>PDGT01000079.1:1241572-1305974 GCA_003671415.1 Megathymus violae | reverse complement strand
TGGGCATGCTGCGGATGATGCTGTCGATGATTTCTTGGGGCAACCTCTGCCATTCTTCAAGTAATGCGTTTCGCAACTCGCCCAGATTGTTGGGAGGTGGCATTCTTGATTTTACACTCCTCTTTAGCAAGTCCCAAACATGTTCGATTGGATTCATATCCGGGGACCGTCCTGGCCCCTCCATCACCGTTACACCAACATGGTTTAGGTATGCCTGTACTGCACTGTGAGCCCGAGTATTATCCTGCATTAAAATGAATTCGTTGCCAATAAAGGGGGCAAATGGCACAACATGTTCTCCTAAAATCTCCCTGATATACCGATCAGCAATCAGATTCCCACCATCGACCACCACCAACTCTGTGCGAGCTCCTAAACATATCCCTCCCCAGACCATAATTGAGCCGCCGCCATATGCCACTGAATTTTCAAAATTCGACTGGATATAACGCTCTTCTTTGCGTCTCCATACTCGCTGCCTTCCATCAATCTGATTTAACAGAATTCTGCATTAATCAGTAAAGAGAACCTGTCCCCACTCGTCGAAGTTCCAATGACGATGTTCACGAGTAAAGTATAGTTGGTTTGTGCGGTGGTGTCTCTCAAGTTTTGGTGCTTTGGTGGGCACAAATGAGCCTATACCGACTTCTTCGAATCTTCTGCGAACTGTCCGCTCACTCACTCTTACTCCTCGAACCTCCTCCAAATCATTTCGGGCCTACACCGCCGTCAGTTTCGTGTTCCGACGAACCTCAAGTTGTAGAAAACGGTCATCTCTCCTTGAAGTACACCTCTTTCTGCCTTGTCTTCTCCTCTTCACTAACGAATTCGTCAATCTGTACCGTTGGATGCTACAATGAATCGTTGATAACGATCGACGAAGTCTTGTGGCAATCGATCTGTAGGATTAACCATGTCTTCTCATCTCATCTGCCCTAATGATTTCTGATAGCGTTAAATCAGGCATAACCTACGCTCGTAACTGACCAATATGCGAGAAAACACAAAATCCTCAGCAAACTGCAATACAATGTTTTTCAAACGAACATTTCAAACTTTACGCAAACGGAAAATCAATTTTGAAGCAACCGATAGAGATGTCTGAATGAAAAATTAAAACAAACGAATGAAAAAAGTGACCGTCGGCTAATGTTCCATTTTCAAATTAGTCATAAATAAAAAAAAAGTAATGTAACCAGCCAGTGTTCGAAAAAAATACATTTGATTTTCCTTTTTTTATTTCCGCTAATTCTGCCGGTGTATTTATTTTCTCTATGCTCTTTTCGAACTTTGACCGAAGGTTTAAATTTCTTTTTCAATCGTAATTACTCCTCGCATAAAATATCATGAATTTTGTTAATGGTATTGCTGATCTTATTTTGTCCAACATTCTTACTTCGGAATTACCAAAAAAGTCTAAGGTTCTCAACATTTTAGTTAAGTATGAATAAATATGAATGATAAAAACTAGGTGAAGCTGAGCGAAACGAAGAGAACTAATAAGGAATGGCTATGTGGCGTTCCCATATTCCCTTGTTTTCAGTATTTTCCCCTGGGGAATATACCCAGTAAGTTTCCAATATTCCCGGGAACGTTACCGGGAATATTCCTACTCTTTCAGGCATGGCACACTGCTAACAAGGAGTACCTAGAGAGGTGACGTATATTCCACTCAACGAAAGATGTCGACATTCCACTCGACACTGCTGGACAAAAGTCATACATATACCTAGGTACACAATATACGGAAAAATGAAAATATAATGAGTAACATGCAACGAATTTACTATAAAGTCGCGTAAAAACTCCCATTTAGGACGACGCTATGAAATACGTGTACATCTAATTAAGACAGCCATGGTTTTCTCAGTTTGAGATCCAGTGCTAATTGGTAAAAAAAGCTATGCGGGGTTATTTCGAAATTTCTTTATATCGAAATTACCCCTCTGGGATAATTCCGAAAAATAAATAAATCCACAGCTATAACATTGTGTCCCTGCCAAACAGTCACAAAAAACGATAATCTATCATAAAAACGAACAAAACTTTAAATAACCTACCATAATTTCAAGAAAAGTATGTTGGGAATATTACGAAACAACAAAAAAGGGACGAAAAACACTTGTTTGAAGAAACCTGACACTGTGCAAGTATTGTTGACACTCCTGGCTCACGACAAATGACGCGGGCAGGATAATTAAGATCGCAACTAGACCAATGTTTCCAATAACAAAATACTGCTAACGTTTGCTAGATATTTTGAATTATCGGAATACACCCATTTTCGGAATTACCCAATGCACCCAACACATAAAAACTGAAAAAACGATACTTTTCGGTCACCGAAACCAAAACTCCATTGACTTCGACGTGTGTCAAAAAAGATTTACGACATTTGTCGCTCTTTTCTATGTTACAAAATGGTTAATTCTCGTAAAAAAGGCAAAAAAATATCATGGTGTTTAATTGTAGTAATTAAAAAAGTTGGTTGTTTGTAAAGTCGGTTTACGGACGATAATTTTACATGATAACGTCATAAGAAACATTGATGAAAAACTGCATACTTTTATGAATATAATTGAATTATTATTATTTTGTATAATACAAAGGAATTAATTAAAAATTACAATTTTTTCGATAAATTAACATTTATTTGCACTCGTTAATTCAAATATTTTTTTACTTCAATTATATAGATTAATTACAAGCAACAATGTGATATTAACAATTTATTTACATGTCTGATATTTAAGACGCATCGGCCGATGGAGTGGAAGAGAGATAGATGCGTCACAAGCCGAACGCTTAGGCCGATCGTGCCTCTCTATCGCTTGTTCCGAGCTCTCGCTTGCACATTCTGGTCAGACGGTACGTGACAATGAGTCATGCTTTTTCCTGTGTGCAGCTCATCAGTTTATAAGACGTTATCACGTGAAAAAAAAAGAAATATTTTTTTATTATTCCTCTGTTATTAATCGTTCTACAAAATCTAAATTTGACGTTTGTTGAATTCTTCTACGGTTACGTAGAACGTAGTACGTTAGTACAGGAAGTTTTTTTAAAGTATTCGTGATCAATATTATGTACATTTTCACTATGTTCTGAGTTTGTTAAAAATATTAATTGTTAAAATGGATTCAAATCCAAAGTTTTTCGATGACATTAACATTGAGACATTTAAAAATCGATTACTTTCAATAATTCGATTCATAAAAAAACTTTACCTAAAACTGAACAGCTAAATAAAAGATTTGTTATAAATAACATTGAGCTTGTTATAAAGACAAGAGATGACAGTAAAACAATCGTTTTGAATCACAACTTTAACAATAGTATTTGTTTATTATTCTTATCAACTCACGCCATTTTTTATCGCCTTCAACAAACAAGAATTTTGGCCGTATTGGGGCGGCTTAGAATACTCCCTCAATCCCACGCTGGCAGAACATGATGTCGTAAGAGGCGACAGAAGCCAGCCTGCTTGGTGGTAGGGCTTCGCGTAAGAATTATATAATCGTATTATTATTAAGTTATTAATATTATTAGTGGTATTATTATCTTTCCGTGAAGCCTGCCTGGCTAGCTACCACCCTCCTGCTTGAGTCAGCCGCCGAACGACTCGTCTTCCGGCTGGGGGCTTGACGGCCAGTACATTATATCTTACCTTCTCATTTCCTGGCCGACAACGCATCAGTGATACCTTTGGTCTTTTCTTTTGGTCTTCCACGGGCGACGGTGACCACTTACCATCAGGTGGCTCGTCTGCTCGTTTGTCGGCTTTTAACATAAAAGAGAGGTTTTCAATACGTTCGTTTTTTATTTTTTATGTATGTTACCACAAAACTTGGTCATTTATTAACCGATTTGGAGAACTCTTTTTTGTTTGAGAGGGTGTACTTCCCGTTTGGTCCTACTTAATTTTGATGAAAAACCACCAAGCCGTTGGGCGAAAAATAAGGAATGAAACCAATAAATCCACCTTCAAATTTATTCGTTTTTTTATTTGTTAAAATATTAAGTTGTTACATAACCTATTCATAAAGAATCATCATCAAAAATTAGCATTTAATATTGAGTTCTCAAAGATCACTCATTTGGCCACACCACGCTCTCGATCCAGGGCACGAAGGGTAAGACCCTGGTGTAGACTCCTGGTCGGCCTATTGTCCCGCAGCCTCTACCGAACGAGGTGATGCCGATGATGGAGTACATGCATTTCACTTGCTGCAGCTTCACCTGGAGAGGACCGCCACTGTCGCCCTGTACAGGATACAAGGGGGTACAATATAGTATTAGAAAGAGAGAAAACTATATAGACGAATTGTAATATTCCCTTTCACTCCACACGATACATTTTCGCTTAAAAGTGATATCGAAGAACTATTTCTTGTGAAACTGCTAGGCTGCGTTTAACGGAGAGTGCAACCTAAGCCCCTCGTTCAACAGCGGGGGTTACGTCAGCAGGGGGCCGTTGATCTCCTTGCGTCTCGAATTCCTCACGCATTTGCCGCGCCCCCCACTGTAGGGGTAGGGCGCCGTCACGTAGGATGCCTCGTAACATATTGTATTTCACATGTGACCTAGCTAGTTAATTTGCTTTTCTATTTGAGAATTATCACAAAAACAGGGGTAATCATTTATAGAAACCACTTAGTAATCGTGTAATTGAATTTCCTTGTTGAATTGAATTGAATTATACATATATGTATGTCGGCAATGCCAGTAGTTTTAGCAGCATTGTCGAACATAGCGTGGGCGTATAATCGTTTAACACTTTTAATTACTTGTTAATAAACACTTCACGCCGAGCAAATGAAACAAGTAACAGTTCCTAGTGCGGAGGAACCGATCTCTTCGACCGCAGAATGTAAACTGACGCTCCATCCGGCGTCACTCCACTAGCTAGGCTCTGTTGTGGCACGATGTCAGCCGAGTATCGACGTCATCGCGGCGGTGCTGCCATCACCTGGATATCGTGCCGGGTTTCGTTTTACGTCTATACTAATGACCATCTCCGACATATATAATAAAGATTTTTGTATTCGTATAAGCCCACCCGAAAACCGTTGCGATCGATATAAAAAGTAAAATGGCGTATAACAAAAAAAAAATTATACACGTTTTTAAATATTCTGAACGTGTTATACCTCGCATGCATCCTTGGATTCCGTTTTGTCACCGTAGCACATCTGCGTGGTCTCTTGAAGGCCGCCGGGTAATCTTCTGTCTCGACTGAAATGTTTGGGACACTCTTGGCTCGGGAGTTTTTTTAACACTACCTGCAATCGATTTGAAAACCGAGCTATATTTATACTACTATATAAATCTGTTGAGCTTCTCTGTATGTGTGTAAGAAAACTGTACGTACCTTATATGAAAACACGACCTGATTAGATTGCTGCTCAAGGTTCGTGTCAGTATTTTAAGTAGTGTCAGTATTTGCTAAATTAGTGAGACATTATTATAATTTTTTTATGTTAATAGCCGACAATAGAGCAGACGAGCCACCTGATGGTAAGAAGTCACCGTCGCCTTAATAATAATACTAATAACGCGAAGCCCTTCCACCAAGCAGGCTGGCTTCTGTCGCCTCTTACGGCACCCTGTTCTGTCAGCATGTCATTGGCGGGAGTATTCTAAGCCGCTCCGATACGGCTAAATTGAATTATGTTGAAGGTCGATGACAATATTTGGAAATTAAAAGTTTTTTACCAACTCGTTATAAAGTTAAACGTCTCTCGAGTTTTAGAGGTTTCCATATTAACGTGGCCCAAACGTTGTTTAGCATGAGCAAAAGATAAAGAGCACGAACTCTGGGAATCTGGGTCCCGGACGTGTCTTACGACACGGTAGCGTTCGTTCGCTGTCCTAAAAAAGAGACGTTACACCTATGTAGTATGATGTCAGAGTGAACTCCGTTTGGCGAGGACATCCGGGCGCTCAGACATGTTTAGCAACGGCGCGTCAAAGAGAGCGGATCTCGTCTCCACCTGGTAGTCTATGTAGCATATTTGTGTTAGGGGCAGTTTTAGTTCATAACATGTATCAGCATCAAACATGTGAAAGTGCACCGCTCAGAGAGAGATTGAATCTTAGGTTGTGTTTTAGGAGAAAGAAAATATATAGTCTATTTACTTTCTGGAGACGATCAGTCGGGTCTCCTTTATAAGTTATAGCTCCCCATCCAGTAGCTAATGCTTCGAAGTCGTCAACATCGTTGCCGAGGTCCAAGCAAGCTGGCACCACAAACATGTCCAACTTTATTCTGAAATAAAAGATCTTGATTGACGAAGACTGAAAAGCAAAGAGAACAGAAGCTGAACCTTTGGAAACTTCAAACTTAAATGCCCAACCTAATCTCTTTTTTGGTTGGGGGAATATTGAGGGTAGATAAGCTTTATGTCCTGTTCGAATTTGACTATTGATTAGTGTTGGTTGATGGACGGTAGTTTTAGATTTTTACTATACCTGGTCTCAGTCTTCAGCAGAGCGATGTCGAAGTAGTGGTAGTTAGGAATATAGCTCGGATGCTGTAGTCGGCTCGCTATCTTGTAGATGCGAGACGATGAGATTTTTGATTGCATCAGAACTTTCATGGCCGCATACTGAACGTCGCCACTGGAATTTGTGTGGAATTTTATTAATAATAGTAAACTACCCTCGCTTCGCTTCAGAAAAACTACCGCTTACGCTTAGAAATAGCACCTGCATTGTTTGAGATCGGTTATAATTTATGGATGGTTGGCAATGAAACGAACTTTAAATATTAAGTGATGCTTACTGCAACGCATTAGTGAAAACCGTAACGAAACCGGTTAAGCTGTTTCTGAGATTAGCGCGAACAAACGCACAGACAAATAAACAAAAATTCTAGCAACTATTGTTGCTACCATACCTCACCATGTTAAAATGTTAAATGACAGTTACAAACTTTTTAAAACTGTCATTGGTTGACATGGTCATAAAAATATTGGACGAAGTTCATTCACTCAAGTAGTAACTTTGTCGAACAAGGGTAAAACCGCAAACGACCGGTTTCAAACTTTCTTTTTATTTGCCGACAAATTAGTGGGCGCGCTATCTGATGGTAAGTGATGATGTAAAGTTATAAGTATGTAATTGGGCAGTCGTAACCACCAAGTCACCGCCGACGCATTACCGGTCAAGTAGCTCCAGAAAAGTAGTACATCGTCTATTCAGTAATTTGGGAGGTCATTTAGTAATTTAGATATGGTTTTCATAAATTTGTTTAATATCATAGTCAGGGTTGTTACGGAGCTCCGTAACCGTAACCGAAACTATCGGATATCCGAAATAAAAATATATCCGAAACTGTATCCGAATCCGATATAAGTTTCAGGTAATTTCAGGTAGAGACAGACTCATAACATACGTTATGACAGGTTTTCGTCGGCTGAGCCTATTATACGCCAGCCGCGTCGTTCTCATTTAGACAGTTTTTATTATTACATTTTTAAGGCTATTTATTTCCGTGATTAGAATACAACGAAGTATCTAGAAATAAAGTAAAGTAGAAGCGGCTTAGAATACTCCCCCAATCCCACGCTGGCAGAACATGATATCGTAAGAGGCGACAGAACCCAGCCTGCTTGGTGGTAGGGCTTCGCGTAAGAATTATATAATCGTATTATTATTAGGTCATTAATATTATTACTGGTATTATTATCTTTCCGTGAAGCCTGCCTGGCTAGCTACCACGCTCCTGCTCGAGTCGGCCGCTAAACGACTCGTCGTGCTCCGGCTGGGGGCTTGAGAGCCAGTTATATCTTTCTTACCTTCTTCTCATTTCCTGGCCGACAACGCACCAATGGTTTTGCTAATGTCCATGGGCGACGGTGACCACTTACCATCAGGTGGCTCGTTTGCTGGTTTGTCAGCTATTAACATAAAAAAAAAATATTATGTTGAGAAGTCGATTGAACTCCAACATTGGTGTCGAAACCCGGAAGAATGTTAGAGTTAAATCGATGCCATGCCATGATACCAAAAACTATCACAGATTATATAACTATGACAGATATTATGTCTGTAACAGTAACCATGTAGATATATTCAATGTTTTTTCAAATCGTAGATCCTCTAATATCCATAACTGAATTTATCCGAAACAATGGGATAATTCTTCATAATTTCATATCCGTAACCGTAACCGAAACCGGTATAATATTATCCATATACCCATATCCAGATCCAGATCCGAAATTTCGGATCCACAACATCCGTAACCTTAGTAAGTTAATAATGTTTGTGATCGACATAAATGCCGTGTTACGTTAGTTACGTGACCTTTCGATTGATCCAGTGTTGCCCTTCGAAATAAAAACTTTCCAACCACCGTCAAACAAACCATAATATACTTACACATTTTTCTTGTAGGTACAATGTGCTGCTGTCAAAATATACCATTCGCTGATGACAGACCCGCCACAACCCGATTCAAAGCTATTTACGTCTTTGTTGTGACTTAACAACACCTGAAATGTTTGGGTAAAGCTGATATTGTGGTAACATAATCTGTCTGTTTGATTTGGAATTAACAAGCCGGTGTGTAGATCAATTTAAGCAAGTAATATAAACTCCTTCAATTCTAAATTCCAAGACCAACTCTTCTACTCATATCGCACTCTGCTAACAGACAATTCATTGGCTTTCATTAAGCCTTTTTTTGGAAGGTTCCTAGGCTTATATTTGTCCGTACTAACTTATCGCATTATTAATAGGACCCTCCATTACAGGGCAAACACCCGACTACAAAATGAGTCTTAACGTCAAATGTCTAGAATGTCATGTATGATATCACGTAATAAGCATAAATATCTTACCATGTGAGGAAACTCGTTTTCCCCGGCGTTCACACCCCCAGTGATCAGTTGGTTTGCGCTGTGTTTGCAGTTGTTGACTCGGACCTTTTTACCCAAAGGGTCTAACTTGCAGGGGTACACCAGTTCCTCCTGGTATTTTAGGCATTCTACCAATAAATTGGATATTCAGTATAGGATTACTGCCAGATACAAACGTACTGGACAATTTTGAAAAGTAACCCATGAATCACGTAGACAGTTTCGTAATATGATCTTGGCGATACATATAGCGGACCATTTGGACAGTATTTCATATTAACATCTCGATTTAAAAGGAACACAGCTTGACAGTTCCCAAAGAAGTCCCTGGAATTCCAGGGAACTTTCCAGTTTAGTTCGTATGGAATTTATTCGCAAAAAAATTTATTCACAAAATCCACAGCTTGTAACAATGAATTTACGCTCTAAACTTATAACATAGGTCTTGAAGCCAATGAAGAACAATGCAGAACTATCACGCATAATATAAGGTAATCAAGAGAACTTCATCCAAAGATCTTGAGGCCAATGAATTAAACTCATTAAATAGGTAACATCAATTAGGCATGGAGAACTTCAGCAACAGATTTACGGTCCACAACACTGAATGATAAAGAGAAGAAGAGAAAATGGTTCCTGGTGGAGACACCTACACAATTTTTAATGCGACATGGAACTTTTAAAATATAAAAATTAAATACCTGAGGTGGTGCTTGGAGTCAAAGAATTTAAGTTATTGATTGGAGTCAAATCAAATCACATCACTTATTTATTATAGCTTTTTTACTTTTTTTAATATAGCTTTTTTTTCAGTCAGAGAACATGGATAATGCATATCATTAAAATATTGACTAAATATTTTTATTTAGTCTTTATTGGTCTAGAATGATATGCTCATAACGCATTTATGATCGACAATCCTGAATGCTTACAAATCTATTTTCTGTAAACTTAAAAATAACTTCAGCTATCTTGAAATTATTAATGGACGTCATTATTACCAAATTAATCATTGTTTAACGTTAAAATTACTTACAGCTACTAGTAATGACTGCACCGTATAAAAATAGTTTGGGTAAAGCGATTCGTGCCATGTGATAAATGGGTCCCAAATGTGTTTGAGACTTACTTTTCCAAGAAATCGGATCAGTGTTCTGTGCCGTAAAGTTGCGTATAGGTTTGCAAACTTTAGTATCATGGCCATTTGCGTAGATCTCTTTCCGCGGCGTATATTCAGTTGTCGTTGTCTTGGATGTTTCTGATCTGTAAACAAAACCATGAAATACTTTAATATTCTTCTAGAAATCTTTCGTTCCATTCTACGTAATGGCAACATGTATTATCCTGTTTCTGCAAATCATATTGCACTAACATTCATACTTCATTTGTAACAGGTGTCTGTTAATATACATCTGGATACAGTTGAGCTATTAGCCCTGCATAGTGTGATGAGGCCGTAACAACTGTGGTCGTAATTGTTTATATGAAGCGGGGTTGAAGAATTAAATAGTTTAAAGTTGTTTTAAACCACTTTATTTTTCTTTATTAGTTACTAGCGGCCCGCCCCCGCTTCGCACGGCTGTACTTTATCAATAGTTTCCGCAGCGTATGCGTAGAAAGAAATTTTTAAGCAATTGTTTTACACCTTGGTTCGCGTTACTGAAGTTTTAGCAAGGATCCCTTATTTTTTCTAGTAATAAATGTAGCCTATGTTACTCAGAGATAATGTAGCATTCTAATGGTGAAAGAATTTTTAAAATCGGTTCAGTAATATTTTAGTTTATTTGTTACAAACATACAAAAATACAAAGCTTTTCTCTTTATAATATTAGTATAGATTATAAAAAAAATGTAGATTATATATATAATTAACATGGTTAACGAGAGAGCGAGAGAGGCATGAGAGAAAAATGTTGCCATACGAATGACATAGATAACAAAGTAATATATATAGATAAATGTATATCTTAAAAAAAATTACCTTCTTGCCGGAGACATTGTTGTCTGTTTCTGCACGCAGCAAACTATAGGCACATCTTTATCAAAATCGCATATCTGGAAACAAAAATATGATTGCCATAAATTGTATAAGGAAAGGGTTACGGTAGATATATTTTGTAACAGAGGGACAGCTTTAACACAGCTAAATGTGTACTCAACTGTGCATTTGCACAGCTTTATTTATAAGTCTTAAAGGAATATAAGGCCAGAGTCTACGCACGACTTTGAGCTTTATCTAAACAGTTGACAGGTTTCCGACATAATAATTTCATCTGAATGAGAATTTCCAATCGGTACAGATAAGTGCGAATGTGTACACGAACAGGACCTTTTTCAATTAGGTTCATTAAAAAAACAACGAGTCTAAAGACAAGAGACGATTTTATATACAAGTAATAATAATAATGACAAGGATGCCTGGAAAAATTTGTGTCGAAACCAGTTCCGCACAGGTTTAAACTTTTGTAATTACCACATGTTGTTTAAATGATGTGCTGAGGAGTTTCTTTCGCCGTTTCTTCTCCTCATTGTAAAAGCACCTTTTCGAAACGGTGGTAGGACCAAAAAATGACGTTCATAAGTGTATTTACTGAATACCTATATGATTAAATTAATTTGAATTTGAATAATTTAAATTTCTTTGATTTAAAAAAACTTACAATTGGTTGTATGCCTTTGCGCAGGTCCGTTAAGGCATCTGCACACTGTAGAATATTTTTGCAGACTCCTGTTTGACCATTGTTGTCGGTACACGTATCACCTTAAAGATAAATATCGTTAAATTTCTGGAAGCGAACCTCGTATTTAAAAGTATCACTAAGAATCGCGTATGTGGTAGAAAGAAGATCTTTCTTCCTTTTCTTCTTCTTAGTCGGTATTTGTACATTAATATGCCTCGTTTCTTAATTTAGTCATGTATTGTCAGTCTGATTGGATTAGATGGTAATTTCAGTGCATTAACACTAGGATTTCTAGAACTGGGCGGTTTTAATGGAACCAGGAAATTTGGAACCGGCCTCAGCTGGAACCGGGAATTCCCGTGATTTTCGGGAATTTCGATACCAGAGTAAAATCTGTAAATTTCACAAATAGTCTTGCTCAGAAAGACGAAAATCGAGTTGGGGTTACTTATACAGTCAGGTAGGCTGCTTTAACGTAAAAAAATATTAATAACTTAGTAAAAATAATATGTTACACAGTTATAACACCGACTACCTATTGGCACTACACCAGGGATGTTATGGTGCTCCGTAGCTGTAACCGAAACTATCGGATATCCGAAATAAAAATATATCCGTAACCGTAACCGATTTCGATAAAAAATTTCGGATAATTTCAGATAGCGGCAGAGTCCAAACGCTAGCCGGGTCACTCTCAGTTTAAGATTTTTTTTAATGTTAATAGCTGACAAACGATCAGACGAGCCACCTGATGGTAAGTGGTCACCGTCGCCCATGGACATCGACAAGACCAAAGGTATCACTGATGCGTTATCGGCCAGGATATGAGAAGTATATGCAAAACAAACTTTCCGGGATACATTTTCTGAATAATGCTACAAATTACATCAACATTTATTTCAAATGTACGAAGTGGAGGATTACAGAGCAACAGTAGCTTATTTATGTTATTAATAGATTTCTTGCGACAATAATAAAACGTAATAAGTAATAACAAAAATATTCCACCGATATTAAAATATATTTTACATAAATTATGTACTTGTATTTATTGCGTATAAATTATCAAATTAATTATTTACAACAAGTAGTTACTTACTTGCATTCATTTAATATATGCGCAAAGTGTCGAACAAGTTATTTACTGTAAAATAATTATGTATTTTTAAATAAATAAACAAGCTTTTATTATTTCTTACAACGTCATTTATATTTAAAGTTCAAATCTTACATCCGTTCAATGTCATAATAAGATTTATTGTAGTTGTTAACAATATTATTTTGAAGCATTACAAACTACATATATTTGGGTATTTTAAATTGTAATTACTATACATTTTTTTCGTTTGTGAATTGTATAGATCTCAATATTTCATTATTATGATATTCTCTCAATTACACATAATTTAGTCAAGTTGGAATGTATATTATACACTATAATGTATCTTTACGATTAGTTAAATTGATCACACTTTTTCATCTTATATCATTAGAACATAAGGAAATGTCTTCCTTATATCGATCTGTGACAATGTTTTTTATGAGATAATCAAGCTTACCTTCATACACTGCCGACACAAAACAGACACCATATACGAGACATAACATAAATACACTTGGAAGCATTTCTCGTGTTCTAATACAATAAATAACGATGTAAAATTATTTAATGTTTTTTCTCTAATAGATCTTGCACCTTACGATTTAATGAACGAATATCGAGTTACGCGGCAACATTTTACACAAGATGGACTCGTTTTTCAAGAATCCTCGAGGTGTCCTTTCTTGCCGAGAGTTGATTACATACTAATTTTATACTTCACAAAGTTATTCGGTTAATTTCTCATAATTATATTCAACACATCGCGTTTTCCTAACATACCTATCATGGTACAGGAAAAATGATCAGTTAAATTGTAATGTTATGGTTTCGTTTAAAATTTAGACAATTTACGAAGTTATAATTGTTTGACGTCATCAGAAAAAAACGGTCATCACCATCCCTACCACTTCCATCGTCAATATCACCGGCAGTATTATGGGCGTCGTTTTTATCCTCTCGGCAAACATTATAATAATATCTCATAAGCTCATACACATGCATATCTGAGCTTATGAGATGTCTAGCACTGTGTGCTCACGTTTTGGCACCAAATATTATAATAGGTAGGACAGGTTGATCTTTGTCCCTGTAGCTCGGGACCAGAATACAAGCTACGGTACACCCTGCTTGCCGTAAGAGGCGACTAAAAAGGGACTTCCCGGGTAGAATCGTAGCCGCGTACCGTTGTTAAGGTACAATGCTACGAGACGTGATAGCTTGACAGGAGCATCGCGTTGAGAGGACTCCGGTTGCGTTCCGTCGAAGATCTCGGAGTCCTCTATGCAGCGCCGAAGAGAACCACCGGGGGGGTTTTAGTGCCGTAAAAATCTCACATAACCCGGCGTCACTCCTACGGCAGCCGGTACCTTTTGAAGATATCCCCTTCGAGAAAGAAAAAACGAAAGGCTAATCTTAGTTGTCGAGCCTTAGACAATACGATGAGAAGATATGAGGGAACTTCGCAAATTCTGACCAGCCCAACAACAAAGCCAAATCACAAATGCTCTTGGAGCGGTTCGTTTTTAGTAATGTTTTCACCGGGGACTTTCCCACTTTTACATTTACGGAAGTCCGTTAAACTTTCGCCAAGATACGTCAACGTTTGATAACCTGGCACCACTAAATATGCGATTCCAATTTATTATAATGTTAGCATATTTATGTTGACCCGGTTATTATATTTATGTTGTCGTAAATAAAGTGTATTTTTTTATATTAATAGCCGACAGAGAGCAGACGAACCACTTGATGATTGGTCACCGTCACCCATGGACATCAGCAAGACCAAAGGTATCATTGCAGCGTTGTTGGCCTGGAAATGAGAAGAAGGTAAAGATATGAATGTAGTATATTTCTTTGTTTCATTTGATTATTTCGTATAGTACCGTATTGGGGAGGTCTAGAATACTCCCCCCGATCTCATGCTGGCAGAACAGGGTGTCGTAAGAGGCGATAGAAGCCATCCTGCTTGGAGGTAGGGCTTCGCGTACGGATTATAACATCAGTATTATTATTAAATCATTAATATTATTACTAGTTTTTTAACTTTCCGTGAAGCCAACCTAACTAGCTACCACCCTCCTGCTTGAGTCGGCAGCCAAGCGACTGGTCGTGTTCCGGCTGCGGGTTCGAGAGCCAGCACTTTATTTCTGTCTTTCTTCTTCTTTCTTGACCGATAACGCATTAGTAATGCCTTTGATGTTACTGATGTCCATGGGCGACGGTGACCAATTATCAGGTGGCTCGTCTGCTCGTTTGTCGGTTGTTCACGTTAAAGAAAACAAAATAAAATTACAGGATACAAAATTTGTATGAAAAATTTGTACACTGGCGCTACTTATTCTTTCCAGTGGACACAAAGATGGAAAAGTCATATAATGAGGCGAACATAGTGCGAATCTTAACAATTTTTTTGTAAGTTAAGAATGAAATAAAATAATTACATATTAAAAACAAAATAATGTACCAGGTTTTTGTAACCGACTAAAAAGTATATTTTTTATTATTTTTCTTCTTTTGTCACATGTTCATGCATTGTCATCCACTTTTCAAGTGTGTAGCTCATCGGGAAGTTAGTTTAAAATCAATTACAAAATTCCACCCGGACAGACATGCAAGAAAGCGAGTTAAAAAATATATGGTAACATTGTAATTACATATTTAAAAAATAGCTTGCGTGAACATCGACGAAATCCTTGAAAGATAACATAAACATAAACGTGTTACAAAACAAAAGACAGATTTTGTTACCTCTCCGTGTACCTTTAAAGGAAGGATTGCCCAGCTGAAGTGGCAGTGGGCGGGACACATAGGAGAACCGATGGCCGTTGGGGCGGAAAGGTTCTCGAATGGCGACCACGCACCGGGCGACGCTCAGTGGGTAGACCCTCAACGAGATGGACTGACGATCTGGTGAAGGTCGCGGGTAGCCACTGGCTGAGGGCAGCGCAGGACCGATTGTTGTGGAGATCCTTGAGGGAGGCCTATGCCCAGCAGTAGGCGTTGTCCGGCTGAGATGATGATGATGATGTACCTTTAAATTTCAGCAGCAAATTATGAAAGTCGACTCATTAAGGTATACCATATGGGTAAGTATTTCTTCAGTTGGCCACAAATATTTCATTACAATATATTTCCATTCTCTTTATTTTAATACCTTTTTACTTAGCACACACTTGGTTCATCTATGTCTGTCGGCGGCGGGAAGGTTGAAACTTTGTGATTGAAATTTGAGGCATTTCTCCACTAGATAAAAATCTAATATAATTATTATGTGTTCAGTTTCGATGACAATACACGATGGTGTAATAATTTTCAAATATTGATTTATAAATTTAATTTAATTAATTAATTTTATTGAAACCTTCATTGTGTCATCTGCTGGCACGACTGGAACTACGATAGTCGTTCGTTAAACTAGTACAGTAGCAATTTTAGTACCAATATCGTTGCATAGATGGCATAAAAACGATACAGAAACAATAAAGTAAGAAAAAAATTCTTCTTTATAAGATATTCGGCAGGATATAAATACATCTACATACATATTCATATTAATTCGAATTATTTAGTTCGGTTTGCTAATAATGCGTGTTTTTTTTTTCATAATGAAATCCATATCCATTAAAACCGAAGAAATATCTAAGTAATCGTTACTATTTGAGCGGGAACTTGCACATGTCAATTTTTTGACGTTTCTTAACAATCCTAATTTAGGCTTTGTAAGGACTCAAATTGAAACCACATAAAACATAACTTTTTATATTAACAGCGGGCTGCAGTTGAATGATCTTCATAAGTATCAAACAAAAAGTGTAGGACAATCTTATCACGCTATTAAAGTATTGATTGATCGGATACACGAATTTACAGCCCAAAAGCTGTGTTAAAAACGTTGTAATAAAGTTCATTTTTCATGAGATTTTTTACAACAATAAACGATAATTCACTTTGCTACATGCTGCGTTTATACATACCTGTGTTATTTACAGGACTTGTTGTTTGATACAATAACAGGAAATGTTTCTATCTATGACCATAATTCTTTAGAATTAACTTTATGTGGAAGCTTACTCATACGTAAAAACAACTTAATCATCCTGTTTGTATAATTTTAATCGTAGCTGTTAATATTATGCATCACGGTACTTGTCGGGCATAAAATTTAATTTAATTGATTAATTTTGTGTCATTTTTCTTATTCTAGTTTCAAAGACACTAGTGGAACGAGCGATGCGTGAGACGAATTGGTGGTGAAACTTCGTTAACTATTTGTAACCTATTTTTAAGTTTGTCAGTTTGACGAGTATGGATTTGGGAGAGGCCATACTCACTACTACACTACTCTGTACTGCGTCGGATACTTATTCTCTTCTGTTTCTCTTTTCTCCTTGCTGCGATTATAATTTTTATGAATCAATTGACGTCGCCATATTTTGAGTACGGTAATTATGTTATCTCACAAGTGAAACTCACAGTACGTTTTGTACAATTGTGTAATTAGAGTCCCCGCCTTGTTTTCGGCCGTCAATGTGATAAGTTTGGTTTTACTGATGTCCATGGGCAACGGTGACTACCTACCATCAGGTGGCTCGTCTGTTCATTTGTCGGTTTGTTCACTAGTTACATACAAAATCATTATGAAGATAAATGTATGGTAAAATCAGTCCCGGATTTTCAATTTTTTTTTAGGCGGGGCAAAAATTGAAAAATGCCGTCCCCGCCCACTTATATTTATTTTTACCTTTATCATCTTTATAATTTCAGTTACTTGTACTATAATTTATTCTGTGGTCAAAGTTAAGTGGATGATGAGTTGTCCATTCGTCTGGTAAAGTGTGAAAGGCATTGTGAGGGGCATGGGCCCCGGCTTGCCCCCCTCTAGATCCGGGGCTGGGATCAACTATTTATTATGGGAAAAATATGTTTAAAGTATTTGTTTTGTTATTGTTATATTTAAACTATTTATTGCATTTACTGGCTTGCAAGTTTAATCTATAGATAATAGATTCGCGGGCAATTATTATCCCGTTTACTGTATTAAACAAAAAATTACTTTTAAAGGACAGACACTTGATCGTTTCAGTTGTATAGCGGTAGGTAACACAGTTTAAGAATACGAGTATGAAGTACACACACGCACTCGCTCACTCTCCCACTCACACACATACATACTACGAATTATGATTATTTGATGGCTTAATTAAAATATACTGTAATATAACACTTACCCCCTGAAATTTTTTTCACTGTACCAATTTTTTTTGCATTTTTGGGCATCTATGTATATACACATATATATAAATTATTGAAATACTTTATAAATCTCTACAAACGTTACATAAAGTTACATATATATATTGTTATAATATCATTAAGCAAAAAATTAACTATTTATTATATGTAATAATAACATTACATATTTCATACCTTTATCATATGAAAATTGTTGGCGTTGGCATAATATATTGGAAAGCGCGAAAAGTTAGTTATCTGTGGCAGGGATGTTATGGAACTCCATAAACGTAACCGAAACTATCGGATTTCCGTAATAAACATATATCCGAAACCGTACTGAATCCGATGAAAACGTTTCGGATAATTTCGGATAGAGGCAGGGTCTAAACAAAGCACGTTACGACTGGTCGTTTTCATTTTAGTAAGCTTTTATTATTTAATTTTTTTTTCTGCGATTATAATACCACATAATACCTAGAAACAACGTCAAACTTTGTAAATACATTATATTTATTTCCAGGTGGCAAATCATATATTATTCGTTATTCGGAAACCAGTAAAATATTATTCATATATCTGTATTCACATCCAGATCCGAAATTTCATATCTATAACATCCGTAATCAGTAGTACCGGGTGCTTCAAAGCACGGATGCGCTCACGAATTTCTTTCGCCTAACAATTCCCCATCTAAATCCTCGTAAAAAGTTGCTTAAGCCGGACGATCGCTCACGTTTGCTATCACTGTTGCAAGTCATTATCGATTTTGAAGCAGAGGTTGACATGTTCGTGTGTAACAAAAGCCTTTTAAATAAAATAAGGTTTATAAAATCTTACAATTTATATAATCGGCTTTTTCTTTGTCTCTTTCTCTAAGCCTTCTCTCTTGTATGTCAAAAACAAAAACAGGCTACAAAACATAATGATTAAGTGATTTAAGGTTACGCGTTATAAAAGAGCTTGGTATATACGTACGTACATGTTGGGATCGAAACTGGGAACATTAATTCACCTTGTTTTTATATAAATTATCTTACGAGTTCGTGATTAAAAACCCGTATTTTGTTTACGCGATGAACAGTAAGCGATGGTGATTGATGAATTATTTAACATACATGTACATTACTCGACTGTCTCTTGGCAATTATTATCGATTGTTGTTGAAATGCCAATGTATGTGAAACATCAGCGCTGTGCAGTAAAGATGTTAGTATATTAATAATTACGTAAGAGGAAAAGTTATTCGGTCTCAGCTTCAGTATGAGTCCACAGTTGCATCTTGATGTACGAAATAATTGTATAAAGTTTAAGCGTCTGTTAATAGTGGTTTAAAAGGACTTTATTGGAATGGTATGTAGAAAAACTTTTACAAAATTATTTTAAGAGTTAGAAGAGAAAGTCGATAAGTTTAATATCTTTAAAACTATATTAGGAGATGACGATTTTTGCCAACCTATTTTTTTTGTGTTTTACTAATATTTTCCTGTTTTGTTACTTATAAATATAATTCTTATTATATTTAATTACGTTTATATTAAAATATGTTTGAAAACTAGCCACATAATATCACTACATCAAAATATCTTAGTATTCAGAAAAATTAAAAAGTATTTTTCAATTAAACTGTAGTAAACAAATCGAAATTATCAATTATATTCACCGATTTCAACATGGCGTCTTAGTAATTTGCAAACTGTTAATTGTCACTTTACTTATGACACTCAGTTGTACATTGTCGAGGACTTATTGACACAATGAGCAATTAAATGACAAAGGTAAACAAAAAAATAAGGATTTCATAATAACATCCAAACTGTTAGTCGGATTTTGATGAGAACGGAGCCACATAAAGATTTTAGACTCCTGCTTAGTCGTTGAATTAATAGTAGAATGTGTCACAAGGAACCAAAACAATATATTAAGGGTGAGAGCAATTGCTTGGATCCAGTGTCAAACGAAGGATTCTAGAGTAGAATCCTAAGCGTAATGAGGGATTTAAAGTATGTCGCTCGAGGTTAAATAATTTTGGTACCGTGTGTCACAGCTTTTCATTCCTTTCTATGAGAACAATAAACCGCCGTGTATCGTTATTGTGATTTTTTTTAAATATCATTATTATAATAAATAAATCGTGTAATAGTCCTAACTGCTGTTGTTTTTTTAAATTTCAGATTCGACACTTTGTTTGAATTCGAAAAGAAAATTGGGTTATCTTAATCTTTACGAAAAAATGATTAAGTGAGTATTTTTACATCCTGTTAGTGATTCTATTATTTTTAACGACCCGAACGAATGAGGTCATATTCATATCGAATAAGTTTTGTTGAGGCGACTGTTCATACCTACTATAGTATCTACCTACCTATATAGTACCTACTATAGTAGTATAAGGTTGCACCCGACGCGGTAAACTGTAGTCTCATAGCTGATTCCCTGGTATACATTTATCCATGGATTACAATGATAAGTAGTTAAACTAATCTTTAAATTTACTATAATAAAAATTACCATTTCAATAAGTATTGATCAATTGTTTTTAATTATTTATTATGTTCAAATTAACCGCAACTTTTAATACTATTATAATTTTAACACGGCAACAGCTGTGGTGCGACTGGTGGGTGAGGTTACAGAATTGCGGTGCTTCGAAATTTGAATTTAGGACCATTTTAATTGGTTATCTGTTTAAATTAACACCAACGCTTTCTTTCTTTTTTTAGGTTAATAACATTATTTGTTATTCTTCACCTAGCTGCTTGTCAAGATCAGCCAAAAAAATATTTAAGCGACAATAATGGTGAGCTACATATACATTATATATTATGAATGCTGGATTCCAAACCTGTGTGCATAAAATGCCTTTTATATTTAATCTATGACTCATTTGAAAAAGGGCGGGAAATTAAAAAAAAATATTGTGAAGACCTCATTAATGAAATTCGAATTCCTTAAAATAATTTATTGGCAAAGTGGGGCTACTGAAACATTTTATGATTTGTGTTCGAAAGTATTCATAGTTTCGTATTTTATTTATATAATATTTTTATATGTAATGTCTGGATCATACCTGTTTATCACTTAAGCAGTGGGAGACATTAGTTTATTTATTAATAAATAGATACGGCTGTGCAATTAAAAAAAAATCACTCTTTAACTACCAAATAATGAGCGCCATCTTTTACAATACTCTTATACTAACTACCACGGACCATAAACGTACAGCGTTGTACTTTTGTTAATAAGATGTATAAAATAAAGTCAAAAAACAAATATGTTGTTAAAATAATATAATAGATTCACGATCACAGATTAGTTAATAGTAGCTGTCACGATACAGATTAATTAAAGTGATTTTAATTACTTTTGTCAAACGAAAACACAATTTATATTAATTTATCTATCAAAATTCATATAAACAAAAATAATAAATACAAGGTTTTTTAAAAGAAAGCTATTAAATTTAGCATTTTTTTTAATATTTATATATGAAATATCCATGTACTTCTCGCTCTTGACAGTGACGTCACTAACCGGATACACTTAACGACGCTGATAAAGTTCGAACGTAAGTCGATCTTGATATTCGATTCGATTTGGTTAGGGAGTACGAACTTTAGATCGAGTTCGAATCAGGAACAAAAACAAAACCAAAACGTTTTCGGGAGTAAGACCCCAGTTCATTACCAAATCGATACGTCACTGCTTTCGCGTTGCTCTGCTTTAGCGTTTTATATTCAATTATTTATTTATTTGAATTAATTGATTCTGGTCAACCAATTATACTAATTAATAAAGTTAAATATTTTTAACATTGAATCATAGGACGTAAATTAAAAAAAAAATATGAACATTTTACAGGAATATTAAAAATATATAATTACTTTTAAATATTTAAATAAAAAAAATTAAAATTAATTCATGAAGTACACTGTAAGATTAAATAAGTATACAATGTCACAATAAATACAATTACAAGCAATGATATGAATACAATTAGGTTAAATATAATATTAATTCATGTTAATCGAAAACAACGTCAACTAATGTTGTAGTGGACTGGTTAATAAAACTACTTTTGAAGCGAACATTTGGAACGGCAAAGAGCACAAGGAAACATATCCACCTGTGCGATCGTCTTTTCGAACAATTTTTGTCATTCAAGTGGCGTCACCTCTATGGGCGTCACCGATTCTAATCAGCCAGCTTTATGTTTCCTGCGTGTTACCACACGTATTTATTAAAATAATAAAATGAAAAAATAAAGAAAACATTACAATTACAATAAAATTATAAAATATTACTTTTAAAACAAAATAAAATTACGCGTCGCCTACTAGTGTCAACAACAATCAATCAATGTAAATAAATCGCTGTTTTAGCACCAACGAAGCGGTGCCATACGTAGTAATAACTAGTAGCCCCGTCTGACTTCCTACGGGTTGGACAATATGCCTTGATTAGACACAATTAGGTTTACTGATATTTTATATAGCCTATCATTTGCGCAATCACGTGTTCTCACTACATATTAATTCATATTTCATTAAAATCAGTCAAACCGTTCTTCAGTTATCTCGAGACATACGGATTTTTTTTTATGTTAATAGCCGACAAACTAGCAGACGCGCCACTTGATGGTAAGTGGTCACCGTCGCCCATGGACATCAGCAAAACCAATGGTATCACTGATACGTTGTCGGCCAGGAAATTAGAAGGTAAAAAGAAAGAACTGGCTCTCAAGCCCCCAGCCGGAACACGACGACTCGTTTAGCGGCCGACTGAAGCAGGAGGGTGGTAGCTAGCCAGGCAGGCTTTACGGAAATATAATAATACCAGGAATAATATTAATGACTTAATAATAATACTGATAATATAATCTTTACGCGAAGTTCTACCACCAAGCACTTCTGTCGCCTCTTATAACACCCTGTTTTGTCAGCATGGGATTGGGAGGAGTATTCTAGGCCGCCCCAATACGGCCAAGATAGGCAGACAGAAAGTTTCAAAACGGACAAACTGATGATAGTGAGCCACAAAACGAATATTTATCAAACAATTTGATAAAAAAGTGGAATGTACAGACAGGGATGCTCAAAAGATTTTACGAACAGAATTTTTGACATTTGTATCACGAACTGGTTATAACAAATTATCTGTAGATATATATTTTTTTTTTTATTTCAGGTATCGAAACTGTGCAAGGTTTAAAATGTTCTAAATTAGTAGGCTCCGCTCCGGAGTGCCTGGCGTGTTACCCTTGTGATAATGATAGAATAAAGAAAGCAAAAAACTACACTTTTTTGTCGTGAGTTATTGTCGTCCCCCCGCAGAGCTGTGGACCTCTCTGTACACGCATGCTCACAAGCACAGAATCGCACACACACATTATACACAATTACTATTAAGTACGTTATAATAAGTCAGCAGGTGAACGAAACACCAACCTAGTACAGAGGCTCTTGCGATTAAGTGCATAAGTTGTACTTAGTAACATTTTTCTTAATAAGAAAAAAAGGAAACATTGTTAGACTGTAGGTAATAAAATTCCCGGAAAAATCTTCTGTGGTCAATGTGTTAATCATATTTGGTTAAAAATATTGTTATAATAGAAAACTAGAACCTGCCCTCGAAAGCGATGCCGATTTGGACAAATCGGGAGCAGGTGCATTTTCCAGGATGAAAAGTGTCCTACATAATATAAGTTCCAACAGCGAGGATCATTTAACTTAAATCTGTTCAGTGCCTTTAGCGTTATACGTATTGAGAGAGACGGACAAAAATTCCAAAAAAATATATTTACGCCTCTATACCATTAATTATATATATAATAATACTATTATATTATTTATTTATAAAATATATGTCACATATCTATTGCTCAAAGACTTAACGTATTTAAGGAGTAAACTCCACTCGAGCGTCAGGGCTGACGCGCACCCTTTTCTTTTTTTAGGTTCTCAGACAGTAATTGCACGGTTGATAAGTTGTGTTGTATCAAAACCGAAAACCTCAAAGCAAGGTATACTATCGTTTGATATCAATATATTAGTGGTCTTTCCTGGTATTTTAGGAGACTTGGAATATGTTCCAATAACTGCTCGAGGATTTAGTGAACAAATTTTCGTTTGACTGCCGAAAGTTCTAATCCCGTCCGAAGGCGTCCAACTCAAAAGCAGCAGTTTGACATGTCTGCCGAAGCAGGGGAGGAAAGATTTCGGTACTAGCGGTCACCCATCCAACTACGGACCGCGCCCGAAGTTATTTAACTCGGTCGAACATTAACGATGGACATAAAATGTCAGACTTATATCTGTCATTCCTTCGTCATTGGTAGTAACCCTGCCTGCCAAGCGAGGGGTCCTGGGTTCGATTCCCGATCGGGGCAGACATTTAAGGGACAGAAAAATGTTCTCGGGTCATGGGTATTTGTGATGTCATATTCGTGTGTGAGTGTGTAAACTGTTTATTATTATTATTATTAAGCTCAAGGCAACTCTTTGGCTCGTGGTACACTACCTAGTGATATCTCAACAGTATTCGAGTGCTTGCACGTATAAGGTTCTTTACCTGGTGAGCAACTGCCCTCTTTTTAGAATCAAATATTTTCAAATGATTGGGGTTGCACTGTCAACGGGCCAGTTAATGGGCATTGTGTTTACTGTTTCCTTGTTGCAGGGGTCACCACCTATCAATACCACTGACTTAAAAGTATCTGTTATACCCTCGGTTTCTAGAATTGATTGCAAGTCATCAAAATTTGTATTCAGTTATGTGAGCGAAATGTCTTGTACATCATGAAAGCATTGCATGTTTTTAAAAATAAATATTATTTTTGAAACAAAAAGAAACCGGTGATGCTTTGCGTCAAGCCTCTCCAATCCAGTTGCTGAAACGTCATGACATTCTAAATGAGATCGTCTACTTTTAGTTCTGACTGTACCAAAATTGTCAGGAATATTTACTAAAATTTAAACCCCGTTTGATTTGCAATTTTGTTTTTTTTTTATTAAAATTGTGTAATTCCATTGTAGAAGCAGTGATGATAATTGTGGTAAACATAATCCAGAAGGGAACCCTCGCCGCAGAAGACCGAGTCTTCGTTCCGTGTTGGAAAGAGAGTACCCTTGGCGGGCTTGGGTCTACAGGTAAACGATAGTCAAATCAATAATAATAGATATTAATAATAATACAGGTGGCTCTATCATGGGTAGATGTGTAAATATTTATAATAAAATTCCATTACAATTGACAGAAACGCCATATTGTTATTTAAAAACTCACGTCAAAAGCATTCTTATGCGGAAAGGTCGATCATTACTTTGAGGACAAGACTGCTTGGACATGGGTTTAATATGTAGCGATAAGTGCATTCTGTAACTGTCAGTAGAAAAAAAAAATATTTCTCGGAATTCTCTTGCCGCTTCTTCTTCGGGACCACTCACGGCAGGGATTTGTCGAAGCGATGGCGTAGGTTGACGATCATTGATTCATTCAATAGATATTAGTAATAATAGATTGTCATTCATTGTGCGCGCTGCAAAGGACTAACTAGGAGCAATAACTTGCCCGAGTCGGTGTTCTCATCTTCTTATGTGGGAGTCTTCAAGAGGAAAGTGAATAGGATTATATAAGTTAGTGCATTCAACATCTGAGAATTCATTACCACTTACAATCAGGTGGGATTGTTATCAAGCATTAACTTATTCTATGTAAAAAAAGTGTGAAGAATTATCTAAAAATCCATCCAGTCCGAGTTGGATTCATTTGGGATAGTTCCGTGCTATATGAATTAATGCGTATGAAGGGTTATTTTCGCGATCTAATGAAATTTAAGGACTTCACATTTTATGGATATATATTTATATTATGTTTTAGAGGTTAAAGAAGGTTTAGAGGTAAAAGATTGGAATGGGCAATTTTAGTTTTGTCTTTAATAATATATGTACTTTCTTTCTTATCTTCTTCTCATTTCCTGGCCGACAACGCATCAGTGATACTTTTGGTGTTAAAAAAAACATACTAACGTTACATTGGAACTATATGAAAAATATGAATGCGTCATTCGAAACGAGCCTTTAGTTTACATTTTTAAATTGTCAAATGACTCATCTCACGCATTCAACAAAAGATTTTTTTATTTACCTCTTTATAAGAAATAATAAAAAAAGTTTTTCGCAAAATATTACTATTTATAGCGGTCACACTATACATAGGTATTTCAAATTCAAAATTACCCTCCTATTCATTAAATTCGAAAAAAATGGTTGGGCCGAACTAACAGATATACCAACATGCAATTGATTCTAATAACATCGATTTTTCATCGGTAATACAAAACATTATAAAATGCAAATAACACCGATTAAACGTACGTCTAGGAGACATCTGCTACTTATTGAACACTCGGTATCTATCTAATTTCTAATCTGTGTAAACACCTAACTATATGTTTCCAGCGCTAGTAACAAGGAGCTGTTGTGCACGGCATCATACATCTTCTTCAGTGTAAATGCACTGGTGACGACAGCATCTTGTGTGAGCGGCTACCAGCCCTCAGATTTGCAGGTCATGTTCACTAAAAGCCAAGAGAACCCTTATTACGTCAAGAATATCGTCCTTCACGACAATTTCACAACGGGCGCTGGTAGGTTTAACGAAAATAATAATATTGTAAACCATAGATTATAGATCCCATAGAGTAGTGAGAAATACTGGAATAGACCAAGTCAATTAAAATGGCGTTCCTGAAATCCGAACGCGGCAAATGTATCTCTTCGCCTCGTAGAACGAATATTGGTAAAAATTCGACCCAAGTGTTGTGCAAATTATAATCGATAGTCAAGGTTTATTGGTTTCTTCGAATTTCACTATGCAGTTCATTCAATACCAAAATTTCTGATTTTCACCATCACTATACCAACGGCAAGTGGGCCATCGCGGAAGCCATAGAAAGCTTAAAGTTACCCCGAGTTCTTTGGCACTTGCCTCAGATCTTTTTAAGACCACCATGGTATCGGTGTTGAGTTCATTTCGGGATTCGGTTCGTGGTAGCATAATGCTTCTCGTCTATATCGGGAACACGGGTATGTTTTCCTTGGCTTCAAATCTTCTTCAGACCGGACCTAGTATTGCTTCTGAAGTTTCTCGCAAGACATCGCGCAATCAACTTGCGCAAACCACTTCGAGAGCTGCTATAAACGACGTAGATCTCTAATTACGCTGCCTAGGCCTCATTCCTGGTTACCAGAGCCTGAAAGATCTTTTTCCGTCGTTCTGCTCTCGGGGTTCTTTTTTATGTAAATAGCAGACAAACGAGCAGACCAGCCACCTGATGGTAAGCGGTAACCCCAAAGACGTCATTAATGCGTTAAGTATGCGGAAAGTACTGGCGCTCAAGCTCCCAGCCGGAGCACGACGAGTCGTTTGGCGGCTCACTCAAGCAGGAGTGTGGTAGCTAGCCAGGCAGGCTTCACGGAAAGATAACAACACCAGTAATAATATTAATGACGAGCCACCCGATGGTGAGTGGTCGCCGTTGCTCATGAACATCAGTAACAACAATTTCTTAAATAATTATCAGCGATGTGTATCTATTATACGTAGATGACAACAGCCTCTAGCAATTTTATAGTGGATTAGCGGCCCGCGCCGGCTTCATACGATGTACTTTTATATTTAAACATTTTGAGATATATTTATAATTTTATCTTTATAAAGGACATAATTTTTTACACCTTGGTTCACGTTACTGAAGTTTTAATAAGGATCCCTTATTTTTTCTAGTAATAAATGTAGCCTGTGTTACTCAGGGATGATGTAGCATTCTAATGGTGAAAGAATTTTTATTTTTAAAATCGGTTCAGTAGTTTTTGAGTTTATTCGTTACAAACATCTTCCTCTTTATAATATTAGTTTAGAAGAATAGACTTAATATTATTATTGATAATATAATACTAATGCGAAGCCATACCATCTTACGAGCAGGCCTTTGTCGCCCTCACAACACCCTGTTCTGCCAACATGGGATTGCGGTCAGTGGTTTAGGCCGCGCAAGTACATATACATAGATTTTTTTGCTCGGCATGTTCTTTTTACGACATCACCTCACAGAAGAGTATAGCACTTCAGACCATCGAGCTGACGATGATCGAATGCGAGAGCTCATAATCTATTGCTGCAATGAGATCATTCTAGCATAACACCCTATTTTATTCTTGAAAAATCTCAAATTCGAAGAATGAACGATATTTCAATCAGATGCGTTCGTGTTCCAGACGAAAATATGAATGATATAGCATTGCTGGCTCTCAGTGAAAAGCCAGATGCAAGTGTGAGAGCCGTGTGTTTGGACAAAACCCCAGCTGTGGTCGGGTCACCGTGTGTCATCGTATCGGACAGCGAGACTTACGTAAGTGAATCAGTAGAATATGGATGTTATGGAAATGAGATTTGTGATCTGGATATGGATACGGATATACGAATAATATTTTACCGATTACTGTTACGGACATGATATTATTACGGATTATCTGATTGTCTCGGATATTAGATGATATAGGATTTTCAAAAAAATATATATGTACTTGGAAGGTAACAGTTTGACTTTATATCTAGATATTATTTGGTATAGTAATCACAGAGAAATTAATAGCTTCAAAAATAAAATAATAAACACTGCCTGAAAATGAGAGCGACGCGGCTAGTTTATCAGCTCAGCCGACGGAAGCCTGTCGTAACGTGTTTAATTTAGACTCTGACCCTATGGAAAATTATTCGAAAATTTTTTTTCGGATTCGGCTAAGCTATTAGTTCCGATAATGGTTTCGGAGCTCCATAACATGGCAAAAGACCATAGAATTTTCCGGTTATCAGTCGAAGTTCGGTAAAGGTAAAGTTCGTCCTCTAAAGCAACGCTAGTTGAACTGTGGTGTGATACTTAAAATTATTCTCTGTAGCAAGTTAAAGAAGATCGTAGCCGTACGACAGCGTCTTAAAAGCGAATCGATGCGGACAAATGTGATCAGGATTTCCTTCAAATAGTATTAACATGTTTTTAGATCCCCGTAACAGTGCCGCCATTGGAAAAGTGTAATAAAAGCAATGTCAACGTTGAACAAAACTTAATGTGCAGTTTCATGATCAAAGGCGACTATACTCCACAACGCAGCGCCGGACTTTATTGTTTGAATGAGGTCAGTTTGAGTTGCGTTATGTCTTCGTATGCACAATGGTTCTGTACGAGTTTATTACTGAATTCCTAAACGGCTGGACCGATTTTGATGTATGTAATTTTTCGAGTGTTTAAGTGGGTGTCTGGATGGTTTACATTCACAATTACACCCGGTGGTAGGTGGCGCTGCGATCGCGTACCGGGAAATTTATTTTAATTGCAGCAAAACGTCGGTTCGCTAGTGAGGATATACAAACATACAAATGTGTATTATTATTTTGTTACTATTGTTATTAATATTACATAATTATTGAAGCACCAATATACCCATGTCCATTTGGAATAATGTACCTTTTAAATGGTAAAAAATTTCAGACTGGTCCCAAGATTCTGAAGATTACTTTCCGTACATACAATTCGTAATATTAGTATAGATTAAGCAAGGACTAGTGAGAATTTCGAAGTTGAGTTCATGCATCATCATATTTATGTATATTCTACATACGTGTGTTTGTGTGCGTGGTTCCAGCAATCCACTAAGCCGAGGTACACTTTGGAAGGAATTTATCAGAACTATAAGAAGTCCAAGCCGGTCGCCGTGTACACCAGGGTGCATGCGTATATCGAGTGGATTTTTACGACCACGAGCGCTATTAAAAGCTCTCAACGTAATGTACGTTACGGCTCGAGTAAATATCATTTTTAAAACGCTTCCGTAATGATTAACTGGCTTGTTGAGATACCTGAATGTGTGTATTGTAGTTAGGGACATTTACGAGGAGTCTAAGGAGGGGGTATCTTAGAGAGATCCCAAGATCTCATTCCCTCCAAAAAGTTTTCAATCGTGATCTTTTAATATTAATCTCAATTCGTATCGAAACATAAACGCCTCTGATTCTTAGTAATATTAAGAACGTAACCATCATCTCTGTCGCTTTCAATTAAAATGTGATTTATTTTGAAATTGTCCACTAGATTGGGAATAGAGGGCGCAGGTTGTATCGTATTGTAAGGATGCAATTAGGGTTGTTAAAATGTTTTAATGAATTTTAACGTTTACATATAGAATATATTTTCACGTTTTTTATTGGACATTAGGAGTCCCAAGATGACTTAGTAATTTTCTTCAAAAATCTAGTTGGCAACCCTACCTGTAGGAGGTAACACTACCCGCAGTTGGCTTAAGGCCGGCCTATAATCCGTTCCTTACTGCTGTTTAACGGTCCATTTTTTTTCTATGAACTGACTTATTCTTAACCTCTGTGGTAACTCTCGGATCTATTGATATATCTCTTGAGGAGATATCTACTCATATCATTTCTGTGTTTATAATAAAAATGTAATGAGGACCGGATTTATACATGACATATTATATTTTGTTTGACAAATTGTAGATGTCAAAACATATTTTTTTGGTGTTCTTGTCTATCTGTCTGTCCGTATCACACTAAATCACAACAGATTTGGATGATACTTGGCATATCAGTAACTTATATTATGCAGCGAGGGCGGGGGCAAAGAGGAGTGATATCTTCGTAAAAATAACTAGTTTTCTTCTAATAACTTTTATATTATTTTGACTCATAAGAAATTGCACTGAATTTAAATAAGACTTTCAATATTATCACAACACAGCGTGTGCACCGAGCAACCGCCGTCGATCGAATGACGAATAATCAATGATACGTTGGATTTTATTTTCTCTTACGGGAGGAGGATGGTGAATGCTACATGCATACCAGCGCAGCCGTTTGCGCTGGTTATATGGGACTCTTACCCACTAAACACCAACCTGAAGTGGTTTTGGCCATGCGGCCTCTAAGCCTTCATCGGATGCGAACGGGGGTTGGTTTTTCGTGCGCCGCCTTATATAGGATGTCTATTATGGCAGTGGGGGAGGGTATATCCGTTCCATCTGCCGCTTACAAACACAAGTAGAGGTGGCGACACATATATTGGTTTATTAAAACAAAAACTATATACATATAACCAGCAGTAAAGCGTACACAGGTTCTAGAGACCGGACGTTAGTAATTTTTTGATCATACCCACATAATGTTGAAAATCAACAGATGGTATTGTAAAATTCAAGCTTACGAGGTTATTATTGTTTTAAATTTCATTTAAAGTGGAACCATCGTCATCGAAACTATATATATATAACGTCACTCCAATTTGAAGATCCCCTCCTCACCAGTCTTCACATTTGAATGATCTCCAGGTCAGTAGTGTGGCGGCGCTTATTTGCAATTGGTAAAATATATGAGTTTAATGTGTAAGTATCATATCATAAAGAAACTACTGTTTCATCGCATTTACTTTTGACGTGTACTACATTATTGTATTGAAGCTGGTTAAAACGAAGTGTTGTATTCTAATCATAATAAATTTGGCTTTAAAAGTCTTGTTTTTTTTTTTCTACAATTCCTTAAAAAGTACTGTCGACAACCACAATGCGACACCACGAAAAATCGTAACTGAGTATCATATTCATGAATGGTATGAAATTACCTTGTGCGGTAATACTACGGGAGTCTTTCTACGCCACTGCCCTCTTCGGCTTATGCGGCGAGGATCTGCAGGTCTCAAGGATCATCCTTTTTACCGTCGTGGACTCGGGAGAAGAGTCTCCTGGTGAAGCGGCGCGATCCCTCTTAGAGGTTCATGTGGTCCGTTGTCGGCGTGGTCAAACATCGACCTAGCCAGAGTACATAATCCTCTATCGTCACCACCTTGAGGTCACGCGCCACAACGTCGTTCCGAACGTACCGGCCAGCTCCCGTGATTGCTCGAAGAGCCAGGTTTTGGCTGCGCCTGCAGGCGCTTTCGCTGCCACCTTGATACCAACGCGTACCATGCTGGCGCCGCATAAGTCAGCCGTGACCGAACGTAGGTGTAGTACACCATTTCCTTTTGTCCTAAGTGGAAGCCTGGATGACAGCACCGGTCGGAGCATAGTACGAGCGGCACGCGTCTGTTCAAAGACTTGAATACATTGCTGTACCATCCGCATCGTGCTATCGATGATGTATCCCATGTGTTTAACAGTCTTAGCGACATTGACGGCTATCCTCCATTTGTCCAGCCAAGTAGGCAGAAGGTCCAGCAAGTGTTGCATTCGCGATATCACTAGCTCAGCCTTACGGGATGACAGGAAATACACGCTGTACGCTAACGACAGCGTGTATTTCCTGTCATCCCGTTCCCACTGTTGGAGGTGTCCCTTAAGAGTTGGGATGTCGTTGGTGTATAACGCGTACAGCGCTGGCGACAGGCAGCCCCCTTGGTACACCCGCACATATTGGGCGAGGATCTGAGGTTGCGTTCTCAACCGACACTACGAACGACCGCCCATCGAAAAACAATGCTAGCAGCCTAACCAACATAGCTGGGACGGATGAGTCCAACAATTTGTAGGTGAGCCCAGCATGACACACGCGGTCGAATTCCTTCTCAACATCTAGGAAGACTCCGACTGTGTGCCGCCCGTAATTGAGCTCATTACAAATATGGTGGATCAACCGCGTCAGTTTAAGCGTAGTCAAGTGGCCTGCCCGAAACCCATGCTGCTCGTCCCTTACATAAAGTGACGGCATTTTGCGTCTCGGTACCAGCCGCTCGAAGAGCTTCGCTAGTGTCGGCAGCAGCGAGATGGCACGGTAGCTGGCCGGGTAACGGGGGTCTTTACCCGGCTTTGGGAGAACTACGACCTTTCATTAACTTCCAGATGTTCGACTCCTGATGAGCGAAAAGGTTTCTTTACGAAGCGAAATATGTACCTGCGAACAACGAATGCGCCTGCGACTGTTTATTAGTGTTGAAGTGTAAAGTCTCTGCGAAGCATCTTTGGCGTTTTTTGAAACAATATCCTGACACCTAACATTATTTTGGGTTATTGAAACGTAAATTTGTAGTTATGGCTACTGTAGTAGGTTTTTTTTTCACCAGCATTAACGGAAAGATAAGTTATAGAAACTGGGCGTACGTTCCCCGTTTTCATTGGATATAGAACGCTTTTAAATATAGTCTTATATGAGATTTGTTACATTACATATAGATTACGTATTGTATACACTACCATCAAAGGACTAAACACTTGTGTAGGTTCTGCAAATCAAAAAAATACAAAATAGGTTACCTAATAAAACCACATAGAGCTTTGATGTTGTATTTTCCCGTTTTATAATGTCAATTGAATGATTAAATATTACTTTAAATACTTAAGTACATCGCAAACTTCTCGCCAATGTTTTGGCCCCTCTGAACTGCGTTGCAAGATACATTTCACCCTGATTCATTTCATAAATAACAAAGGTTAAACATTTGGAGAGGTGTTAAATGTTTTTACTATAGTCGCGAATGACATTTCGATCAAAACACGATATAAACACAGCTACGATTTACAAAAGTCGAAAGCAATTTGAATTTCATTTAACGGGCTTAACGATAGAAGCATTTAAAATTGCGTACTGCGCAGTGACCTGCACGTAGTTCAGAGCAGTCATCAAGTTTGACGAGAACTTGAAGTGAAAATCTGACCCAAATTGAATTTCATCGCAGGAGAGTCGCACATAACTAACTTATCCATTCACTTCGTCGTTTTCGCTACATTGCGTCAAATATCTCAGCGCGCGATTGCAATCTTAAGTGTGACCTGAGAAAATACTGTCTCAGCCCTATTGCACAAAACTTACAACATAAAAATATTTGTAAATAAGTCATGTTACTGACAAATTTTAGGAGAAGTCTTCATCGTTCAACATTATAACTTATAATTGTCGCACTGCTGTCCCATAGACTGCCAAGCTGAACACCTGTAAATTGAGAGGCTTGTGAAAAATAACGGAGCCGACATGTTCCTCGCGATACTTTTCGTCACAGAAGCAAATGATAAGTCATTTGTAATATCAGAGGTGCTTGCAAGATTCGAACTCGTCTCCTCCCATTGACCACTGACGTTCAAAAAATCAGTAGGTACCTGTCTTTTTATTAAATAAAAATTACAAAAATATAACAAGTAAATAACTGACAATTATTATAATTATAATTCGAGAAAAGTTAACAATAATAAAACACGAGTCGTTGTCAATCACAATACGTAATGATAAATTACAGTTATCATTCAGAATAAAATTGACAAGTGTTCTACACAGATGACGCCAATAATTCAAATCAGAATAGATGAGAAAGATATCCTGTCAATTATATAAATTCCCAAAATAAAATATTTATTAAACAGGAGTATTATATAGTTGTATATTTTTACATCATAATTGTTAATAAAAATAAACTTGTATTATTGTAAATTGTAATTGTATTTTATAATTTACAATTTATAATGTTTACTAACTTACTAAGGTTTCTGTATGAAGTACATACTTTGCAATAACGTACTGTATTTATTAAGGCAGGTTTTATTGTCAAATCTAAAAACTGTCAACGTTCAAGTGAAAATATTAAACAGCCATAAGTTGTACGTAATATTATTCAACCTTGTAACCATATTTATAAAAAAAAGTTGTATAATTTTACAATGTCTTCTGTATTTGTGTAGTGTTCATTAAACACATTGTAGTTGTATTTTTATTTAAAATTTGCATGCTATAATTTTAGCCGCATAAGGAACTTTTTAAAAGCGTTAAGACATATATTGTAACCTATTCAAAGCAAATAAAGTTTATTTTATCTTAGAAACTCTTTAATTTACCTGCCCCAGCTTCGCACGGGTGTGATTTACTATTGAAGAACGTGAGAAGTGCACTTACCAAAAAACATTAGTATATTTATTTTATATCGTATCTCCAATGGTTTGGGTTGTGCGTTGTCAAATTGTCGAGAAAGGATTTAAATAACCGAATCAATAATTGAATAAAACTGTCAAAATGAACGTCACAATTTTATTGAAAATTTCGACTTTTCCAATGATTTTTTCAATATTTTTTTAAATAGACGCAATTATGATTACGAACACTATAACAAACATAATCAAATTCGGTCGAGCCACTCTCAAGTGATGATCTTTCATACTTATGGCAAATGATTTTTATTATGTAAACTCATTATTTAGAAGGTGTATATGAAGGACTTACGGAAAACGGCATGGATGAAGCAGAAAAGATCTACAAATTTAAACAAAATCAGAAGCAGTCGAGAGTTGGGTGGGATAGGAGTCCTTCGAGCGCCACGGGAACTATCAAATCCAACCTTATGTCGACGTTCATTTCCTTCCACCAAACCGACCTGAATATCTATGTTAAATCTTTAAATATTATTGTTTTATAGCTTAAAACTAGAACCAAAATAGGTATATAATATGTTATTTTTCAATAATCGTTGTATCATAACACTATAGATTATAATTACCACTACCTACAGTTACTAATAAATTGATCAAATTTTAATTCAGTTATTCCTCAATCTTCACTCACTCACTACAGATCTTCATAGTGGAAACAATCTGGGCTGTAGGAGTGAAAGAAAAAAGAACGATTTAAAAAGCAATGGTGAACAAGAATCATTCTTTTTCACCATTGCTTTTTGAATTGTATCATACAATCGCTCCAATGTAATCATCTTTTTGACATTTTCACTCGAGAGCTTAACCATCTCTGGACGTGACAGATTCGATCGTTATTTTTTAAATAAAAATAAATCATGTAAAAACCATCATGTAATATCACTTGAAAATATACAGTATGTATGTAATTGAACACTTAAAAAAATATTTATTCCGCAATTGAAAGATAAATATTTCATTTTCGATTGATATGGAATATCAATATTTAAAATTGTTGGAAAAATCTTACCATTCGCCATTACCTTTACTTTTAGCCATAGCCTCAAGTTCATAATTTATACCAATAATATAAAGAGAGTGTGAATTTTGTGAATCTTATCTGTGTGTATGCGGAGGGTAATCCCCGTAACCGCGGCACTTATTTGAAAAATAATTTTACCATTTGAAAGGTACATTATTCGGGATGGACTTATATAGTATACATAAGTAATTTTCCAACCTGAACAAAGTCGGGACTAGCTGTCAGTTACTTTACTATTTTGTCTAGATGTCCAACATATTGAAACATAATATATAGTAATATATACTTACAGTGATGTTTGTTGTATCACGCCACAAAACAATAATATTGGCTAACCAGTGGTTTCTTGATAACAGCAAAATACTGACGTTTGCAATACATTTCAAGTAAAACTTTATGCTTTTTGGATAGAAGTGGTTGTGTGACAAAAATTAACTCTGCGTATCCAATGAGATAGTATAATAACTATCACATTGTTTTGATTTCATTTCTTAAACATTCCTTCCCTTAACCTAGAGCCCATACCACTTAAATTGTCTTTCTGCTAAATTGCACTTAAATAAACTAGCATGAAATAATACACTAAATAATTTCTTCAACAATACTCTTCTTTTTTTTCTCCTTGTCATGTTTCTTAGCATGCAGTAACATTTTGCTTCTAGTCAAGAACCGTTTCAAACACACCGAACACTCGTGAGGTTTGTCTCCTATATGCATTTTGAAATGCATCACCAGATTATTCTTTTGAGTGAAGCTTTTTGAACATATCTCACACTGAAATGGCTTTTCTCCAGTATGAATCTTTTCGTGTCGATCTAAATCGGCCTTCCTGTAGAATGAAGCGCCACATTCAGTACAATTAAAATTCTTTATTCCCTTGTGAGAGAGTGCATGTATGCTCAAGTGTCCGAGCTGAGTGTAGGTCTTGCCGCAAGTAGTGCACATGTAAGGACGTTCACCAGTATGTGTTCGTTTGTGTTTTTTGAGCTCGTAACCCGTTTGGAAGGTCTTCCCACAGTCGTCGCAGGCCACCGGCTCTTTATTCGGTGGCTTACGAACACGCACGCGTTTTCTGCAAAAAAGAAAAAATGTGTAGTAATTGCATTTTATTTGTACCTTTCGAATCTGGATAGAGTGAATAATGTATTTGATGTTCATTTCAGTCAGGATCTATTATGTAGGTAAGGTTCTTTGTCTGTCAAGATTTTCTTCTTTTCAAATTCAAATTCAAATTCATTTAATCATATAGGTATTGAGTAAATACACTTATGAACGTCATTTTTTGGTCCTACCACCGTTTCGAAAAGGTGCTTTAACTATGAGGAGAAGAAACGGCGAAAGAAACTCCTCAGCACATCTTTTAAACAACATATGGTAATTACAAAAGTTTAAAGTTTAAACCTGTGCGGAACTGGTTTCGACACTAATTTTGTCCAGGCATCCTTGTCATTCATGTACTCATCTATACTATAATATCCCTTGCCTATAAGTTGTGTTTTAATGCGACGCTTAAAAGTTCCAATGGGCAACTCGCGTAACGACTTAGGTATCTTATTGTAAAAATGAACTCCAAGTCCCATAAAGGAACGCTGAACCTTTTGAAGATGAAATGCAGATGTAACCAAATTATGCCTATTTCTTGTTTGATGATTGTGTGTATCACTTTTCTGCTTATATGTATTTAAACTTTTTTTAATAAATACTAAATTACTATATATATACTGACTGGCTACGGTGAGTACACCTATTTTAAAATCAATGACCACATATTTATTTGCTTTATGATTTTTTTTGTATTATCTTATTTGATTTTAAAAATGGGATTTTGTATATATATTTCATACTTAATTATTTTGTTTACACTGAATCCATTTTAACCCAATCCAAAAAAAATATTGAGTCCTCTAAAATATGAACTGCCCATGTTTTTTATGATATGGGTAACCTGATAGTAAAATGTCCTTACCCTCTTTATGTATGTTTGTAACAACTTAAAATATTATACTGAAGTGTTGCAGGCCTAGAAGGAAGCAGAATAATTACTTAGGCTTGGGGTCAGATGAATCATCATCTGAGATCTCAATCACCTCACATTTGATGACTACCTCTTCAATTGGTTGCTGTGCTAATTGTTTTTGGATGCACTCAGTCTCTGTCATGGCAAAGTAGTTAGGGACGTTAGCAATCGGACCTGGAATAATAACAAATATGAATGAACACAAAAAAATAATACAACTGCTTTTATTTCAATAAAATTATTTGTAGGATTTATGTATGTTCGTCAACATATGTAACATCAAGATAGATCAAGTAAAATACTACTCTAACTGTGAATTTTTATAATTTTACTTTTTACTAATTTTGATCTATAGCCTAATCCGTTTTAGATTTGTCCTTTAATCTATCCATATTAATATTAAAAAGGGACAGTGCAAATTTGTAAGTTTGTGTGTATACAGAGTGTAATCTCTGGAACTACAGCGCTTATTTAAAATTCTTCAAATGTACATTATTCCGAATGAACATAGGTGGTTATGTATATAATTATAAAAACCTACTTAATTCAGAAATGTAGTTGCTTCAGCATGGAGTTTAGAGTTTGTGGTTTAAATTGAGCTGCAAGAATTTATGCTCCATAGAACCACGCCATCGGTCGGCAGTGGAATACAATGGTCAAGACGCCCAAGCATCCCTGCAAGAGATCGCTAATGTATTGAGCCACTTGACGATATCATTTTATAAGAAAAATCATGACTAAAATATTAGTCAATAAGTTTACTATAAGCCAAAAATTAAAGTATAAAAACCAACTTACCAAACAAGTTTGTACGTTTAACACAAAGTACAGTTTTTAAGTATTTCTTGGTATAGTATAAATTTAATTTTACAGTTTTTAAGTATTGCTTGGTATAGTATAAATTTAATTATCCTAACATAAATATTTAGTTATAGTGCAACATTATTTTAATTACTAAAATACGTGTGATAATGTTTATAAGACATTAAAAAATCACTAATATATGTCCATCATTGTAAATCCAAAGCTCATCTCAGTGCTGAAACAACTTCCAATTTCCAATGAAATGTGTCATGCATCAGTGTCACAAAACTAAAGTCAATGTCATTGATGGTTATGTCATCATGGATAATTCGAATGTCTGGTGTTTATTACTAGAATTTAGACTAGTAGTGATGGACAATAATTGCATGATACACAATCATCTCTAGGTAGCGTATCAGATAGAATAATAGAAAATATATCTAATCAATCTCAATGTTAAAATGTTACCACAACAATTTTATGTATTCACATTAGTTTTTTTATTTATATATATAATGGCGTTGGCGTAGGTACGCTCAGCCAAAGACAAATAAAGGATGGGAAACCAAGGTAAGTAAAATAAAAATTATCCGATAAATTTAGGGAAACAAAAAATAAGATCAAGAACATGAGGCATAAGATAAAATTAAATATTTAATTTAATGTTATAACTAATTCAGTATTCAATATAAAAATGTACAAGTAATTTATCTTTAAAATAATATATTAAGTAATACAATACTTTTGAATATATTTCTTATTAATATACATATTACACAACAGAATAAAAAAGAAGTCAAATCTTAATATCGTTCTTCATAATAAATAAAGCTTAACCAAAGATAGCGTCAGAATTTGCTAACTTATTTTTTTTATTTATATTCACTATGTTAAGTAAGTTCAAAGCACTTTTGATGACATTTCTAATATACTTTCCTATGTACGGTATGTAAAGTTATTAGTAGGAAATTGCAAATATACTTGCGTCTGGCAACAATTTAAGCGTTTCGTTTTTGTTTTGTTATTAAAATAAAATGGAATAAATAAAAAAATGCTTAGTAAATAAAAAAAATGTGTTATAAAAATCCTTCTTTCATATTTGTAGTGCCAAGTAAAAATTTAAATGGTTTTTTTAATATAATGAGATTTTTCAGCCACAGACGAAAACATATTTTATGTAACCAAATTTTTTCGTGGGTCAAAATCGATATTTTAAAATGTAATATTATTGTGAACCTTAGCGAGGTATTCCTCTAAGATGTAAAAAAACCAATAGAAGGTACCGTACTTCTACTTATACCTACATACGACGGCCTTATAATATAAATCGACTAGATTAAGAAGTCATTGAAATACGCATTTCGTTGCCAATGTTTATACATTTGCAACTTGGTAGGGATTGGTTTAATCGGGTCATGATGATGTCATAGAAGCTTAATTTAAAAGTGACGTATTCATTTCCACATAGTTACGGACTAAACACGGTTTAAATATACCTAGTTACGAAAATAGTGAATTGTGACATAAAATTGTTTTAAAAAAATCAAAAATGTCGTTTTATCAATACAGGACTGTCGGTAAGTTTTGTAAAATTTTATAAGGAATAAAAATGTGATTTTGTGCACTGTCGAAGTGTTGTATGTCTGTTATGCATGTATACCTAATGCATCCTTTTTATTATTTTTAGTTAAAGTAGCTTAGCCAATTAAGTCAGTCTTGGTTATGAATTAGATTCGATCTGGTTAAAAACAAACGTTTAATTTTTGGATTTTATACTTACATATTTATATTATAGTCACATGGCATCCTATATCATTTGTAAATAAATTATTATTGGAATTAAAATGGCATAAACCGGTACTAAATAAGTAAATCAGAACAGCTGTTTTGATGATATCATTCAGCGTTTAGATAATGCAAGTGTCTACACAGATAAAAAAATATTTACATACAAAAATAGCTTTGTAAATCAAATAAAATTTGAATTACCTTTACAAGTTAAGTTTACAATTACCTTTGATTACAAGTTTAACCAAATATTGTTATGAACGTTTCTTTTCGTACTATTTTTATTTAAATATTCTAGTATCAGTTAATTATTAAAAACTTAAAGTTCTTGGGAGTTTCCTACCTTATTTTTATTAATATTCATATAGCGTATTTATATAAAACAAAAATAATATACGTATGTTTATGAAACTTGAAACTTTTTAGAAACAACCCAAATCGACTAACGGCTGATTCTATAACCTAGAATTTCCTCGTTTTAAGGTTGCAGTTATAATAACTGTTGATAGTGCCAAACCCATTAGTTATGATTACAATAAATTAGGCATGTTAGGGATATGAAATTTCGGATCCGGATATGGATACGGATATATGAATAATATTGTACCGGTTTCGATTACGGTTATGGATATGAAATTATTTCGGATTATCCGATTGTTTCGGATAATTTCGGTTACGGATATTGGATGATTTACGACTTGGAAAAAATATATAATGTATTCACAAAGTTTGACTTTGTTTCTAGGTTTTATGTGGTATTATTAACACAGAAAAAACAAATTAAATAATAAAAACTACCAAAAATGAGAACGACATGGCTAATTTATAGGCTCGGTCAGCGTAAATTAGTCATAACGTGCTTTATTTAGACTCTGCCTCTATCCGAAATTATCCGAAATTTTTTTGTCGGATTCGGTTACGGATATATTTTTAGTTCGGATATCCGATAGTTTCAGTTACGGTTACGGAGCTCCATAACATCCCTGCAATAAATTAACACATACTACTAGGTTTCTTATCGATGTAATTTCTTTTCTACATCGAAAAAATTAAGTTTTTAAGTGATATAATTATTATTCTAATACTCATTTTTGGAAAAATCATTGATTTCTTGGCTACATAAAATCTGAATGGCGAGAATCAATGAATTATTTAAAGGAGTTTTTAACTGCTACGTTGGGATTTAATTTTTTTCCTACCCAGACGTTGCGTAAGTTCTGCAATACGGGAAACTAGTTAGAGCAAGTCTGGCGAGTACTGGGAAACAGTGAGCTTCTAGTTTCTATTACTCTACCTTGAAAACCGTCTGTCGTACAGTGTGTGGTCGAAAGTTGACCTGAAATAGCCATAAAACGTTTATATGTACAAGCATTAGCTTGACTATACTGATGGCAAATGACGATGTAGCCTTACACGGTAAAGTGCATTAACTTCTAAGAAAATCGACTTGAGGTCATCCACATTACAGCCATAGCGAGCTTTCCTGCCGGGGCTGGAATTATTTTTGAAAATAATGCGATATTTTAGTATTATCATTATACGAGTAGTAAACGGAATCACCACTGAATCAGTTACAAGTTTCATAATTATGTGAGATTAAAGCATCAAGCAAATCACATAACATAATTAATAAAATGTGTCATCTGAAATAAGGCGACCTCTAATTTATTATGACATGTATTTGCAGCGCATTGTGTATTAGTACGCGTTCTGCATATTCATTTTTCGTATATTTGGTGTTTGATGAAGTATTTTATTATACATCGGTGGTTTACTTTGCATTAACTTTTGAGACTACTTTTCATCTCTAGTATACTCCATTTAGGTAAATTATGTACATTTTAAATAACGCTCTCCATGTACCACGTTACGCAAATGTAACCTATATTTCCTGATTAAATTTAGATTTTAACCTAACGCGTTTGCTATGGCGAATGATATAGTTTTGGTTCTGTGCGATGTCTGTTTCAAAAAAACAAACAATAAATCATTCTCCGAACCGCACGGAATGTGGCCAGTGACTCATTCAATAAAAGTTGTGAAATTAATGTTTTATCTGTGTATGTGTTATATAATACTTCCGGTTCTCAAATTTTTTATGTAAGTAAACTGTATGTAGTGTGCGTTCCTACTGACGTATCGTGGTGTAGTTTTTTGTTTCTGAATGGGTTTGGATTAAGTAAAAGTTCACAAACAATTGTAAATCCAGTCTAGTTTGTAAAATTGATTGATCGAATTGAAAATGAGATATCTTATTGTTAGGGATCTTTTATTCATGCAATAGAATCCCAAAAAATAGTTGTCAGAATTTGGATCTGTTTGTCTATGTTTGTGCGCGCTAATCCCAGAAACAGCTTAACCGATTTCGTTATGGTTTTCACTAATATATTGCAGTAAGCGTCACTAAATATTTAAAGTTTGTTTCATTTCAATCCCTCCGTAAATAAAAATGTCATAAGTTAATCTAAAACAATGCAGATGCTATTTCTAAGCGCAGGACGTAGTATTTCTGAAGCGAACCGAAAGTTTGATTGTTAATTAATAAAGTAACATACATCATTGGCCGTAAAGATAAAAGGTTTAAAATTAAAAGCAGTATAATTATAATTGATAAGCAACCATCCAAATCAGCAGTTTTTGAAGCAGGCATAATTATGTTTTGTTCCATCTGACGTGACTTTTCATTGTATGCTGTTTGATAAGGCAGACGTTGCATGAAATTTCTCAATGCTGTACACGTTTACGTCACGTCGCAAGGTCACATCACGCAGGCATGTGCGGGTTTCGTTGCAGGTTTCCCGACTACATGATTTAAAAGGCAATTCTACAGCGTTTATTCTACGTGAACTGAGATAGACAACACGTATGGGATAGTGATGAACTAAAATCTAAAGGACAGTAATTTCGTTATTCTAGTTGTCAGGGGTATCAAGATAGTTTTCGAGTTTATCTATATTTTTTAAACTGTTATGAATGTAAATGGGCACCGTCCATCTACATCCAGTTGCATTGGTCACGATATTTCAAAGCTTTTTAAATGACCTTAAAATACGGATACAATGTATTCCTTATATCATTAATAGTCCAGAGTTGTACACGCCTTTTGTAGAATAATAGATATGGAGTTAGAAACGCAAGATGTCAAAATGGCGCAATGTCTCACTCAGCTTGCTCTAAGGCTGGTGCCATGTGCCAACTTTCTACATTTTATTTTGTAACTCTTCGACAAATAAGCAGATGATACATCTGATGGTAAGCGGTTATCATTTCCGATGGACATTAGTAACACCAAAGGCATCACCGATGTGTTGCCGACCGAAAACGTGGCCTACATTATAACTGGCGCCCCGACATTGCGACTGAAATACGTCTGAACATGACACGGTTGGCTGTAGGAGGGTGGTAGCTTGCCAGGCGGGAAAAATACCCTTCCACCGTGGAAATATCGTCGGGATTAAATTGGTCGGTACACAGTCCAGCGATGTCCAACAGGAGAGACTGTTTGACATAGCCTTGTACGATGCTCAAGGGTGGCCGGAGTCCTTATACCCCAGATGTTTTAGTGCTTCACTCACACGCCTCTGTAGGAGCTAAAAAAACGGGCGTTAATCATTTGTAAAAACTCATCGAGGGTTCTGTTTACGTAGTGCGAATCGGTTGAAAACCATTATGACGTTAGAAATAGCACGACAGTAATGTCGTTCGCCTAGGAGGGACTCTCACTCTTCTTGGTTGACCCATTGACAGCCAGACATATTTAGAGCGTCTTGCCCTGGGTGCCAAGGTTTTATTTCGAAGAATACATGAAAGTTTACACAATATAATTATATTAAGTTACTGATATAATATTGTAATAGCGTTTACAGTAATTTTTATTAAAAAAAAAAAACACTACGAGATATCTCGTAGCTGGCAGTTTTGGTACACACGCTTAATACGAGATATCTCGTAGCTGGCAGTCAATGGGTTAAATGGTCGAGATGTCTAATGTTAAATTGGGAGACTGGTTAGTTAAATAATACTGTAAGATAGCTGTCTTAACACTTATCCCTAAGAACGGTATTATTTACTAACCCTTACATTTATTTATTACACTGTTTTTGAATTAACAAGGTACCTTTCTTATTCCATTTTGTTAATAAATAATTGTTAATAAAAAAGTACCCCTACCATGTTGCAGGTGATATTACATTACCCAAAATGGGTTAATTCCAAATTAGTTTTATGAAAACTTTTAATTCTACACCAATCAAAAAGAAATGTTAGGTTTTTCCTGCTAGAAACAAGTGCACAAATAAGTAGTACTCGGTCCGATCAACCATTTTAAAATGATTTATTGAAAAGTATTTAAAATTTAACCACTCAACGAATATTAACCACGAGTTCAACTTTACAGAGATTCTTTTACGAAACCTTTGTAAAGTCTCTTCTCTTCTATTTATTGTTTCGTGATACGGGTTTATTCTAAACATACACAGGTCGTTGTTACACTTCGCGTTACGTAAAAAGAGCACTGAGCGACAGTGGTGGGGATGCTTCTGCGCATGGGAGATAATCGCGCAATAAATTACGAGGTTGTCGTTTCTCAAAATGATCTAAAACAAAGTTGCTATTCGTGTCATCCTGTCTCTTTATTCGCATAGTTCTTCTAAACTGCCCAACGGAATTTTATGTGCTTAACAGTTCCATTTTTTTTCCCGAGAGCTTTATAAGTGTAGTGAATTCTAATATAATTTATAATTCGTAAACAAATCGATTATCGCATACTTATATGTCATAAATATTTTTTCTTTCATTCATCGCTTTTTTGCTATGTAAAACCATGACACAAACAACTTTTGTACGCGACTGTATTTTTGGGCGCAAACGAATCATTAATTATGCGCGGAAAACTAAAGTCGACTGACGGACTGTAACAAACAAATAGAGCGACGTCATAGGTTATTCCCCGCCGCGTCTCACCTTATACCACCAGTTAGGCCGATAAATCGCTCAATGCGTACCTGCGTTCGTTCTTTTTTCCATCATTGTAAATCTTTCTTAATTGAAATTATTTTAGAGAAAATATATGCTCGATTCTCCATTATCTAATATTTAACGATCCAGCCTACAATTCAAAATAAAAATTCTGTTTTATGGATAGTGGGATTTGCACAAAGTCAACCCGACTTTCGCATTATACTTTATACTAGTGATGTAGTGATGTATATGTAAGATTCCTAAGTTGAAACGCGAGTTTCCCATTGGAACTTTTAAGCGACGCATTAAAACACAACTTATAGGCAATGGATATTATAGTATAGATGAGTACATTCATGACAAGGATGCCTGGAAATAATAGTGTCGAAACCAGTTCCGCACAGGTTTTTTTTTTTTGTAATCTTACGTTGAAGACGTAAGACATTATACATATAATCATAAAAGTTTTGCTAACGGTATACAAAAAGTTCCGCACAGGATTAAACTTTTGTAATTACCGTGTGTTGTTTAAAAGATGTGCTGAGGAGTTTCTTTCGCCGTTTCTTCTCCTCATTGTTAAAGCACCTTTTCGAAACGGTGGTAGGACCAAAAAAAATGACGTTCATAAGTTTATTTACAGAATACCTATAAGATTAAATGATTTTAAATTTGAATGTAAACAAACTGAATAAAGAAATTGGAGATCGTTAGTATCCAAATTTCATAACATGGAAGCTAACACGCATTAACTACAAACTTAAATAGAATTAACACAGTTAATTTTAACGAATTTCGTTTAAAACACTATGCCTACCATTAAAAATGTTGTCGGTTGGGTTAAGCCCATTGGCATTACAATTATGGAGGCCTTGACATCGATACATTACAAACAAGTTGCGTTTGGTTATTGCAACTCGACATGAATCGGAACGATTGCGCGCCAAATTTGGAATGACAATGACGCACGACACGTACAGCAGTGCGCCTGTTTTGTTGTCTCTCTCTCTCTCTCTTTTTGTGAAAAGTGCTAAGATTTTCGTAAAATTTTCATAAAACTTCACGCACGTAATTTGAAAGTTTGTCACCAATAATCAACATGGTGGCAGACAGAAACAAAAATCACTTCTGATTCCACGGGAAATTATTATTAAAAAATGTATAAATGCATATTATATTAATATATGTAGTAAATGATATAAGATTTGAACATAATGTATTTAATAAAGCAATTTCGAGAACCCGTATGACGTATTATGTGATTCGTAGTCATAAAATTACATAACGCTGTACTTATGTGTTTATAACTAGAGGTGAAACGGATATCCGGTAACTATCCGTTATCCGGCTTATCCGACTTAAATTCAATATCAGGCCGGGTACCGGATTTAAAAAACGCGACGTTTGTTACTTCATAACATTTTACTCACAAAGAAAATCAATACTCGTATTGCACTAAGGGCAAATGGCGATGAATGAATACAAATATATCTGCATTAAGAGTCAACAAACGGTTTTATCTCTATTTATAACATACCAGCAACTCGTTCCGACTTAGGTCATTATTATACACAGACACGTGATGTATAGTCTACGTGCATGCAAAATAATGTACTATTGAAATGATAAAAGATTTTTTCAAAGAAGCGCTGTGGTTTCGGATATTCCTTTCCGCAAACACAAACTCACAAAATTCGGGCTCTCTCTATACAATATTAGTATTTATATATTACCAGTTATCATTGAATTACCATACATATAAATTACAATTCGTCGGTGTATTTGTGATTTATTCGATTTATTTAATCGATCGTATAATTTCCGAACTGATGAACTTGATAACTGTTGAATGACTAAAAGATTGTGTGAAAACTCTACCCTATTCATATTTCTCTACCGTATCAATATTACATTCTGCCCCAAACTAAGCTTGTTCACACTAACATATATGTCCAATAGATACTGGTGATAATTTGGAGTTCAAAAATTTAGATCTTATTATCTCCAGGTCAGACGCAGCCCGCCATGCTATCAGATAGGATGCGCCTCTACCACGTGGAAATGAATCCTTATGGGCACCGAGTCTTGCTCATCCTGGAGGCGAAGAAGGCCAAGTACGAGGTGTGCAAGCTCGACCCTTTGCATCTGCCAGAGTGGTTCAGGGTCAAGAATCCTAGATGTGAGTAACGTAATTCAGTGTTAGAGCGTTTATTATTATTTAATTAAATATTTATTTATTTATTATGTGTACACCGATATTATCAAGTTCAGTTCTGATCCGTTTGAACATTTGAAGGCTGACAGCCACTGTTACGGTATACAAACAAATAAATATATTATTTAACGACGATTTATTATATTATAAGCGACGCATTAAAATACAGCTTAAAGGCAAAGGATATTATAGTATACATGAATATATCAATGATAAGGGCGCCTGGAAATAATAGTGTCGAAACTCTGGTTAAAGTTAAACTCTGGTTTAAGTTAAGTTAACTGGTCTGGTCCGCAGAGGTTAAATTTTTTGTAATTACCATTTCTTTCGCCGTTTCTTCTCTTCAATGTTAAAGCAGCTTTTCGAAACGGCAGTAGAAGCCAAAAATGACGTGCATAAGTGTATTTATAAAATACCTACATGATTAAATGATTTTGAATGAATTTCAGTGAAGATCCCGGTGCTGGAGATTCCGACGGAGCAGGGGGACAAGTTCCTGTTCGAAAGCGTCGTGATTTGTGACTACTTGGACGAAAAGTACCCCAGGAACCCGCTGCACTCCAAGGATCCGTTCGTGAAGGCGCAGGACCGCCTACTCATTGAACGATTTAACGAGGTAATTAAAATGCTTACTATGATGAGGTTTAGTCAAGTTTGTTCGTCTAGTTTCGGGCTTATTCAAGTCCTTCTTCATGTGTTATCTGTTTTAATTATAGAGTACTAATATTAATTATTTTTATATAATTAAACCGGCACTAGCTTTCATGTATTAATTTATTCTCTATTAGTTATATTCAACGTCCTTGGAGGCATAGACAATACAATATTTTTTTAGCGTCGATGAAATTGGTAAAAAATCTAGGCGTATACCTACCGACAAAGGATATATACAATTTAGTTACACATTTTAATGTGTTTAAATTCATTGTAACTTAAAAAATGTATATAATAATATTATGATAATTTTCAGGTTAAAAAAGCTGTCGAAGATATTGTATTTTGTATTAAAATCAAATAAAACTAAAATTTTGATTCAGTTACAACGAGAATTTTATCCATGAAAGCACAAGAATGATAAACACCGAAATAACATAGGTCATAATAAAACAGTCTGTTTTGATTTATTACGTACCAGCAAATGCCCTCGCTTCGCTTCTGAAAAATTACCTTACGCTTAAAGATAGCATCTGCATTTTTCTGAGTTTTTCTCTTTCTGTGATTTAGAAATACGTATATTAATTCATAACTTTTTTATTTATGGACGAATTGCAATGAAATAAATTTTAAATATAAAGTGACGCTTACTGCAATACATTAGTGAGAACAAGAACAAAATCGGTTAAGCCGTTTCTGAGATTAGCGCGAACAAACGCACAGTCAAACAGACAAAAATTCTAACTATGGTTTTGGGTTCTATTCCGTTAATAAAGGCCTCTAATAATATTTTTTCTCATATATCGTTCATGTACAGAAATCGATCAGTTAGAATTTAACCCGCCGCTTATCTGATAATGTGTATCATAGAGTACTGTTGTATATACTTTTACTGTTGTTTAGACAAAAAAAAATATTATGTGTGTGTATTTCAATTACTGAAGTCGTTTATATGCTTAGAATAACAGAATCACACAAGCACAGGAACGATTATAAATTTCGAAGACAGTCGTGACTACAGTTACTGAACGGAACGCGCCCCGTGGCCTGCGTGTTGGCAGCACCGTCGCTGGCACTCGACACGCGGCAAAGCGCTCGACAACAGAGTCTAGCTAAGGGACAGGGGCTATAACAGAATAGACTGGTGTTTTCGCCTGTGCTGGAGACGAGTGACTCTCTATCAAATAATGTTACACTTTGTTTGTGATTATTGTTAAAATTGTTAATTCTTGTTTAAACGTTACTCTACTCAAACTTCCCAATTATCCGCCCGCGAAAAGGTCTGACCGTGACGCCAGCAATGTTGTCCATATGCAATTGACGTAGGTGTACATAAAGAAGAAATTATAAGGTTAAAAATTTATGTTTTAGGTACATTTATTAATAGTCTAATCCTACTCTATGTCCAGGCAACTTTTTTTATACGAGACTTGTATCATGTGATGCCGAGATTTATAAAAAAATTGGAAGTTTTGTAATTATGAAATAAGTTATATTATTATTATTATTAATTATAACGACAATTGTTTTTTATTTTTCAGTTGATAAAGGGCAGCTTGGAATGTTTCGACACGAATTTCGCATACGGTAGTGAGCAAATCATTCAGACGCTGGATATATTCGAAAAGGAATTGGCGGCGCGAGGTGAGTGCAACCAATAAAATTATAAACTTTGATTTCATTTGTTGTTATGACGTATCAGGCTTCCTGTGAATAATTATCTACTATATATCCAGAATATTTTACGTGACCTGTTGAAATTTTGAGACTAACTTGTTTTTACATACGAGATAGGTGTCAAATGTCAATTTTCTCCAGGAATTCAAATAGAACACAGACAACAAACGCGAATGATTTTATTAGGTATTCGTTGCATGTACAAAATTCAGCAAATCCTTCCAAACCAAATCTTTGTTAGGGTTCCGAAAACTATTAAAAAATGAATGTAGATGAAGATGACGAGAGAATAATCAAATAATCGCCTACACATTATCGCACTGCAACTCTTCAGCATCAATACACAGACGTCGAGACGTGTTTGTAGCAATGCGAGGCATTTCCAAATTTTTTTACAGCGTTTGGTGAAGTTTTTAGGGTACCCGCACTCTACAATTATAGACACTACCCGCATTATTATTATTTATTTTCTACACACAGCAAAATTACAGGATACAATATATATATGAAAATTTGTTCAAAGGCACTACTTATTCTAAACAGAAATTTCTTAAAGTATGGCCAAAAATTGCAACAGTCATACAGCGAGGCAAATTTAGCGCATATCTAAATAATATCGTATATCAAACAATATTATCTATTTTTATCTGTGCGATAATTCGTGACGTAGTGAAGCAACGTCTCTACGGTATCAGCTTTTTTCAGAGCTCAAAAGCGATGATCACCTCACCTCAAAACCATTGACTGTGTTTTTTATCGTTGAGGTTGCTCACATTATTCAATATATAAACTACCCCCATTATAATTATTTATTTTGTAATTCGTATCATGTGATAACGCTGATATATGACAGAGTGTATGGCCACTGATGTTTGAGCACTAGATGACATTGTCTGACGACTGAGAATTTCCAGCTCCGATTTCCGGCTTGAGCAGACATGCCACATATAATTGGTTGCTCTCGGAGTTTTTAGGTTTGAGTGTTTTGGTATATCTTATTTCTGTATGTTCGTGTTGCCTACAATACAAAGAACTTTAGTCCTAGGGTGTGTGTGTGTGTGTGATCATCTATTTATTTAATATTGTTGCAGGCACTAATTACTTCGGAGGAAACCGACCTGGAATGCTAGACTATATGATCTGGCCGTGGGTGGAAAGGTTGTATCTACTGCGATGCGTGAACGAGAAGAAGTTTGATGAGAAGAGATCGTTGTTTCCCAATTTTGTAAGTTTTTTTTTATTAGTGAATTTGTTTGGGTACGGTTGGAAAAAAAATTATACAACATGTAACTATCCCGCACTTGCGTTCTTTGTTCTTACAGATGCCCACGTCCAGTACGGATGGGCTTTTGAGGTCGTTTGTCAGCTGTTCAAATAAAAAAAAAGTATCCTCAAGTAATATTTTTGAGTCTTATTTTAGTTTGGGCTTGGATTTAGTAGCCAATTATTTTTTAAACTGCATTGTTTTTACTTCCCAATCTATAAATTCTCGTTAATTTCAGGCGGACTGGGGAGATCAAATGCAGTTAGACGAAGTGGTCAAGAAGCACGCCAATTCTCCAGCTGAGTACTTTGATTATTACAAAAACGCCAGAGCCCACTCCATGGGTTACTATTTATAAATCTTTTATACAGATAACAAATAACTTGTGGCTTATTATCCAATTTTATAAATAAAGTTGAAACGTGGGCATAGTCAAGGGTTTTGGGCGTGGAAATATATCTCAAATGAGATTTTATACCTAATTAGTAGACCCTTTAATGCCCATGTTATTATTAAATCAGTCGTCGCAGGATGCATTCATCCACAATGGATTCATGGAGATCTGCCATAGTTAAATTACCATATCTACAGACACTCTCGTCGCGGACATGCAAACTATGGACCGAACTTCTCCTTCAGGGCTAGTGTTGCTATACTGACTACTGTGTGCTAATAACCATAGACAAAGGTAAATTCCGAGCAGTAGCTAGCCCATCTGTTTTTCCTCTGCTTTTCTGGTCAAGGGAGTCGCAAATACCTCTCACATCTGACAGCAACATCTCGTCCGAACCATTTCACCCGGAAATAAGAGGGTAATTTATACTTAGATCTTGATTATAATAAGAAAATAGATATTTACCAGATTGTTAAGTGAGGTAAATAAGTTGTATGTTACTCATAGAAATAATATTATGAAAAATATTTCATCATCAATAAAAAATATTATAAGTAAGATACAACAAATCTTGTACCGAGATGCTTCTTAGCAAATACATAAAACTTTATTTTGTATTTATTTATGAGTTACCGTTACTTTTTACTTACATGTTTTATTTGTGGATATATAAAAAAAATATTTACCTTATTTTCTAAGTTATAAACATTTTGTATGTAACGGGTATGAAATATTGAAAGGAAACTATAATAGTTTTAACAATAAAACGACTCACCGAATCAGTAATTACAATAACAATGTTATAATTGTTAATTGCTATGGAAGTAGCAATAATTATAAATAATTTATTGAAATGCGTTATTTAATTTAGAAATACAAAAGAATCAGTTCGCGAGTACGATTTTAAAATCGTATAATGATCACTGAAGCACGTCTGCATTTACTCTCGAAAATGATTCGAAATTTGATTTAACTTTTGATTCAACTGTAGCCTGATTTTCAAATCAAGATTGTACTCTTTCAATAATCACTGGGTACAATTTGTATTCAGTAACTGGTAATTACTTCATATATATATACATATATATATTATAATCAGTTACACTTCACGATCTACGTCAGATTTAGATCCATCACGGCGACCATTCGATCGAGCACTGACATCGATGTAATTTGATGGTCGAACATAGTTTTAGTGAGGCTAATATGATTAAATCTGAATCAGAATGTCGACGGTGAGTTACTAGAATACCTTCAATACAAAACAATTACAGCAGCGGCAATGTTAAGTGTAATTTAACATTTTATTTTAACAAAATATTTTTTTTATAAGTTATGAATCGGCCCGTATGCTTTTTTGGGTATGTAGTTTGTGATTGTTTAATTTTTTTTTGTTTTTACTTCTTTATGGAACTCGTCATCTTCGCCGTACAAAATACTTTTTTAGTAGTTAAAACTGAAGTAGGTGTTCATTTTGATCAAATTTTATTGCTAAGTCTTTTATTTTACCTCAATTTTAACACTTTTATTGATAAGTCTTTGTCTAAAGATAGTCATTTAGATTAACATAGATATATTTATCGCATTCATATAGGTAGTAACGAGTTAGTAAGGTAAAAATTATTCACAAATGGTAGTCTTAATTTTATTTTCCAAGACTATGTGGGATATTGAGCAATAAATCTTGTATTTCAAAGTACGTCTCTACCTGTTATTTTACCAGGTTTATATGATTGGTTAAGTCTATCTCTAACCATACCCATACAATGAAAAGGGACAGACTTAGATAGATATAAAGTCATTGTGTGACTCAATCGTCATTTGGGAATATTTTTTTGTTCTTAAACATAATTTATGCACCTTGCACTATTTATCATAAGGAATGATATGATTTAATGTAGTATATAAGCCAATATACATAGGATATTTAGTTACAATGACTGCATATATGAGTATACTGGTATAAAGTAGGATAGATATCGCAAATCCTTTTATAACGTGCTCATGCTTTCGTAGTTGGTGCCATCCACCAACGTGCCACGCTCTAAGTTTATGTTAAAAAGCATAACTGTCAAATTGTGCTATAATTTTTTTCTTACATGGTATAGGTGCAAGTGTATTCAGCCAAAGACTTAGTAACATTCAATCTCCTTCAAATTTATAAGATACTACTGTAACATTCAATATCCTTCAAATTTATAGGTACTACTACCTATTTAAAAACATTCGACTATGTTTTTTTTTAAATAATAAATGAATAATAGACACACAGCCGACTTTATTCGTTAATTAAGCGAAGATTGGATTTAAAAGTTGAGATTGTAAAGTAATTTTACAAGCATTATTATTATAATATATATTTTGAAAATATGGTTTAATGTTTCCTTCTATCGGTCATAGGGTAAAAAAGTGAAGATTGCCCTCAACGATTCAGCTTACGTCGTGTGCCTACATCACATAAAACCCTTAATATAGGTAAAAATAAACGCTCGTTTTAATTGAAATTGCTTACGGTTTTTTTATTTCATACTTACATTTCGATCTCATGGTAACGCGCAATGTACCTTTTACAAACATATGTAATGTCCGCGATTATCAAGTTTAAAATCATACGACACGTGTAGTCATCGATGTTATCATGATATTTATTGAATATGCGGTATATATCCTACTAAATATCAATTTATGGTGTATATATTCGGATTCATTGCCATATATACATACAGGAATATATCAATGATTTTGAAAAGACGCTGGATATGCTGTCATTATGATATTATGGTTAGAATTTTTTTTCTACGATGATACTCTAGATGACCTGTCGATACGTGTCACTTTGACATTAATCGTATCATTTCGCATTTTACAATGGAAATGGAACCATAGACTAAGTAACTACATCGTGGGGTTAACTCGGAAATTGTTACAGAAACTAAATAAATACAGTGTTTTTTACTAATCAATCTCGAAATCTTCGTTTTTTTGGATTTGACAGTGGCCGGACATATAGAGGACAACAGACATATAGTGGACATATAAAGGAAAACGAAGATTGCCGAGACATGATGAAAATGGTCACAATTGTTCAGGTCCCTTAGCGTTATGCTACGCACGCAAAGTTGATAGAGTAACAGCACTTTCAACGTTGGCAGTGTATTAATTATTTACATAGTCTTAGATGTATGCGAATTAAAATTACAATATATATCAATAAAATAAGAGTTTAACATGAATACTACATAATTAACTAATAATCTTTAAATAACCATAAAAATAGTATCTAACTTCTTATACTAACTTTTACAGTATCATCGTGCCTTTCATGGAGTAATGAAATTCTGCTCTGAATAGGAATCTGATGAAAGATGTTTGATTATAAAATGTACACTGTAGAAAATAGTTATAAATTTAATTTTCTAAAAATCCGCTGTTTAAAATCTAAGTGCAGTCTTCATTTAGCGGTCAATAGAGTTATTCTGTTCTCTTTATTGACCAAAAAACAATTACCATTTAATCTAATCCCTAAAATATTAGTTACGCATTAGTTTCTACCTGTTATTTAGTACCTACATCATAACATAAATAAATATGTATTTTAAAAATATCAAAATGCGTTTTGGAACATATATAACAAAATTTCAAATTTGCACTAAACATTACTTATTACATGTTATATCATGCTTATATTAAATTGTGATGCTTTTAAACGTGATTTATGTGATTCTTAATAACTTGCATTTGAGAAGTTTTTCTTCAACTGTACTTTAAGTGTGTAATTTGTATATTTTTCTTATAGTTTGGTATTTTAGGTTTTGGGTTTTCGTATTTCTATCGTATTGTTTTATTTAGAGAGCTTTTTATGTCACAATTACCTTTTGGTACCTACAGTGTTATACAGGTTGTCGCGAATTAGCTATTATTAGGAAGCTATACTAGTATGGACGTGGACTCGGCCTAAACTGATTAGAAAAAAAAAACCATATCTATGGATCTGCGCGCGAAAACCACATCGCACTATTTGTACTCTTCGTCTGTGGAGAGATTATCCATGCGACGTTGTCTTTGCTCTCAGCACTGTAGACAATTTTTTTTTCATTTTCCAATTGATGTAAACTTATTTCGCTTCACGTATAAAGCGAAAGCTTTAAGAATATTATCATGTATATAGTTCTATGAATATATATCGTTTGTAAGTAACAATTCTGATAGAATCTGTACTTAAATACTAATTTAAAAATCGTATATAATATGGTTTGATTTAAAATTCATAATATTCTGAACTTTTTCACAAACATCGTCGATTCGTATATTTTATGTAGTTTTTGTTTGTTGTTTCTTTTATTATTTTGTAGTACATAAGCATTTATAGTGATTGTTTTGAGGTAATCCGCGAATAAAAAATGTTTTCTTTTTAGGAACTGTTAACTAATGTTTAATGTCATATTTTAATTAAAAAAAGTGCAAAACTCATTAAAACTTATTAACATTATTATTATTAACACAAGAAGTACAAATCAGTTGTAATTTGCAAAAAAATTTTGAATTTCACGGGTTGTGTTAAAGAAATCACGAATATTTTACGATTATAAGAAACTTGTCTTGTTCAAAACTTTATTTGTAAATTGTGCACAATATTCTTTGTTGATTCTGTGATTTTATATGTTTTGCTTGGCTTAACATATACAAAATAATATTTTTCATTAATTAGTAGGTATGTGGTTAAGTTTTCTTTTAAATATATGTTTCAAATGGCTTTCTTTTTTATTCCTTCATCACCTAACCTATAAAAATTATAAAATTAATAATAACAAAGCAGACTAATAATTCCCCTTTCTATTCTATTTCTTATTCCTTTTAACTCGCTTAAAAGCCGTGAAATAGCTAACCGATATGCTTAGACTTCTTCACATAGTACTTTCCTTATTTGTGGGGCAAGTCTTGTGCCCTGTACAGTGTCAAGACTATTTTCGTACCACATGTGAATTAACTTAATATATAATTGCGTACCGATTGGGTCATTCAATAAACAAAATAACACTGACTCATTGGTTCCTGAAGCTAAAAGAGAATCAACGCGAACCCGGGGACGTATTGAATTTGTTCGCGAGGTGATATTGATTAGCATAGCCAAAATGACTATATAGTCAAATATTTAAAAGTGCACCAAATCTGATAAAAATGCCATTTAAGGGCTATATATCTATTTTTTCAGTAAATAAAAGTGCTCTCAATCCTTTTCAAACACACACAATGCTTTTAATTTGGCTGCATTATTTATAAGTTACTGACAAAAGTACAACGTACCGTAGTTTGATTATGGTGCATAGTAGTTTGTAAGTGTTCTGAGAGAGGGGCTAATTAATTGGTAGTAATTTTTTTTATTTATAGAGCTAAATCTATTAATTTACTTCAATGGTATGTGAGACTTTTATTCCTTCCATTTTATCTTGTGTCAGACCTGATAATATGAAGCTATTAAGTAATATTTTGGTAAAATTTCATTCACTGCGATCATCGCGGAGCACCATTGTTTGTAACCATTAATTCCGGATATGCACTTGTTGCTGTAAAGATACGCAATTCTAACTCCTGTGTGTGTTAGATACACTACTCTGTGTTTCAATCTTTATATTTTTATTTGTGATCCAAGTAACTAAACTATGACATTGTGTTTGGCTGAGTGTACCTACGCCAACGGCATTTTAAGAAAAAAAAACTGACATCTTGACTTGGCAATTTATGACATTTATGAATGTAATATGTCAATGTCAATTAAAACACAAGTACTGTTTTCAAACGACGGGAGTTTTGTATTGCAATGTTTTGATAAATTTTTGTGTAAAAAATATTATTTCCAACTTATTTCTTGCTAAATCTATTCTGTGCAAAATGCCTCTCATTCGATCTGCTAGTTTCAGCCTGTTTGTAGAAATCCTTATACGAATTGCCCTTTTCTCTGCGTTTTGGTATGTACGACCATATGTTTTGTTCTTATTACATTATTATTTGAAATTTCCAATTTAATCAGTGAAAGTGATAATGATGAAATGAAAAACTATTTAATTTTTTTTGTTCCATGCTCTTGGTTATATTAATTATATGGTATAATACAAGAATTATTAAAACTGTGTTTAAAGAATACTGGCTTTAATTTTATTCTACTTAGTGTTTAAACTCTTAATATAAAAATATTTAGCATTTTGTTGAGTAATTACAAAGTTAGCTTTAAGTTGAAACTAAAAAATGTGTTTTATTATGCAGAATTATAAGAATTGAAATAAGAATTTAGAATTTCCTCAATAATCAATCAATTGTTTCAAACATTTACTTTAAATATTAATTGTACAACCATATTAGATGGCTTGGAGTTGGGACTTATTTTAATCACTCACATGCAAGTAAGTACAACAAACTCCTTATCAATTGCGAGGAGAAACATACAGTGAGATATTTAGGTGCTTAGCTTGAGACTGGTCAGTCAAGCTACATGCAATTAGAGGCGTAACTTAAAAAATGGACTAATCTTTAGTTAAACAAATCCTATCACAAATATATTTCTACTACATTTATCTAATACCTTAGCTGAACTCTTAAACTATGCATTTAAAATTGATACAAAAAATTGTCTATTATATACAATCACAAAAATTTTCTTTACAATGCACATCGGTTTCTACATTGTGAAGTTCATAATGTGTCAAATTTCATAGTTTTCTGTCTAGTATGTTTGGAAAATATCAGCTATGAAAAATGGGTATGCAAACAATCCTATAAAGGTTCTATGTGTGGATGCCTTACAAACAATAAGTACTCTGTGTGTTTTTAAAACAAATCAAAATAGTCCTTAATACCGTTGTCATAATGATAAATCTCAGTTATTTGGCATAGTCTATCTACATACAGTCAGCTACACCAACATGATGTTAATTGATGATGGCATTAAGTCCTTATTTGTTCTGCCAATTATTATCATGATAAGAAGTACAATCTTGATTACTGTATAAATCTGTAGTGTCTGCTTGTCGGTACATTTCATTGTTACTGTAAATTTTCTTCATAAATATTTGTTCTATAACTCACTGACACCTATTTGACCCTTTTGCAAAATTTTTGTTTGTCTGTATGTAATTAAGAAGGGCTAGATCAATTTTAATGAAAATTGGTGTGTAGTGAGAACAGGTGACTGCACAGATGATAGCCTAAATAAATTTTCAGTAAACCTAATAATGTCTAATCAAGGCAAAAACATACATTTTTGAAAAAGCATGTCTATATAATTAATTGCATAACCTGAATGAAGATACAGGGGGTCTCTAGTTATTGTATATGATTGTGGTATAAATCAGGCAGGGGTATTGTTTACAACAACATTCTCAAATAATTTTGACGGGATCAGGAAATTTGATTTAATGGTATACCCGCATAAAAATATACCATGGCATATTGATATAACAAATATGATTATTATAATATGATAATAATTGATTATATGATAAACTAGGACTAGTGGATAAAAGAGACAATGAGCCACCTGATGGTAAGCGGTCACCGTCGCCCATCGCCCATGGACAAAAGAACACCAAATGCAGCACCGACACATTGGCTTTGTTATTATTTCTGGCTCTCCAACACTGCAACCAAAATGTATATAAAACATTTCACTGTCAGTTTTAGAAAGAATGTGAACATAATATTCTACCACCACACAAGTACTGTCAGGATTTAACTGGCTGGTTGAGAGAAGAGCAAACTCCATCAAGAGATACCGTTCACCATTACCTCGTCTGCTGTTCAGTAGTTGTCACATAAAAGCCTACTTAAGCTGAGAATTGAACCCAGCACTTTTCGTTTGGAAAGCAGTACCAACTGAGGTCCAAATTATGATGTGTTTAAACCTGATCTTCCAGTTACATGGAAACGATGTCCCCATTCATCCGCGTGATCCAGCCATCAGAGCTGGAGTCGGACTACAAGTATCCTCGGCGGGAGTCCTATGTGCCTGGAGGGGCACTGTGGGTTGTGGTGTTGTCTGTGCCTTGCTCACTGTCGCTGTTAGCGTGGGCTGGTTGTAACGATTGCAATGACGCTCTCGAGGTAAAAGTCATTGATTATTTTGCTCTGAAGTTTAGAACTTGTAATTTTGGGCCATACTATACTGACAAAAGTAAAATATTCTTTAATACAACAGTTGGTTTTATCACTTAATTAGCAATCTATTCCCTATTTAGCTCTTACAGGTAGATTATTGAAACAAGATAGTGGAACACAATTATGAAAAGTATTCAGGTTTAATAATTACAACGGTTATCAGAGACGGTATCAGTTTTATCTTTATATGAAATAAGTTAATGCTTGACAACAATCCCACCTAATGGAAAGTGGTGCTGAAGTCTAAGATGTTGAACACACTTATATTAGGCTACTCACTCTCCTGTTGAAGATTCCCACAGTCATGGTACTGTCTTATTACCGAGGATAAGGTATCGTACAAAGAAGAAAACTTCTTTATGATAAACGTTATGATAATATAGAGGAAAATAGCCAGCCAGGTCAGTAAAGACCTTACCACCACGCAATACGACCAGCGGGTTGGACGGTTTAAAACGTGATAAGGCGAGAACATACGCCATTACGCGTCCTTTGGCAAGCATGATTCGTCACGGGGAGGGGAGTTTCTTTCTTGCCTTATTTGTAAGGATGAATAGAGCCTATTACACTCCAAAAGAACTTACTTAATTAATTAAACCAAACGATACGGATTATGTGAATGTTTGATAATTCCAGATTCTTCTGACTTGGTCTCTAGCTCTCGGCATCAACGGAGTCCTGACGGACACAATGAAATTAATTGTCGGTAAGTTGATGCGGTGAATGAGCTGATACGAGCAAAATTTTAGGGTCACTGTCTTACTCTTAACGTTTTCTTAAAAAGTAAGATAGTGGTCTCTCATCATCTAAGGCTTTTACGTCTTTATCGGATGTTATCCAAAGACAACCAAAGACAGAACTTTCACCAGCGGTAAAGGGTAGCTTACAGAAGGGTAGATAGGTTATAAAAACCGGCTGTTAAACTTCACCTTGATATTAGCACCTTTTCCTCTTGCTGAAAGTAATTTGATTAATAGTGTTACGAAGCTTCTCGAAGTTGGCAGGCTTACGAAGTTTCTGGATGGGTGGCCGACCGTTACGGTGAAAAAAAACAATGGAGGCAATAAAAGAGAAACCCAGGTAGTAATAAAAACTACCTGAATCACTTCAGGCCAATCTGGCCCGTATGCCGTAAGCAAAAGGGGCGAGATTGGCGTACATAACGGCCGAAATGCGGTATTGTGGCATTTTTACGAGCCTACGGATCCTGACACGTAACAATAGATATAATATGAATGCAACGTCATTATGCGCTTTGCTCACTGCAGGTTTTCAAATTTCTTTTTAGATCGGTCATTAGGTACACGCGGTCGCACGCTTCATATGCCCTCAATAACGTAATCATGATCCAATGTATTTTTTACCGACTTCATAGGAATAGGTTCTTAATTTATCTGTTCTTTTTATGCTGTTACCTCAGAACTCCGTCTTTGATTAACCGTTTGGTTCCACCTAAAGTTGAAGAAAAAATACCATCCCTAAGGTTGAAAAGTAGGGGAAGAAACGAAGAAATTAACCTTCTTCATCAATATGAAGAATATCAATATTCACCAAATGATCATCCCAAGTCGATGGTCATCACATTATGTCAACATCTGTATCTGTAACTGGTCGCTTTCTCCAGATGAAGGATATATGAGAAAAACTATTATGAGGAGATTATATTTATTGATGCAATGGAACCTTAAACAATAGATGTTAGAATTGGTGTCTGTTTATCTGTGCGTTTGTGTGCGTTAATCTCAGAAACGGCTTAACCGATTTCGTTATAATTTTCACTAATGTATTGCAATAAGCATCACTTAATATCCTAATTGGACGACCCCATAGCCCAGTTGGTAATGACCCTGCCTGCCGAGCGACGGGTCCCGGGTTCGATTCCCGGCCGGGGCAGACATTTATGTGACAGATAAATGTTTGTTTTCGGGTCATGGGTGTTTGTGATGTCATATATGTGTATGTCCATGCCACCCGCAACACAGGGAATCCTAGTGCGGGGGTGTGAATGTGTAAACGTTTAAACGTTTTTAAAATTAAAATAAAATAAAAAAATAAATTATGTTCCATTTCAATCCGTTCATTAATAAAAAAGTTATAAATGAAACAATGTATTTCTAATTTATAGAACGAGAAAAACCCAGGCTGATCCCAATGTAGATGCTATTTCTAAGCATAAAGCGTAGTTTTTCTGAAGCAAAACGAGGGCGGTACATGATTTATCAGTAATATCATATTATCCGATATGATTGACGTAGACTCAGTAAAGATTTAAATTGCTTGGTTTGGGTTAGCGTAATTGTTTATCGAAAATTATTCACCGCTGACGTAAGAGATACGTAAAAGTGGAGCATAGCTAATCTTTACCACTTGTTCATCGTCATTACAAACCATAAATGTCCTTCACTCACTATGAAAGGGGATAGTACATTACACTACCCAAGGTCGGTATCAGACAGTTAGGCAGACTTTATAGACTTTTAAGAATATAATGTAGAACTCACAGGTATGCAGCTTTGCGGTGGTTTTCAAGGTGGTATATTTCACGAGACAGGTTTTAATTGATAAGTAATTTATGAAGTTTTGTTTGGTTTATTTATTATTTCTTAATTTTTACACAGCAAGTAATCCGTCATCACTTAATAGAAAATTACACAGGAATTTGATCCATTTCCCTGTATGAAAAGTATGCTAGATTATGATCCTAAGTTCCAAATATGCCACTTATTATATCAATTTGTTCAATGCTTTCAGCGTTATACGCCTAGGAACAGATAAAAAAACAGTAAAAAAAAATATATGAACTCTTTATAGATAACCAAATCTACCTTATTTACAATTTCCAAAAAATATTCTAAGAACAGATTAAGCCCTGTTATATTTTTATAATTATTTTTTTATACATTACATCTGTAACCTAACCTAACCTACAAATAAGCAAATAATATTTTGTGTATCTATTTATAATTAGTATATACACGCTAAATTGGCTCTCATATACAGCATTACAAGTTTTTCTTGTCATCTTCTCCGGGTTCCAAGTGAAAAGAAGCTAGAGTTGCTTGCATGCTTCCCAGGCCGCTTACAGGGCGTAAAAAGACGTATTGAAACACAATATTTACGTCAGTACTAAACCTATGGCAAACACAAAAGTGTAAGAAATGTACTTTTGTCTATCAGGTCGACCGCGTCCAGATTTTTTCTACCGCTGCTTCCCGGACGGAATAGAGATCCCTGACCTGCAATGTACTGGCGATACGCTGGATGTTATGGAGGGAAGGAAGTCATTCCCCAGTGGACATAGTAGCTGTGAGTGTACTTAATGATTTTGTCTCAGTGACTGTAATTTAAATTTTTCTACTTGAGATTTTTCAGCTGACACAAATCCAAAAGAAAATAACCCTACATATTTCATATTTAACCTACATATTTGATCCAGTCGACGACACACGAACTGACGGGCCATTCGATGGTAAGTGACCACCGCCCGTGGCAATCCAGGACACCAAAGACACCGTCGATCATATTCTGGCCGAGAAGGAAGCGCGTGACCCGTTTATTACTGGCTCTTGGCTACAGGAATTTCAAAATGCCACGAATATTTCACGGGTTTATCTAGAACGAGGGTACTTATTAAAAAAAATATTACACAAACCATGCATTAATTAATTAAACTAGGCGGTTCGGGATACGTGGACATCCATAACAGACCTGATGTTATTTATACCCTCGTTCGATAGAATATCAGGTTTAATTTTATTTAAAAGATTTTAATTTATTGGTTTGGGGGAGTGTAACTCCGCTACCATGGGGTGCATTAAATGGTACCACTAATAGTCACAAACACCTTGTTAGTAAAGGGCGAGATACACATGGTACATGGTATTTACAAATTGCTAATAAACTTGCAGGTGGATTATTACAATTAGCAAGCACTCAACCGCCATAGCTGATAGCGCGGTAGCATGAGACTGGTCGAAATATTGCTAAACATTATTTTCACTAGTGTTGTGACAACACTAGCAGCGTCGGTTAACACAATCGGTTACGTCAACTGTCATTAAAGGTTGACACACAAATTTGACATTACGTAAATAAGGGTAAACACACTTACACCCCGCACTAGGATTCCCTGTGTTTACGAGTGACATGGACATACACAAATGTGACATAACAAACACCCATGACCCGAGAACAAACATTTATCTATAACAATAACGGCGAATCCGAGACTTCTCGTTCGGTAGGTAAAGTCATTGCTAAATGGGTTACTTTTTCATAAAATTAACAGACTGCTGGCTCAATTGTCAACAGTGTCGTTCTGTTCCCTGGGTTTGGCCTCCGCCTGGTTGTGTGGACGATTGGGCACGCTTTCGCGGCGGCGTGGCAGTGGTATTCGGGTACTGGCCTGCCTTGCCCCGCTGGTGTTGGCTTTGGGCATAGCGCTATCCAGGAGCTGCGACTACCATCATCATTGGCAAGGTAAGGTTCGTAGTAAATTGGTGGTTAATGGAGTAGCGTTAGCCATCATGTCCCAGTGTGAAAAGACTTAGGCTACTGGTGCTTTGATCTGGCTGATTGTCAATGGCTGTTGTGTTATTATATCATGATTATCACC
>PDGT01000079.1:1223693-1241516 GCA_003671415.1 Megathymus violae | reverse complement strand
TTACTAAGCTACCAAAAAAAATCATACATACTTTACATCTTAAAGGAATTCAATGTATGAATTCCTAAACAAAACAGAATACATTTTTAGATGGATTTTTTGATATTTAGCTTTTTCTCTGCAACCTTGATTGGCATCTGTGATCACTTAAGTGCTATAGATGGTCTAGGCGGCGGTGATTACTCACCACCAAATTGTCCGTCTGTGAGGTTATAAAAAAAAAGTCAACTTGCTGACAACCGTTTCTTATTTTTCTAATTCTAATTCAAAATCATTTCATCATGTAGGTATTCTTTAATTACACTTATGAACGTCATTTTTTGCTTCTACCACTGTTTAGAAAAGGTGCTTTAACATTGAGGAGAGGAAACTGCCAAAGAAACTCCTCAGCACATCTTTTAAACAACACATGTTAAATACAAAAGTTTAAACCTGTGAGGAACTGGTTTCGACACTATTATTTCCAGGGATCCTTGTCATTAATGTATTCATCTATATTGTAATATCCTTTGCCTATAAGTTGTATTTTAATGCGTCGCTTAAAAGTTCCAATGGGCAACTCACGTATCAATTTAGGCATCTTATTGTAAAAACGAACTCCAAGCCCCATAAAGGAACGTTGAACCTTTTGAAGACGATATGAAGATGTAACCAAATTATGCCTATTTATTGTTTCATGATTGTGTGTATCACTTCTCTGCTTATACGTATTTAATTTTTTTTTATAAATACTAAATTATGTTTCAGATATCCTGGTAGGCTCAATGCTGGGGTTCACAACAGCGATTCTTTGTTACCAGCAGTATTACAATCCCTTGACCTCCGAGTACTCCGGCATACCCTACATAGTGACCAACAGCGTTATAGCCAAGTACTTCAATGGTAAACCTGATGTCAGTCCTGTGAAGGACTGCAAGGAAATCGAGTCCACTCCGCTGTTGAACGGCAAGAAAGAAGACAAATGGATTTAATACCCGTACATATAATATAGTGCAATGGCTGGTCCGTTGAAATGTGTTTGAAGAGTTGAAAATGTTCAGGTATCTTTGAAAATTTTAACCAAATTTATTCTGAAGATAAGTTTCTAAAGTTATATTTAGCAAGGATATTTTTGTAGTCCTATGTTATAATAAAATCATATTTTTTAATCTATTAAATATAACATGGTCCTTACCTCCAAAAATGGTGAGCGCTTCCATTACAATTGTTACTGGTTTTTATCAGGAGTTCTATAAATTTAACACTCGATACACATAAACGTGAAACCTTCCTTGTGAAGACCTCTATCTATTGGTGAAAACTGCATCAAAAACATCCAGCCGTTTTTGAGAGACGCTTTGTTTTATCCTATGTAAATTATATTAATTTTTCATTTTCTTTTTTTTAATTTCGAAAACTAATTCACTCTTTGCCTTATCTTTATCTATACTTTTGAATGTATTTTTTTACAAACAATTTAATTGTGATATTTGTTTAGTTACCGCGTCTTTGTGTCAACGAATTTATTTCGTAAAATAATATTTTTTTATAATTAATAAATTTCAATGTGAACTAATTTATTGGGAAAATACGAAGGATGCTTCAAAAGTAAACAGTTTATAAAGACGTACTTTATAACTAATATTCTAATACTTAATTTTTTTGGGTTGTAAACAATCAAATATATGATGAGTGTTAAAATGAAACATTTTAATGGTCAATATGTACATAATGTATGGTTACTCTGGTTAATATTAAAAATATAATTTGTCATACGTATTCCAAAGAATTATGTAAATATAGACCCTGATGGGAGAATCGAGTCACTTTTCATATTACATTAAATTTAATTATTAAATTTTTAATTCCTATAAGCTTCCATTAAGATAATCCATGCACGGATTCAACCCCACTATAGTTTTGTTTTTAGTAAAGACTAATATTATAAAAAATGTGGTGTACTACAGATTGGATTTAGGATTGGAAAGTGGAGATTTCCCTTTAGGTTTGATGTTGTAACACACAAAATAAATTAAAATATTCAAAATTCAAATTTGGACCAATACACATAGAGCAGATAATAGAATATGCCAGTGATAAAACCGCATAAAAAATATCGCGTTATATTTCTTTTTTTGTTTTAAGTTATTAAGCCAATTAAATAAACATAGGTTGATTACGATATCTGGCAGAATATTTGAGAAATGGTGAAATAAAAAAAATATATAGTATGTAGTACCCAGTACTCTTTTCACCCACATTTCAGTCGTATCAGTATGGATGTCCAACGCTTTTGACATAGAGCAACTTATTTTTTTTTTAACTTACAGACGTTACATTTGACAGCGGTCGTATTTAAAATTTCAAGGTGATTATGTGCTGGTGTGACTGTTTAACATTGTGTCGTTGAAAAATTCCGTTTTAAGATCGAGGGATGACGAATACTGATTTTCTTTTAACTTTTAAAAATAGAAGTTCGCTCTTATTAACGATAATTAAAGATGCCTATGTATATGGTTGAACATATTTGTGTGGATTTTTTTATGAATCATACGTTCCTAGTTGTGGAATTGCAGTGAATTTAAAGATATGTTTAAAGCATTCGTTTTATACCTCAATCATTTTCATAACAAAAATAATTTGGCATGGCAAATAGAAATAAATAAAAATTATGTACAATGGATATTTTGTAATTTTTTTATAGTTTTGAATAGCATTTATGTAACGAATTTTACAAGGAAAATTCTGTTATTAATTAACATTCCATAATAATTAATAAATCATAATTAGCATAATTTCAGAACCTTATTACATTAGTTATAGTATTGATAGCTCTGACTGCATAGCATTCAATTTATAAAATTGTTTTTACATAATAATATGTACTTAATTGTAATAATTTTAAATTGCAAAGCAATAAAATTATACAAAAACATGTACAAATTATAAATGGATCCTCATATCCACAATATGATAACGTTTGTATTTTTTTAATTATTTGAATATTTCGTTTTTATAATAAAATATTTGACGATGATGCAAGAACATATACAATGGATAATATAATTATACAAAACATTCCATATTTTCGGTCGTAAAACGACTTTATTGAATTGTAAAGATGTATTTAATCAATTAATTTATACAAGTACATGATTATAATCCGAGTTTTTTTTTTTGATAATTAATTTATTTGTATAATATAATAATAATTTTGTCTAATAAAAATGTACTAATTGTTCTTTAAAACAAAGTTTTGAATGAAATCAATGTAGATATTAATGACGCTGGATAAATAGTATGTATATTGTGTTGATAAATTGTTGTTAAAATTGTATTATTAAAATAATATCTATTTATACCGATAATATTAATTAATGTAGAGAACATATATTTATGAAATTTGCTTTTAGAAGCTAATAGTTTTAAAATTTGTAACAACAATTAATAATATACACAAGATAACCTATGTCTATCCGCAATAATGTACATTTGAAATGGTAAAATGACTTTTAAAATAGATGTGGTTTACGAATTTACCTTCCGCATTACTCTCACTTCATAATATTATAATATGAACTACATTTTGAAAGTATTGCAATGGTTATTATTGTAATTTTAGTAATATTAGTCATATTGTGTCACTATTAATACATATTATGCTTAATAATAAAAATGTGTAGTAGTTCAAATAATACTTTTTAAGCTTCAAAATGACGTCACGACAAAATTGGAATGAGAATTAATGGTTTTGTAGTTGAATGTTGCATTTTAGTTATGTCCTCTCGTATAAACCATCAATAAAATCACCGATGCAAAGGATTTTAATAAATAAGTATTACTACCTCGATTGTTGATAGAGTAGCTAGGCCCAATGAGTTTGCACTCAAATTGGTATGGTAACGTGACCCGCGCGTTGATTCAAAGTATAATGAAATTTTGTAACATAACATAATTGTATGAGTTACACGTGTAAGAGTACGGAATTACTGCGCAATTCGTTCCCGAACCAGTTGAGGTCGATTGTACCTCAGTTTGTAGCGCAACGCTTTTGGGCCACTGTAGTACTTAGTACATCATATCTCGAGCGGCGACATCTGCCTCCTTATTGCGTATCTTTTGAAAGCGGCGGTCATCGGTTCAGTTGTAAAGTTCAAATTTTGATTATATAACCGCAGAAGCCATTAACCCAATCTATGTAATTTATATATGCATTAGGCCTATGTTAAACGTAATTTCACTTGATAATACTAAATATTATGATGATAGCAAGGTACGGTGACCATCGACTCCGGACAGAGTTTGTTGGTAAAAAGAGATGAGCAGTAGGGGGCGCTGGTGTGTAATTGTTGCTTCCATATTTGAAACGAGGACGTCTTATCTGTCATGTTATTTTGTGAATATTGTTTTTGTTATTAATTTTTTGTTTTACCAAAACGGCTGTGCATCTGGAAAATAAAAAAAAAAAGAAATAAATATTTGATAAATTAGTCGTTTTTTTAATGTATTTATTTATAATGACAATCGATGTTATATGAGGCGGTCTATCTATGTATCAGTCTTTTGAAGTCCACTGTTGGGCATAGGCTTCCCCTAATCGGCGCCACTGTATCTCGTCGTGTGTCCTCCGAATTCAACGGCTTCCCGCTGTTTTCTTCAGTCAGTCCTAATAATTGAAGACAAAACTACATTTTCGGTTTAAAAATACCTAATGTGTATGTGGTTTCGGAAAAGAAGCGGCAAGAAGCTTCCCAGGGTTTTTCCTACTCACAATTACAGAGAGCGCTTCCTAATACTTATAGATATATAATAAATTCATATCCAAGCATCTCGTCTTTAAAATATTCATCTAATTTGTAATAACCTTCATAATAATGTCTATGACATCAGTTTTTAATTTACGGTATGTGGCATTTTATTCAGTTCTCATGTAATTTTCTATAATTTTTTACACATCTACCTACCCAAAAGGTTTGCTTAGTATGAAATTTGTAACTCAGAAACCATTACTTTGCAGTATTCATACCTAGATTATCAATTAACTTATACCTGTATTACCAACTTAAAAAAGATTATGTATTTATTTTTATACCACCTTGAACCAAGAGTATAATAATTGTTTTTTACATAAAATAATTTAATGCTTGACAAAGTTTAAGTCTAAGATGTTGAACGCATTAACTTATAAAATCTTATACACTCACCTCTTGAAGACTGCCACATCATAAGTAGCCGGGAACAGCAACGCGGGCAAGCTATAGCAGTCCGCATAAACAATGATAACCAAACTGCGACTTTAAAATTAGGACTCCATTGTAATCGAGAACATGGTAAGGTAACTAAATGTTAAATTTACTAGTGCAAGCACTTCCTCATTCATAGCAATTTGAGAGAGAACCTGAATTACATTTGGTAACGTCAATTTAATACTTTTTTAGGTGTTTAAATAAAGCTGTTAGAAGTAACCCAGTGTAAGACTTGGGTAACAGTATTATATACATCCTGAAATCATAGTTTTGTTCTATTTTAAAAACTAAGGTATTATCAGCAAACGATACCGTTTGCCGCAAGTCAAAGTGCAATTCGCCCCCGCGACCGAGAGGAACCCATGAGGGTTTCCCCACTTAAAAAAAATGGTTTAGGTTAGGTTAGGTTAGAATGAACGAGCACACAACGCGCCGATAGCGTTCGGAAAGGGATTCCCCCGCACTTGTCGAAAAAGGGACGTCTCGGGATCAATTAGAATAAGATACGATGAACTTTGAGAACAGTTTTGACTGAGACTCACTTCGGAAAAACGTGTTTTGTCTAGTGAGAACTAGTTTTAACTGATATTCAATTTTGAGCATTAGTTAATTCTAGTTTTAACAAAGGCATTTAGTGAAAACTAGTTCTAACTAGGGAAAACGCGTTCTATCTAAAAACTGGTTTTAACTGTAACATATACACATAATAAAATTTTAAGTGATCGCTTTCTCAACATGAAAAATATATTAAAAAAACTATTATTAGGGGCCTTTATTAACGCAATAGAACCGACAAAAATAGTTATTATAATTTTTGTCTGTGAGTTTGTGCGTGCTAAACTACGAAACAGCTTAACCGATTTCGTTATGGTTTTCACCGATGTATTGCAGTAACACTTAATATTTAAAGTTCGTTTCATTATAATCCGCGCATAAATAAAAAAGTTATAAATTAATATATTTCAAATTCATAGAACGAGAAAAACCCGGCCCTAAAACCTGCAGGTGCTGTTTATAAGCGTAAGGCGTATTTTTCTGAAACGAAGCGAGGGCTGTTTTCTAGTAAATAATAAAAAATAATATGATCCAAGAAAATTGTTTAATTTACTGCTTACATAACTACCTCTTATAATTAACAACAAAGACATTAAAGATCGCAATAAAATTATTAGTAATAAATGCACAAAAATCACAATAGTCATTTGTGTGACATAAGCTTTGCCATTAACGCGGTAATTCTTTAAACACTAAATCAGCTGTGAATCAATACGAGGGTAAGACTATTCTATTAAGGTGTGTTTAATCATAATAAATGCTTAGATTTAGCGTAATAATCATCTAGTCTCCGAATCAGCGGTGATTTGATTTTTGAGGAGAGATACAGGTAGTTCAGGCAATTTCAAAGTTTCAAAACACCTGAAATATGATTTTCTCTATTGCTCCGTGATTAATATTGAATGGTTTATCTTTAAAGTACGTAGTATGAATAATATATCTAGATTATTTATCTAATTTACTCGTAAACATGGTAAAACTTGATTGTATGATGTATAATTATAACTATGATAAATTAAGATTATCTTAATTTTAAATAACTATTTGGCATTTGGAGATATGATACAATTTTTTTATGCAATATCTTCTCACAATATATAATATAAATTTCTTTCGAAGTTGTGCCAGAGGGAAATTCAAAACACCTTTACGTTCATTGAAATCTAGTTTTGGTATAGACATAATGACAGAATTATATTATTTATAAACAAATCACGTCAATTAAAAATACTAGTTGTAAACATCTTCCTTATTTACTTCGTTCTTACTTTATAATGTTCAACATTTTTTAATAGTACCTACATGACAAGGGAAGTAATTCTAATATCATGTGCCTGTACTATCAAATACTGGTCCGATTCTACTACACGTGTATGTCATAATCCTCGGGCCTTCAGCTTTATGATCGTGAAGTTATATCACCTCTAATAGGTAGAATATATTTCTTCGTTGAAATTAAGAACAATCTTTAATTGTAATTCGAGAATTCGTTTGTTAGATCTCTTTTCACATCTTTTCGGTCTTCCAAATGGGTCTGTATTTGATTTCATAAGGCGTACAGTTTTACACATAGATTATTAATTTCAAACATTTAAGCATCTATTACACAAATTTTAATTTTATAGATTTCGATTAAGTAAAAACTTAATAAATTAACTAATTGGCATTAAATTAACCTAGATACACAGATTGACTTTAACAACTCTTGCAACCAATAATTATTCAGACAGACTGTTGTCTTTGCATTTTGAGTTTATTGAAACTTATTAATGATGCCATACGATCAGAAGTGGGATGTGGTTGACAAAAGGTCCTTATAATCATAATTATTTCTATGTTGTTGCAAAATTTTTAATATATAAAAATGTAGAGTCTTAAAAATAGTGGATATATAAAGTAAAAATAAAATAGAGACTTGTTGAAATATTGGTGACAATAATTAAGGTATTTACAAAGATATAAACATATACATATATAAACATAATAAAAGACAAAATTGAGCATCTAATATGTTTCCAATCATAAGGTATTCTAAAAGACAAAATTCGAAATTGAATGCGTACTTTTATAATTTTTTTTCGCAGCTTAAAATATACGCCTGAAATAAGTAGTCATGTAGTTCACCAAATAATTCTTTGGGTCTCCTCAAAATCCTTCCACTTGACTTCTTTAGTGAAGAATACCATAAAGAAAGCTGCATTAATGGCAACATACCATAAAAACTCACAGATTGCAACAGGGGTAGAAAGCTTCGGGAATCTCAGTCGAGCAATTATGTAAGGAATTATGAAATATCTCAACTCCAATAGCCGTTGAAGACATAGACCAGGGATAAGCCACGAAAAATAGGCTAAATAAAAAGAAAGACAGTTTTGGTGAATTAAATTGTCAATCAGACTACAAGCAAGAAACACATATACTGGTATTGTTACATATATTGCTTCAGGGTATTTCCCAAACCATCGATTCCAGATATAGAATGAATAGTGACGGTTATCTGCCAATAAGTACGGATGCACCACAGTGTTGAAATGAACAGCAACAAATGACACCAACACTAAAATTAAAACAACATCTTTATTACGACGCATGTACTGCAATGTGGATATAAATCTTGACAAAACAAGTGGCAATCCAAAGAAGCCATAGAACAGCAAATAATATAGTAATTGAGGAATGTGTATACTCATTGTGTGAGCTTCTTTATCGCCCACAACAATAGATCCATTGCAAAGAACAAAGATAGCAAACAGTAACACTGGCAGTAATGTGAAAAACATATTCTTCAGATCATGCGCCATGTACCAATTAAAAAAATATTTGAACTCGGTTTCCCAATGGAAATTGGAAGCAATCAGAAAGTCATCACCATTGTAGTTCCGCTTTAAGGCCTTTGGATCCAATTCATATGCCGTACCTGTGCTGCGTCTTTTACCATATTGTATGTGTTTGTTTGCATAAACCCTCGATGATTTTAGTGCCACCTCCAATGTTTTCTGAGAAAATATCATTAAAATCCACACTGCATTTGTTTGTCTTGTAGCAATACTGCAGATTCCATAAATAATTATAGAATACTTAGACTTTTCAATTACAGAGAGTGTGAAAAGTAAGAGAAAAGTTAGTGAAAGAATGTCGGTGTAAAAGACATGAGAGAAAAAATATAAGGGTGGCAATAGAGCAAGATTTATAGCCTGCAATGCTATGTTAAAACGGCTGCAACAAAGTCCATATACAAAGTTGAGAAGGATGTGAAACAACCCCAGATTTACAGTAGATACTACCAGATTGAACATTCTTAGGTAGTATGTATTGCATTCAACAATAAAATTGATAATTTTGACAGCAACGTATAATCCAGGTAGTGTTGTAATTTTTGGATTCCAAATGTCGTAGCGTCCATCACAGTAAGCTTGAGCCTGGGGAATGTGGAACATCTCATCCACAACAACTTTTGATGTGTTGTATACTTCATTGAATATGGGGATTGAGCAAGCGAAGTATAGCCCCAAAATCAAGAATAAACAGCTTGGGTTCTGAAGAAATTCCATGATGCTTTAATACCTGTAAATTGAAGCATATATTACACATTTTTAAAGCACTCAAATAGGTATACACAGAAAGATACCATAACATTGAGTACTGATATGCAACATTTAATTTACATATCAAATATACAAATGTATATATACATACACCTATTGAATGTTTAAAATTTAAATATGACATCTTTAATGACGAGACATGGTAATTACTATACACTTGTTATTGTCATAAATATAAAATAGAATACCAATAAAATATAGCCAATGAAATGCTGAAAAAAACTTAAATATTTAATACTAGCCTAGAATACTCCCCTCAATCCCATGCTGACAGAACAGGGTGTTGTAAGAGGCGACAGAAGTTAGCCTGCTTGGTGGTAGGGCTTCGCGTAAAGATTATATTATCAGTATTATAATTAAGTCATTAATATTATTACTGGTATTATTATCTTTCTGTGAAGCCTGCCTGGCTAGCTACCACCCTCCTGCTTGAGTCAGCCGCCAAAGGACTCGTCGTGTTCCGGTTGCGGACTTGAGAGCCAGTTCTTTCGTTCTTTTTTACCTTCTTTTAATTTTCTGACCGACAACGCATCAGTGATACCATTGGTTTTGCTGATGTCCATGGGCGACGGTGACCACTTACCATCAGGTGGCTCGTCTGCTCGTTTGTCGGCTATTAACATAAAAACAAAACGCGGCACCTTACCTAATACTCAACAATTATAAATCCATTACGTACTTCGATTCAAGTTTCCTTGTTGATTATAGATTTTGATGTTAATGTAATAAAATAAATAGTTTTTTTTTTTAATTCACCGTGATAAAATTAGTTATTTTTACACTTTCTTATCAATAGTAAGTCAGCAACAGACAGTCTGACTAGGAACACCAAAGCAATAAATAATCAATAATTTCATAACGCTTTAGCCGGGCTAACCGGCTTCAGTTGTCAGTGTTTTTGGCAGATTCGTCAATGTCAAAGTCATTTTTATGATTACTACTCGGCATTTTGGTAATGCAGTAAGTAACAATAACGAATGTCGTATCGTCGGATAAGTTCTTTTGTCTATGACGAAACGGTACAGGTAGGCTCATACTTTATACTGGAATCCCTTCGACCGAAAAAAAAAAACAGTGTTGTAATGCCAAATTTCTTTTAATAATTAAAATTTATTAAGGAATTATTTTTTAAGTGTTAAAAATCAAAGCAAACTGTGTACAAAAATACGAGCTATTAAACCGCTTAACAAGTATAAGTTAATAATTCCAAATAATTTTATATAAAAATACCGTTGGGTTGAAAATTAGGGACAGATATTGATTGAAATAAAAGTTTACTCGTTTCAGCAAAACATACTGCAAGATATTTTCTTTTTCAGATAGGTTCGGGAAATTTGATATTAACATAAATTCACTTCTCTTAGTGAACTAACTCTCACAAATTGTACTTTGTTCATTTTGAAATACCAATGGACCTTTTCTCGTCTCTATGAAGTGACTTCTTTCGACACATTCGATTTTACTTTCATTCTTCCTTCGTCTATTGATAAGATGATCTCAGTATTTTCATTGAAAATATATCGAATATTCACTTTCTAATATCTCTCTGAACACTTTCTCACACCCAAAGGTTTGATAGAGAATTTAATTTTTTTTTTTAATCTTTAGAACAAGCTTTAAATCTTACCTATTTTGCTTCCAGAACATCTTTATATCGTCTTAATTCGTAATATACCAATTTTAAAAATTATTACAACACCACATTTGTTACTAATGTTTGGAACAATATAAACATTAAAGTTATACACAGTTAGTAGCCATAGTCATAAAAATTACTTAGCTCAGGATAATAAAAACATTTAATATCAATGCTCGGCCCTCATCCTCATTACTTGGGGTCGGCACAGTGTGTCCTTTCTTTCCATACATCTCTATTTTTCGTCATCTCAGTGCACATTCTTAATTTTTATATCGTCTTCCACACAGTCCATCCACCTCTCTTTCGGTCTTCCCCTTGCCTTATATCCATCCACTTCCATTCTCAGCATTCTTCTCGTCACAGACATTCCTCCATACGCAATACGTGCCCATACCATGATAAACGGGAACCTCTCATTTTTTTCTACTATAAGTGCTACTTTCAAGTTTCCTCTAACATACTAATTTTGTACTCTATCCATTCTTATACCACACATCCATCTCAACATTCGCATTTGCGTTGCTTGCATCTGTTTTCCTCCATTCTTTTCAAACCATAATATTCCGATCCATACATAACAACAGGTCTAATGATGCTTTTATAGATTTTCCTCTTTAATTTAACAGGTATCCGGGAGTCGTATATAGTACCTGTGACCTGCCGCCATTTCATCCACCCCGCATTGATTCGGCGATCCACAGCACGGTCTATATTGCCATTGGCTCGTATTAAGGAGCCGAGCAACTAACGCCTCCCCTTCTTCGTTGCGATTGCCCCACCCGCAGCCTCCGTGCACTCTTTCATAACCATCACTCATTTTTCTCACATGTCCTTTAAAATCACCACCAACATAAATCTCCTTATTATCCATTTGTATCATCATACATTTGTAAGCACAGAATCAAACTCTTCCTCAAACTTCTCTTTCATTCCATCATCACATCCAGTTTGCGGCGCATACACACTCACTATATTCTGAATTACATTCCCAAACATCACCTAAATAGCCATTACTCGATCAGTCACTCTTCTTGTAGAAAATAAGATTATTTACAAATACATTAAGTAAATAAAAAAATAACTACCTATTTTAATTATTCAAAAATTACTGGACTACAATAGTATTGGATCTAATAATATTTACCACTTTTTTAAATTACCAATTACTAAATTAGCTTCACTTACGCGCGCCTCGTCACAACACATTAATACTGCTTACATAGAGATGATACTGCTCGCCATTACGCTCCGTCAGGCGATGACAAAAAATTAACACACCAACATGACGTTGACATCTTACTCTGGATAATATAGACCATAGAGTAACTTATATATAGAGAATATAGACTGAGCTATAATTTGACATTTGTGTTCAGTATCTAACGGTCTAAGAATATTTAAATAATTTAACCGCTTTAATATATTTTTTAATTATGTTAAAACTGAAATAGTACAGTTTACATATGTTATGAATGAGTGAATAAGGAAAAATGAATGCCAATGGTTTTATATCAAAACTGAAAGCAGATGGATCGGAAAAAGACTTCTATGATTTGGAAAAACTTTTCGAAGGGTACAAGACTATTTCCTTGAATTTATCTACAAACGATAAGGGTTCGTTTGCATTAAATGTGCTTTGTGTGTTATGCAGGTATTTATTACCAATTAATTATATTCCAATATGTTAGTAACTAAATTTGTTGAGTTTTAAGTACGGGCATATCTTTTGTTCTTCGCTACTTTATAATATTATGCCCATGGTATTTTGGCTAACTAGTAAAATGCCCGCGGCTTTCTTGATTACTTTAATAAAATGAACTATAAACACTATAAAGAAACAGCTGTACACTGCTGACCGGATATTATATCTGTAGCAATTCTATCAAAATATTCTAAGAAAAATTTGGCTGTTAATTTTTAGCTGAGTGGTTCCTAGTCAAGATAATTAAAACCAAAATAAGTATGTAAGATATTAACCAGATTAAGCTGTGTGACCACATTACCTAGGGTTCTTCCTAACAAGCACTGACTATATATTTAAGAGTAATGTTTTACTTTGTATTATAACCATTTCTTCTAGTTTTCTTCAAGCATCTTTCAATAAAATTTTCTTAGATTTTAGTTTTAAGTATCTTAAAATGGTTAATGATTAAAATTAATTCAATAGTATCGATTCATATCTGAGGTCTTTGTATGGTGTAGGAACTGCTATTCAGGATGTCTACTGCATTACTACATGTGATCTATTGGAGTAGCATTACAGAGTATTTTACATTCCAAATATTTGAATCTTCAAACATAAGTGACCATTACCAGCTATGTTGGGCTGGTATTAGTGCTTAAATGCCAAAAGCATTTCAAACCTCGATAACACACCAACAATGAACTGAGTAACTAATACACAGTTAATCATTATTACTAATACAGTCATTAATATTTGGTATTTTCAAAATACAGGAATCTAGATAAAGTTCCACAATGGCGAGACAAAATAGATAACAAATCACTTCTAATAATGAGCATAGAGTGTGTCCGGAACACTAGGAATTTGGTGAAGGAAGACAGAGTGAAGGCACTGGCCTGCATTTACCATATACACAGATATGTAATCAGACAGGTATGATAAGAAACTGGCTATTAATTTTACTCGCTGATATGAATGTTTTTGCAAAATTCTGGTTCAAATGTAGGATTTTTGGTGGTATGCTGTGCTTATGTGCAAAGGTTTGACTGTAGAACTTTTGACTAGGCCTTATAGATATAAGAGAAAACCCATAATTAAAAGACTTGGGGGCTACACTTATAAATATAGTAATAGAAAAAAATTCAGTAATGCTTTCAATATGAATAGCATGTATTCTGGAAACTTCTCATTAGGCTAAAGTTGCAAATCACACTTCTACAAAAGCCAAGTCGTTATCATGATCAAGGAGACACAAACAATACAGAACCCTTCAAATTGAAATATGAATATGCCCCAACATAAACTTGCTTAAGTTTTTGTTCTATTAGTAGCTTTAGAAGATGTTGTTCTGATATAATTATATGTTAGCTGAGTAGCTGAGAAACAAGCAGTTTGCCCACCAATATGTGGTGACATTGTGATGGCTCATTGATATCCCTATTCTAAGGCATCAATGAATGTTTATACCTAAGAATGTCTACTTTTAGTTATATTTCTAAATATTTTTTATTTTAGAATTCACTTATCCTGCCAGAGCTGGTACTCAAATTTTCTTATATGCCATTTGAGTGTGATGATAGCTCTTTATTAATAGATTATCAAAAAACTTATTGGAGTATCCTTGCTGAAAGACTAACTTATATAGAGAAATTAAAATTAAATAGGACATGTGTTACCAAATTGTTACCAAAGCTTATAGAAGACATTTTGAAAATCATAAAAATATATGATCCAATCCAATTCTGTGGGAACTTTCTTGTATTTCTAATGAAGAAGTTACATTTATTATTCAATGACAGCAGTGAAGAACTAAGTGTTTGTTTTTGGAAGATATATGATCTTCTTGCTAAGAAAGATGTGGACAGTTTTAGTAATTTGAACGAGAGAGAAGCATTAATTATTTATGAGAAGTTAAATGAGAGTTTTGTTATTGTAGTTGAGAATGGTTTAAAGACAAATTTTAAAGGATTACTTCTCGATGACATTGTCCGTATTTGTGCAAATATGCTCAGTCATCACCCAGAAATGTTTCATTGCTTTCAAACGTTCTATTTGAATGCTTTTTGCTGCATTTTCAATGAGAAAGCGACATACAACATTGGATATGTTGACACAATTCTAAAAAATATGATTGCATATTGTGAGACTGCAGAAAAGCTTGGGTATAAAACCACAATGTATGCTACATATCCATATCTGACCCAATTACTAAGAATTTATATAGAAAACAAAATTATAGAGACAGATCTAACACAGAGTGATTACAGTGAAACCACACAAATAAACTGTTTAAAATTCATGTTGCTACTCATGAAAAAATTGAGAAAATCTACCCAGTTATTGAAATGTGAAAATTGTCCTGTCAAAAGTGGTCTACACGATGCTTTACGTTTGTCATTTGTTGTAAAAAACTTCATATCTGCATCAATAAGTAAAGAGATTGATTTAAAAAATATCCTTCCTTGTTACAATACTGTTATCGAACAACAGTATTTAATTTTATACGAATTAAGATCATTGGGATGTTCAAATTTCATTAAATGCTTTCGTAAGCTACAAACAGATGTACACAATACTGCTATAATGTTGAACAAAGCTCAGTTCTTTGTGTTTTCTATCAAAATCTTTGATATTTACCTGGTAAACGAAGTTAAGAATTTTAATACTTATGCTGAGCTTCGAAATTTGACAAGAGGCTTGTACAACAAAAGTATCTGTGAGCTAGACTGCAAGCTACACGAGCAAGCATTGAATGATGCATTTTTAAGCTTGGTGCTTGCTAATTCAGAACCAAGCACCGATAAATATATGAGCTTAGTCATGGATATCAAGGCAAAAATGCTCAAAAGTGTACCTGAATCTGCAACAGATGATAACAGCCTTGTAGAAGAGAACCAGGACAGTTTCCAAATGTTAACCGTTCTAGATGTGACTAAAATGCTTATAGGAAATAATTCATATGGAGATTTGAGGCCTTTTCTGAAGAATATAAAGTTTAGGTAAGTTTTTGTTTGGAGTGAATATTAAACATTTGTATTATTGAATAAGCCAATTGAAAGCAAGTCGTCATCTCTGCGAATAGTCAGTTGACCATGCGTTTCGGCATTCACGGGGTCCTCAGATGTTGTTGAATAATTACAGGTTTCTGTTATGATGCGTTTAATACAGACGATGTCTCTGGTTACAACAGCTGATTTAGAAGTTGTTTTGTATAAGAGCGCGTAGAGGTCATATGCTATAAAATTTTAAAATATCCTTATATTTCCCCAAAACATTTAAATTTGCATCAATCGACGTCGACTATTGCAATATAGATTTGAGCGAAGTCACAGACGCGTAAGAGATTATGACGTTCCGTTATGCGCAACACCATGGATCTAACTAAAGTGTTGTTGTTCAAAATGAAAATTTCTCCATTTGAAACTATAATGCTGTAATAATAACACAAGGTTGACTGTTAAACTAGGGATGTTAGTGATATGAAATTTCGGATCCGGATATGGATACAGATATATGAATCATATTTTACCGGTTTCGATTACGGTTAGGGTTATGAAGTAATTTCGGATTATTCGATTCGGATAATTTCGGTTATGGATATTAGATGATTTTGGACTTTGACTTTGTATTATTAAAGTTATTATTATTATATCATATAATAATGGAAAAAATAACCTAAAAATAAACAATAAAATCTGCCTCAACATGCACAAGTTTCAGAGAGCGATAACCTGTCATAACGTATTTCATTTAGACACTGCCCGTATCCGAAATTATGCGAAACTGTTTTGTTCGAATTCGGTTACGGTTTCGGATGTATTTTTATTTCGGATATTCGATAGTTTCGAATATGGTTACTTAGCTTCATAATCACTGCTTTAAACAATGGGTAATGGGTAGCCAGGCGAATAAAGAATGTTGGAGAACTGCTATTACATTGGATTCAATAAGTTTATGTATAGAAGCCTTTGAGTTAAGATCTTCACTGTTATCAACTGTTAATATGTAACATTCATCTCTGCCATAATTACAGCGTATTACTCAAACATGAGTTCTCGATGTACGTGAAGCTATGGCCATCAATCGTTCCCATAGCTGGGGTGTGGAGGTCGCTCCATGACATGGCGAATGGGAAACACGAGGATTGGTTACCAGGTGACATTTATAATTGTTTTTATTCAATACAGTACGTACGCAACGAAACGCATAATAAGAAAATACACAAAAACATAAAAAATCACACTCGCATTTGGATTCCCTGTGACATAAAGACAAACGGACAAATGTGTAGGGCTTTCTATATATAAACCGTTTACCTGTATTCAAATTTTGTTACAGGTTCTTATATACAACGTGATTTTGAGTAGACACTAAACCTGAAAGTAGTTTGTTCAGAATCAGTAACTGAATCGAATGCAATATTTTTTACACCATGTTATATTTTGTCCGAAAAATATTTTAAAAATATTACTATTTGGTCTTCTCTAAATTAGCGGCGTGTATCGCGGCGTCGGCGTTACGCTTTGACTTGAAACCGCCGTCTCTGACGGTGTATTTCGCCGCCCGCAGTCACCCGAAAGCTAGCGATCGGCGTGTGCGTGTGCGATTCCGTCATTAAATTATCGTGACTTAAAAATTATAACAATGAGTTTTCGCTACAACAATGTCCAGAACACAGAAATGGTGCGAACGTTAGCAGTGTGCGGTGATAATGTTTCTATGGCAGTGCGACGGTACGAAGAACAATTTGGTGTAAGAGTGTCATGGAACACCATGCTTTCCGCCACTCGACGCCTAAGGGGCAACGGGGAGTTCCGGCCTCCGACCGCAGTTAATCGTGGTGTGAGTCGCATACCAACGGCAGTCCAAGAAAGGATTTTGGACTACGTAGCCGACAATCCTGAAAGGAGCACAAGACAGGTCGCCAGAGAATTTGACGTCAGTCAAGCTTATGCTTGGCAGACGTTACATGACGATGGACAGTACCCTTACCATTTTCGACGCGCTCAAGAGCTTAGTGAAAATGATCACACACAACGAGTTGAGTTTTGCCGGTGGCTTCTTAATACGCAAAACGCCAATATTTTGTGGACCGACGAGTGTACATTCACACGT
>PDGT01000079.1:1187481-1223343 GCA_003671415.1 Megathymus violae | reverse complement strand
CCCCCCCCCCCACACACACACACACTATGTCCTAATAGCTAATATGATGTGAGTAAAACCAATTTTAGTGTCTGAAAATCCCGAAGAAGTCTTGAAGACGTTGTATGAAGTAGTGCTGGAGACGCCATCTGCAGTGAGGACCATCCATAGCGATTATTACAAGGAGATCGTTCTGGCGTTAGTTGAAAGTCTTGGGGATAAATCGGTAAGTTATTTACGTATATCTTTTGTGTTGTATGTAAGTTCTAAAGGGTGTAAGCGGCCTGTTTTCGTATTAATCTCTAATTTTTCGACTTCGATTAGGGTGATATTAAAATTTTATTTGTATCTACTTCTGCGGAGGCAAACATCGTAAGCATGGTAATTTTGCTTGGCGGTAGGACTTCGCGTATGGATAATATTATCAGTATTATTATTAAGTCATTAATATTATTAGTGGTTTTATTATCTTTCCGTGAAGCCTGCCTGGCTAGCTACCACCCTCCTGCTCGAGTCGGTCGCCAAACGACTCGTCGTGTTCCGGCTGGGGGCTCGAGAGCCAGTACTTGCTTTCTAATCTTCTTCTCATTTCCTGGCCGACAACGCATCAGTTACAACTTACCATCAGGTGGCTCGTTTGCTCGTTTGTCTGCTATTAACATAAAAAAAGCAAATATGCATTCGTGAGATCTCATCATAATGTTCTTGTAAAGAGTACAGAGCAGTGGACCGTGTGTTCATTAGAAGATTTCTTCCACAGTTGAATTTTCTTTATTTTCTTGTTTCGAGGGAACACCAATTGTATTCATCTTTAGCGAGCTTAAGTACTAAAAAATATTCGCAAATGATTTGGGTTTTTCCTGGGTTTTCCAAGACGACATATTACTTACCCTTTCTAACTTATAACCGTATCCTTTACATTTTTCTGTACTGCTCTAATATAAGCACCTCTCTATCTTGCGGCTATAGGGTGGGGTATAGCATTATTTATATTAGTCTACGTTATAATACACGTAATTGAACTAAGTTAGTTTCCACCGTCCGTAACAGATGTCAAAGGTCTGTGAAATTTGGTGTAGATTGAGAGCTTGGATCTCCTCTCATCGTAATACGAATCCGAGTCTCGGTAGTGGAGTAATAGTCAAAAGTTTCCTTGAAGCCTTGTACCCAAGGCGTGGTAGTGACTGCATGCCAAGCGGATAGAACCCGGAGGTTCAATATCCGAACAGGGCAGACATTTTTGTATTTTCATACAATGTTTGTGTACACACGTACCTATTTGTGTATATCCAAGTCGGCTGCAATACAGAAACTGCTCCAAAACATTGCCATTTTTAATTGGAATTTATAGCTATTGTGTACATTCACAAACGATATTCCAATTGACAGAACTTTGTGAAATAAATATGTCACGTTCAGTTCAGTTAACTGAATAATAATTAATATGTTTTTAAATAAATTGCTTTGTCGCACGAAGGGGTTGAATTTGAGGTTTTTATTTTCAGATCAGAAGTACCGAGGAACAGTTTGTTCTGGCTACGCTGTTGCTCCTGAAGTCGGAGTACGATTTGACGGACGCCAGTGAACGATATTCATGGAAGACTACAGAACATGTAAGTGTTGTAAGAGCTAGGCTATAAACTTGCGTACGTGGTGTACTCTGTTGTGAAACGGACGAGGTACTAGCTCCAGATGGTTTATGGTGGTCGTAGGGCTCTGTACCATCCTGTTTAATCCTAACGGTAGTCGTGTATGTCAAGATTTTTTATCTGCTTATGGCTCCAAAAAAGTTTAGTTCTGTTCGATTTTCTAAGTTTAGAAAGTTGTGCTTGTATTAAATATTATGTTCCGCTCGCTACGGTGAAGGAAAACGTTATGAAACTTGCACATTTGAAGGTTCTTCATCGTGCTCTTAAAGGTGTCTGAAGTCTGTCAATCAGCAATTCGCTAGCGTGGCGGAATAATACTATTACACTTCACGTCGTGAGATGAGACTCATTCCTAGCAATATAATATTTACGGATAGCAGATGAAAGACAAAATAGAAGTAATATTTCAATGATTAAATTATTTTACTGAATGAGGCCTTTTCTTTCTAAAACACTAAAATTTGTCGAGATAAAACTGTGATGGTACACGATTGAATATTTTAGTCTGTTTTAAACAATAAAAAACGAGTGGCAGCGGTGGGATTCGAACCCACGCCTCCGAAGAGACTGGTGCCTTAAACCAGCGCCTTAGACCGCTCGGCCACGCTACCGACGCTGGAACTAATTCAATTTTACTATACACACGTACGTTCGACATTCATGGCTTATAAGTACGTGTTAATCTCAGAAGATCACGTACTACAATGTTACCCCACTTAGGTATATATGTAAGGCCACTTAGTATTAGCATTTAGAATTCAATCTGCAGACATTTATAATCAATTCTGCAGACATATATAAAGGTTTAATGTTTTAGTAGCATTATAATTCTGCTTATTAATTATTCACATGACATTAATTGCTCTTGAACTGCAATTTATTAAACATGTGTGGTCTTTGAGCACAAACTTATCAAGTGGTTCACACATTTTCCTTAGTAACTACTGTTTGCGGCGCCTAGCTTCTTTGGTCATACGAAAGGGATATTTTTCATTTAAATTCAGAAAATCACCTAAAGATCGTTGCACGAGATAAAGCCGAGTCTCCCAAAGTTGATTGTAACGATTGTAAAAGTATTTTTTGGTCAAATCAAATTTAAAATTGTTATAGATCCATAGTTTTAAACAAAAACGTACGGCAAGCGTTGTAATAAAAAAAATGGTACGAGTGTGTTCCGTTACTGAAGTTCGAACGGTCTTTCAAAAGTTTATGAGTGATGTAGTTATGTAAGAAACTATCAATTGTATTATTTGTCGTTTTGGTTAAATATAAACGAACGCAATTTTCATGCACCATATGTAAAGTTACTTCAAACGAAGCGATGGGAGTTGTTAGTATATGTAAAATACTATGGTAAACGGCATGTTCCTTATTGTTTAATCAGGCGTTTTGTATTTTTTTTTTCATATAGATCCCATACATTAAACGTTCCTATAAATCACACAATTTATTGTTAACACGAAGTTTATTTTTTTTTATATCTATGTAGTTATATCTAATCTAATTAAACATAACTCAATTGAAATAGTAATATCAGTATAAATTATATGATTGAAGATAGTAGTAGATAGTAGGGGGATAGTTCACAGACTTCAAAAAAGGAGTCGATTCTGTGTTCGTTTGTAAGTTTTTTTTTAATGTACAGCCATAGCTCCGTTTTTTACCAACGAGTTATGATTATTGTTTTTTTAGTTTGTAGCTAATGAATGAATTATAGTTTATAGGAAATTGGCTCCTTTTAAATACAGTGTGAAGCTAGTAATGACTTTTGAAGATACAGAGATTGAGAGTTCGATGATATTTGCTAAATTATTAAAGATGATAAATTATTATCATACGAATTTTCACGCTACGGGTACCACGCGGACGAAGTCGTGGTTAACAGCTAGTCTGCCTGTGCCCGGTCAACTCGGGACCTTTTGTTTGGTAGACAGTTTTCCATCAACTGAGCTGCCTCTCGTCAAAACCCCCAACTGTTTTATTGGGATCCGGTTTCTTTTCACGAGGAGAGTATTTGAAGCCAAGGTCCGTCGCGCTTGCAAAGTGCGGTTTGGCAGACTTTACACACCTGCGAGAACATGATGGCGAACTCTTCAACATGCACGTTTCCTCGTGTTGTTTTCCTGCGAACAATAATTAGTTTGAGGTTTACGTAAGATTCTAACCTTGGTCCTTCGAGCCGAAGAGCGATATTTAAATTAATATTCACAAATGATCTATAGGATCATCTATTTTCTCCATTTTCATATCTGGTGCATGCTAGACTTAATTTACCATTCAACACAAATATGTTTGTACAGACAATTGATCCAGACGGAGGGGAGGCAGTACGGACGTTCCCACAGGAGCATCACGCCTCGAAATCCGCAGTCAGAGCCGTCGGTATATGGACTGACGCTGTTAAGAATATTCGCCGTAAGTTTATTATACAGTTTCAAAAAATGTTAAGAAACGGGTTTTCTGCTTCTAACCTTACCTGTATGTTTGTGTGTATGTAAGCATGTATTGAACCTAACATTCATCAACTTTCATACTTCCTACTTACTTAATTACCTAAAAAAATCATAAGTATTTAGAACAAATGTCAAATCAATAATTCAACTATGATATAAAGCCTGATTTCTGAGATTATCACAAAAAATACAAAAAAGTGGTTTCATCGTCACAACATAGATGTCACTACGGCCCTTTTTTAATGCAACAATTTTTAGATTATGTTTCTCCATAGGGGCTTACTTTCCCTTTTATTTGTTTTTTGGAATAAAAATAATTACTAAGAACGTATAGTTATGTTGTTTAGTAATGTATTGCTATATTCAGCAGATGTAGTTTTTGTTGAGGTACATCATAGTATGTTCTTGGAAGTTTTAAGCTGAGTATCTTAAAATAATAAAAGACGTGTACATGTTAGAGATGGAACCATGTTGGCGTCATCGTTAGATAACTTCGCTGGCGGATAAATAAGTAATTCGATCAGAGTAACATTTTCACAAAAGTCACTGTTTTCACAATAATTACAAACGAATGAAGGAGATAACAATATGTTTTTGATAGGAAAGTGAAAGTTGAATATATGTATTTATTCCACTCTAATAATATCGTTGTACAACTACGTGATCTGAAATTAACACGTACTTATAAGCCATGAATGTCGAGCGTACGTGTTTATAGTAAAATTGAACTAGTTCCAACGTCGGTAGCGTGGCCGAGCGGTCAAAGGCGCTGGTTTAAGGCACCAGTCTCTTCGGAGGCGTGGGTTCGAATCCCACCGCTGCCACTATTTTTGTTTATGGTAACCGTAGAATATTATGTTCAAAAGTGTGGGAGGAATTCTAAATATGAGAAAACTCTGCGAGTGCTAGCGTATATATAATCATTTATTTCCTCTTTGTACCTTTTTAATTTTAAATATTTACTACAGATTAAAGATCAGTGGGATATTATGAAAGTTTCACGGGACCAATATAAACATGGATCCGGTAATTTGACCCGTGGGGGGCACAGGTCCAAAATGTTAACGTCCCTTTGAGGAACTTGAATTAATCTGGATGCGTTTGTTGTTTATTTTTGCAGAAGGTAGCCCCCTGTTGCGTCATGCGCTGCGAGTCGCCGATGTCTCCGTGCATCAGTTTCTGTACATGCACGACGTGGTGCACGGCTTGCAGTTGGCTAGCTTATGCTGTGAGGTGGCGTTGCTTGTGGCTGACAAGTACGTAACGATATTTTTTTAACGATTTTTTTAACGAATATTTTTAACTTTCTGGCTAGGATGTCCTAGATGTCCTATGTCTTCGTAGGTGACATGTACAAATTATCATCTTTATCGCCATTATTCCAATGCATATTGTCCCAGTATGTCCAATGCATAGTGTTGGGCTCGGGTTTCCTGCTTCACTGAGCGGCGGTAGCATAGTAGTTTGTGAGTGTCCCCCGCGAATTAAATAGATATCAAAAATACCCTTAGTCTACGACCCAAGCAAACGTTTATCTGTCACGTAAATTTCAGCTTTGGGTATCAAACCTGGTACCTCGTTCAGTGGACACGGTCTGTGAACTGGGTTTCAGGGTCGTTTGTATGTATATTGAATGATATAATTGAATAAAAATTGATGATGTAACTTTTGATATATGCTGTAATAGTGTATTGGATGTACAAAGAAAATGATTAATCGATCAGTGGTCATGTCACATGTGAGCAAGACAGATGACTATAGTTGGACTGTTCCTTATATACTGTTACGTGTCAACGCCAAAGTTGTTTCATACACTAATAAACAGTCGCAGTTGCGCTCGTTGATCGCAGGTATTTCGTTTCGTAGAGAGATCTGTTCGCTATCGTATTCGAGATCTGAATGACCCGCGGGCGGCCCTGCCCGCTATTTATATGTAACTCCGGACCGTCTAGAATTTTCCACGCCCTTCGCGAAAATAATAGAACACGACACAGGCAACAGAGAATACATCTACGCGATATTTGCCCTTTTGCACAAGACACGAGGGCGACAGTCGCTTAAAGTGCTCGTGGTGGTTCTTATTGGTTTTTATGGCCGCGATTGTTTCCCGCCGAACTTTTGCGAACCTTCGTAACAAACTTTTTATAGCTTAGGCAGGGTGGGTACTTATCGACCTGACAGTACTCCTTGGCCTGCTGAATTGACTGGGTTCATTATATACTTTGAATAATTTGGCCGACTTGTAGGACATACGGTAAAAAATAATTAAACCCTTAACTTCCAGGAAATCCTATCTACGCAACGTGGGTATAATCCTAAGCCACGCGGAACGAGAAAACAAGTTTGTTAATGATTTGATTCGCACGGCGTCGAAGTTTGTGACCGAATTGCTGACCAACTCACAGACACTGGACATATGTTTGATGTACATATGTGAGCTTGCGGTGAGTTATTTTTTTATGTTAAGAAATTACATTCCATGCCCATCCAATGCCTTACTATAAATTACAAACTGAAACGTTAACGTGCCGGAAACGTTATTATAAGAAAAGGTTTTTACAAACTAGATAATATCTTTAGAATGTAGACTGCGTGGACATGAGTAACTACCAGTAGGAAGAAAAACCTCCTCTGGGGTTTCTTGCCGCTCTTCTTCCGGGACCACTCACGGTAGGGATTTGTTGAAGCGATGGCGTAGTTTAACCTTCAAAAAGTGTTTGCAAAAAACCAACTTGGAATAAATTTTACATCATTCATTCCGCCTTTCGTTCGTTAATTTTTTCATTCATTCATACATTCATTGGAAACGGAGAACATGATAATTCACTGGCTCTCCAACACTGCGATCGAAGGTAAAAACATTTCAAGATTGATTCCAGAAGGGCGGTGCTAGTTTGCCGGGAAAGTAATGACTCCTAACATCATATACATTATACAGGTGTTGTATTGTCGGAGTTCGACTGAGTGGTACAAGACCCAGCGAGTTCCAATAGGTGGGAATTAATAATCTCCTTCAGTTCAGATTTGCATCACGAGCAGGGTGGTCGGCTTGGAGTCATTGATGAATGAATCCCCTTGAACCCCAATGATTTTTCATGTCACATTTTACCTAGTAACCATCACGATTTCTCTACTAACGTGTTTGTCACGTTACATGTATTTTTACTAGCTCTTCGAAGTACCTGGCTTTTGTTTAGCTAATGGACAAAATTTATCAGCGCTCGCATGCGTCGTAGGGCACGGATATGTGTGAGTTAAAATATTTCAATCGTAAGCCTCGTAAAGCTTTCGGGCGGTATAAAAACTTCTGATACGAGGGCTGCCTTCTTACACCTCGATTCGCATTGCTGTACCTTGCTGCAGTCTGATAAAATGGATGCGAATCGATTAGAATTGAATGGTATCGAATAAATTTGTATCCAATCTAATCGAATAGTATATAACCGATTCGAATCGAATAAAATAAGTTTTTTTTATGACTAAGATAACACAGAATCACCGGTTATAAACTTACTTACCTACCTTATTACTTTGTGCTGTAGTTAGTGGGTATAGCTAATTACATAGTCATAAATTCCTTTTGATTATTTTTCAGTTATACTACAATAAACTACAGCTTTCCGGAGTATCTGCCAGACTGGTGGGTTTCGTTCAATCTAGTATCTTGGGAGCTTTCGAAACACAACCGAATATTAATCGTGAGTATACCATTGTTTAAGTTCCGATCTTTAAATCGTATCTTTTTTTTTTCAAAAATATAAGGCGAAATCTTTCTTCAAGTAGTAATTTTTTTTTATTTTTATTTTTAATAATATTTTAATTTTATTTTTTAATAATTTAATAATATTTGTTTTGTTTTTATTTGTATTTTATTGCAATAAGTGATATAAAATTAGTAACTAAACTAGACTGAAATAGATTTAGATTTGAACCATACTGACTTTTATACTTTGACATAGCGATAAATGTTTTGGGAGGGAAAAGTGGGATAATGTGTTGTCAGCGTCAAATAGTGATTCTATCGATGAATATATAAATTTAATTTGGAATTTTTAGTAGCTGAATAATTCACGAATTTATGATAAATAGTGCTTACAATATCGACAAATTGAATTGTTCTGGCTCATATTTGTAGTGGATTTATCGCTGGGTCGTCTGATGGAGGCGCAGTACGAACTGACCGGGGAAAAGTATTGCGAGCAAACGATTTTGAGCGCTGTTAACAACATACAGAGGCATTATATCGCAACAGCCAACTCAGGTATTTTATATCAAATGAATCTGGATCCTTTTTTATAGTGTAGAAGGCAAACGGGCATTCAGTTCATGTAACGTAATTTAATTTGACGTGACGACTGCAGGATGTGTACGTCTGTATCCAGATAAGAAAATACCGTAACAATTCCAATCCCGGTATCTACGGGATTCAATAATCTTAATCGCCCTGGATCCTCACGCTAAGATGCATTTTTACATTACTGTACTATACCTTATTCTATTACTATGGGTTACAGCAGCCGGCGGTAAACAGTGGTAAAAATATTTGAATTATATTGCGTATTGAAAAAATTTGAGGACATTCACTATTTAGTTTTATGCAATTTAACAAATTAGTTGAATCATAACAACGGCTTGTCATCAATGTTTGTATCGTCTGCAATGCCTAAAAATTTCAGTCCTATAATCGGCTCGAAGGACCAAAATTGTTAGTCTTTGATAGTGTCAATCCTATACCCGTATCTCCACATATTGTAATGGAAAACTGATACCTTCACTTGAACTATACTTAGCGTTTATCTTATCCTAATTTGATTTGTCAAGGTACGTCGTTCACAACCCGACGCCTCAGAGCGCTTCTATTGAAACACTATTCATCAACGTCCGGGTTACGTGCGACCCACGCAGCGTTCTCGTTGCGACTGTTCAGACGCGCGCGTGCCGCGGCGGCCGCGACGTTGCCGCGCGCCGCGGCCGCCACTCAGGCGCTTGTATACGGGTATATCACTAACGTCGCTCACGTGGAGGATACACAGGTTTGTATAAATTCAAATGAATTATTTGTATTTTTCCTGAATACTACAAAATATTCTCGATTTTTTGGGATTGTATACATTGTCCTGGCCCGTTTATAAACGTATCCTTTGTTGAATCCTAAGTTTCATTGAATAAGGTCCTGAAAGTAAAACTGCAAAGTTAAAAGTCTTCAAAACTTTTATTTTTCTAATCAGGTGGATTATACTATGATCTCAACTGTTTTTACTTTGCAATGGAATAGTTATATTTTGCGATGAAGTTAATGCTTGATGGTGTACCAGATAATGTGGTTAAAAACTTTATAAGCATTGTAAATAGCAATTACAGACTTTCTCTTTGTCCATACTGCGAGTCCATTTTGATAAATCTTACTTACTAACTTAAAACTCATGTACCTTAAAAATACTGATTGTCCACAGACAAAGATCGACAACCGTCTAAAGCACATATTAGGGTTACAACCGACGAACGAAACTCAACCGTATTGCCTCACAACACAGTCGGTTAAATACGAAACGTTTACCCCGAAGACATCAAACTTAGAAACGATGTTGGATTGTATGCCTTTCAAGAAAATTCAAACGAGCCCTTCTCTGCCTTCTATCCCGGCGTTTAAAATGCCAGAATTCTTTAATCACGAACAACCGTGTGCCTGCTACGCATGTCAGATATTTTCGTGTGACATGATAGCGTGTTTCGTATGTGGTTTGGAAGCTTCAATGTACTTCAGAGCGAAAGAATTCAATATAGCACGGAATTACTACGAGGGAGCCTTAAAAATGTTTGAACTAGCGGAGGGTAGATTTAAAAGCAAAATGGCGGTTTATAAGTCAAGAGGTTTTAATGAACATATTCTCGATGTAGTTGCTTGCGGGTACAGAAGGGACTTTAGAGAGATTTTAATTCAATTTTTAATTGACGCTTCACTTTTCGAACTTGCTCAGAAGTTTTACGATAAATCAGACGATTACGTGGTTCGAATTCATGAAATTATATCGGAAATGAGAACGGTTAATCCATATATAGAAAATGAAGTGTACAATTTGATAGTTACGTCAGCACACGTTCGTAAAGTCGTGAAATCGCCAGAATTCGGTCTCGAAGTTGATTTCGAGGGATTGAAACTTAATCCGGTTCAGGATAGTGAAATATTGAAAACGCCAGAATCAAAATGTTTGCCAGTGAACGTAACTCCAAAAATAGTTAAAGCTGAAGAAGTCCCGAACGTTAAATTAAAAGTCATAAAACTTAATCTAGATGAGAATTGCGATGAAGTTGAAAATCAAAATATTAACATTAAACCTAAAAGAGATAAAAAGTCACACTTTAAAGCTCCAATACCTGTAATGGCTAAGCCCGCTCTAGAGAATATAACTCCACGGCCGAGTAGATCGAAGCCTCCTATAACGCTTACCCAACCGTCAATAGACATTGAAAATACACCGAACGCCAATGAGTTCTTCACGCCCAAATCGACACCAAACAATGAATTATTTTTCACGCCCATGACATCTGTAAAAACATACACGAAAAAGATCAATATAGTCAAAAAATTAGAAACGGAGTTCTCAACGCCAAAATGTAATAAAAAATTGACGATTGAAGCTAAAAACGATTTCGAAAGTAAGTTAGGTAAACATATAGATACCAAAGTGGTGAAAGATGACAGTACGCAGATTGAAGTTAAGGAAGATAAAGGTTCAACAAAAATAGAAAACAAGACAGAAACGAAGAAAAAGGCAGAAACTGGTTCAATGAAGAATTTGAGAGAGAAAAGATCATTGAAAAGAGCCACTAGTCCTGGAAAATTGGTTGAAGAAGATAAAATAGTGACTCGTTCTAGAAGACAACAGCCTTTAGATATAAAATGACAAGAGATATGTGACCTTGCAACGGAAGGTTTGGGACATGTTAATAAAATAAAATTATTCATATTTTTTATTTTTCCAAATATAGCTACAAAAAAGGCCTATTGCCCGAGTCCCTCCTCATGCAGGAGGTTGGTCGCACTTATATGATAATTTATTTGTCTTTGCGCGTTGATCGTATCGTTTTGCAATACCTAAAGGTCTTAGAACTAAGACTGGAAGTAGACAATGACAATTTAAAACATTAGTTCATCGGACTTTCTTAAATCTGCTTGGTAGAATACGGCCTGTTCAGTGAATAATATAAATTTTACATAGACATTCCTGATCAAATTCAACAACGGTCAACATCCAATCCCAACTGTGGCAAGTCAGTTCTGAAAGTCTCCCAACATTAATAACCTTAGATAATAACCCCAATCGACTCGACGTGTCCTTCCAAACCTGGAGCTTCTCGCTCGTTACATTTTACCACCAGCGAGGGTCCAACGTTATCGACTGCTTCCATAACTCATCTATCCCATACTACTGATTAAAATATCATATTAATATAATCGTAACGGTTGTTGCATATCAGTAAACTTTTAACGTATTTCTACCATTTCGAATTCAAAATCATTAAGCGTATTATAAAGACATTTATGCACTTCATATTGTGCTTCTGTTACCATGAAATTTATCCATATTTTGTTATCTTTCATCTCTTTTGAGCTTAATTCGTGGTAATCGCCTACTATCCGCTGGCGTGCTGCTACTGAGCGCATAGTTTCCTGCTACGGCCGTGCGGGTTATGGAATGAGCTCTTTTCATGAAACGCACTGGCAGTTCCCCTGGCATTGTATGGGTCCGTAGGCGATTATTGACAACTCACCATCAGGTGGGCGTATGTCTGTTTGCCCTTATGGAATGTATAGCTGTATTACCGTGTACGGCATCTCGAATTGGTATTGTGAATGAAATAAAAATGTCCACACTTAAACAGCACAATTATCGGTTATATTCAACACGCACAGAGTAAGGTACACAAAACACCAGAAACATAGTCAGAAGGTAGAAGGAGCATAGTACAATAAGCAGAAAGAAGAATGAAAGTAAAATATAAACAAGCGATAGGTAATCTACGGTAAAATAAGGGTTACAACTCGGCGTTAGCGCAAGTAACTAGCCGGGTGCGCGAAATCTGTCGACTGGCGCTGACCGAGCGGTAGCTGAATAATCGAGCGCGGCGCATACGCAACGTGAATGCGCGCTCGGCTATCTATAGGTATAGTATACAGGGGCACCGGCCGCTTACTACAGGTTTCATTCAGATTTGCCATAGAATAAAATAAACATTAAAAGTTGTGTAAATATTATATTGTGTGTGATGTGTGGTTGTAATGTTCGTGTAGATATGATAGGCTTGAATATTATTACGCGTATAAAATAATCAATAGTATAATATAGACATGTTTTGTGAAGTGTAATAAATTAATATATATCAATAATACTAAAGTCACCCACATAATGTAAAAAAACGATAAAACAAAATTATTATGTCGCCCTGAGGGTCTTCGATGCGAAAAATAAGCAAGGGCTTACACATAAAACTGAACCCTTGATCACTTTAAAGCATAGATGATAGGTAAGTTGTAGGTCGGGCTTCGGACGCTTAAGTAATTAATTACATCTGAGATAGCAAAGTGCATGTGCGCGATGCATATTGAAAACGAACTTATTATATTAATACAGGCAAGGGTCAAGGAATATGGTCTCAATTAAATCTATTAACATCACTAAATATGATTTTTTTTTAATTAATTTATTTACATTTTATTGTATAAACCTAAATTGATTGGATTATTAACAAAATTTGACTTGACTCTGCAGCGAGTGTGCTGGCCATCCCAAAACATTCATTCCCACATTATTAAGACACTCCGATACGACCGCTCCAGTGAGGGCGAGCATAATCGTGCATTAAAATAAAAATTACAAATGTCTGTTACGTATAATACCACAATCAGGGAACCGTTTTCTATGATGTGTAGCTCCGTACGTGCTCCTAAGCAAATACGCCCCATACCGTATGGCTCCCTTCCAATAATGTTACATTGAGCGTATCTTTCTCCGTGATGTCTCCATACGTTGAACCTTCCATCATCTGACTTAAGACACAATCTGGACTCATAAAGAGTATTTTCCATCAGGAGTCATCCCAATTTTGCAAGACCAAGACCGAGTTAGTCGATGAGCATAGGGCCTCTGGCATCCCCTGGTATTCCCTATACCAGCCGCCTTAAGTCTTCTAATCGTTTTGGTGTCAACTGTCATTTGTAGATCTTCCTGTAGCTTGATTCTGTACCTCGGAAGAGGTCTTAGTGCTAAAAACCGTTTACAATACATCTGTCGTCCCTCTCTGGTGTTACTCTTTTGTAACCTTGTCCTTGTCTTTTACGCTTTAGACACCTGAGCAACGCTGACATCAGGCATTATCACTGAGATACGTAGTTGTAAAATTTTGCGGGTTCTTTTTTGTTTTTAACAAATAAAAAAAAACATTGACAAAAAATTTGATTATTGACCGAAGGGAACTTAATTTAACAGGTAGCCAAAAAACGAATAAAAGTCTTAAGTAAAATTATATTCAAAATATTTTTTCTAATTTCATAATATTAGTTTATAAGGCCTTGTATCTTTTTTTTGCGTTCCTCTAAATATGTCCATGAGGGTATATATCAATGAAATAAATAAATACATCTATACATTATAAATGTACGTTATGTGTATTAAAACATGAACAAATCTATTCGATGAATGATAGATCTATTCAATAGCAGACTCCAGGTAGTATTACGTATTATTAGTCTTCTGAAGGAGTTTTTCTAACGTTCGGTTGCAGTGTCGCCTGAAAAGCAATGAGTAGTATCAGAAACAGATATTGAGTGATGGAATATACTCTTTAGGAATTTAAGAAGATAGCAATAGAATTGCAGCGATAATGAAAATTGGTTTTAAGGGGTGGATGGGTTATTTAAAATGCGTCCTTGACAACTGATGACCTATTTAAACTGCTCATGTACGATACTGGCAGATATGGTCAAACTTACGTAGGCCGAGGATAAACTGGATACATTCTTAGGTAGACGCTTTAATTTGTTAAGAAGTTCCTCTCGGTCCTAACTGATCTCTCTAGGTCTAGATCTCTCTAGGTAGGTAGCACACATCCGAGAAGTCAAATATGGGTAATACAAGTGTACGAATCGGCACAAATTTTATCTTTACAGAAGGGGAATGTTTAAAATGAGCGAGTGATTGCAGTGTGGCTGTGACTACATCTTACTTTTGTATTGGGTGGTCCCTAATTCAATATAGTGGCGAAGGATTTTTACAGACTTGCTCAGTGGTATTAGGTAACATTCTTGAACTGCCTATTAGAATTGACTGACGTTTAGACGGGTTTACATGTACTCCATATCTAGCAGACCAATCTTCATCATCAGTCATCAAATGCAGCTTGGAGTGTAATGTGTAAAATTTATAGGCTCAATTTAATATATTTTTTTTTTTACAGCATTGACATAAAAGCTGGGTTCAAAAAATTTTTTTATTAAAAAGCAGGTTGAACTTTACTCAGTTGGCTTTTATTTGCCAAGACAAAACAAATAAGCTCAAACTCGATGGGGTTATTTCTCTTACGAAACATGATCGAAATGTTAGAACGTCGAATGGTAATTACACAACCCTAAATAAAAAAAAATCATTGAACTCACTTGCATTTACGTACTCTTCAGGCCACACAGTCTCTACTATCCAGTCGAGGTATGCCGATACTTTCATATACGACGCGGGGACGCCTTTACTGCAAACCCCGCCCCAGGAGACCACTCCGTCTATCACATAGTTACAACTGAATTCCTCATTCGTCACCTTATACATCAGAGGCCCGCCGCTGTCACCCTGGAGTATGATTAATTATTTTTATTTAATTATACTATTTTATTGCTTATTTTATTTTATATTTATTTTATAAGAAATTTAAGATATATTGCTTATTGAAAATGGCCGTTACTTGACATTTTTTTTACATATATACAATTACGTATTTATGTTTATATACACAACAGAGAAAATGTGATTTAAATTGGAGTGATCATGATTTTTGATTACAATTATATTTCCTCATGGCAATCCTGATCTCACCTGACAGCTGTCTGTCACACCGAAACGATCTTTCCAGCCTCGAGCGCAAATCATTGTGTCATCGTTCCACACAAAATTCGGCCAACTTAAAACGGAACTGCATTCCTGTCCTTTAACTATAGAAATGATTGCCTAAAACAGATACAGTAGATAAAAATTAAGTGAAATATCTTGGGTTTAAAATTATGACTATTATGTAGCGATAGTGGCTTACTAAAAATATCGGAGGGTATATCGTCCGCGTAGAGCGAAAAGTCATCAAGTGTATAAGCACTGTTTTGAGGTATGAGCGTTTAAAGTTTTTGAAAATATAAACAGTCATAACTTTTTCTATCCATTACCGATCGTTACATATTTAGCCTTGTTTTGCCGAGAATAAAACAGAGTTTATATTATAAAAACAATGATAAACGAAAATGGTTTAATAATAGGGAAAGTACAATCAAATAAATTAATTAATTGTTCTCTATATAATATCTGACTTAGTTGTGATTTAGTTAATTGTCGACCCAAGTTAGTTATATGTCACTTTGTTCCAAAGTTTTTTGAAAGAAAGTAACTAGAGTTAGGTAATGTGGAACTAACTAATATCTGCGAAATTTGTAAAAGATTAATATTATCTAGCTAAATATTTAAAGATTATGAGGCAAGTTTAATTTTAAATATTATATAAATACATAATTAAACTATTTTAATAGCATCAATCAACTTTATTCAAACAAAAACATAAAAAAGTGCTTTGAAATTAGAAAGTAACAGAAAATTTAGATTCCCACGGTGTCCGGCGAGTATGGCATTACAGATCAGCAGATTGGGATGAGATGCGACATTTCTTTGCATCTTATCCTTGGTATGAGGTTTGTTTTTCTTCTGAAGACCCGTCGAGCTGCACAGACGCTATACCCGATGTGATACGTCAAGCGATGGATTACTTCATCTTTTTTTCTGACATCTCCGTTGGTGGCAAAGCTCGCCCTTGGTTTAACGCAGAATGCCCTCAGGCTGACAAGCGCAAATATTCGGAATATTTATCTTGGGTTGAGCTCGAGACTGTAAAGCTACAGATGTCAGTTCGAAGAACAAAGCCTTTAACCTCGCCGCCAAGTCCTACAAAAAGGCACTACAGAAGGTGAATCTCAACCGCACCCAACATATCGGCGCAAACTCTCTGACCAACCATCTGGTAGTAGAGTTATTTGGTCTCTTGCCAAAGCGGTTGAGATTAATTTCTGTCAACCTACATTGCCTCAATTGGTAAAACCACACGGTACCCTGGCTCATACGGCTAAAGAGTAGGCGGACTTATTCGCATCTCTGTTTGCCGAGAACTCGCATCTAAATGCTTGCGATAATATGTCACCAGATTTACCTCACTGCGGTATCTCCATGCCCGAGATCCGCAAACCGAACAAGGGGGTTCTCAAAACCATGCGCTGTCTAGACGTGAAAAAAGTCAGTGGTTCTGATGGAATTTCAGGGATTATAATAAAGGCATGTGCACCGAAGTTGTCTCCTGTGTTGACACGTCTGTTGCGCCTCTCTCTCAAGAAATCCTGGAAGTTTGCCAATGTACAACCCGAACCTAAAAACGGTAGTCATGCTGATCCTCATAAATATTGACCGATTTCAATTACCTCTACACTCTGTAAGATTATGAAACGTATATTGAATTCGCGTTTCAGGGCATACCTAGAACAAATATCTCCTAAGCGACTGACAGTACGGATTTCGCCGAAATCGATCGACTGGAGAAGGCATTTGCCACTCACTTATGGGGCGATACCCTCGAGAAAGACCTTTAATTGTTGGGAGTTGAAGTTTCGTCGAACCTCAACTTTAGTCGGTTCATCGAGGCTAAGGCTAAAGCAGCTGCAAGGAAACTGGGGATCCTTGCGAACGTTAGGCAGTACTTTACACCGAATCAGCTTTTAACTCTGTTTAAAGTTCAGGTTCCACCATGTGTGGAGTCCTGTTGTTACATTGGGCTGATGCTGCCAAATGTCATCTATCTGTCTTGAACTCGATGGAGAGGCATGCAAAGAGGCTCATTGGTGACCCAGATCTGGTTGAAACCAATCTGCAAAGCCTCGAGCATAGGCGCAGGGTTGCCAGCTTCTCGGTCTTCTATAGGGTACATTTTGGAGAGTGTGCACAGGAATTTTTCCAATTAATTCCCCCATCGCCGTTCCTCCATTGGACAACTCGACGTAGTTCAGGTATCCACCCTTACGCAGTAAACGTACCACCTGCACGGACGACGCGGTTTGCGTTCTTCATTCATTATGCTCACTGCACTTAGTACGTTCATCATCTTAGACTACAATCAGGTGAGATTGTTGTCAAACATTAACTTATTTTATGTAAAAAAAATTAAGAAATTAGTCATTAAGTCGAGCAGTCTTCTTCTCCTTCCTCTGTTACACCTAGTTCCGTAATTCTGTCCAGTACCACTAGTCACTGAGTCGAGTTAATTAATTTTTCCTTTCGTACGTTGTTTCAAACTACTGGTGTCAAAACTACTGAAATCATTTTAATGATTTTGATTTGACGTAAAATGTCGTGTATGCAATGATATTTGAAAGAAAACGTAATTAAGTCGTTTTAATTTCGGGACGTGAAATTTTTCGATAAGTACACAATAATTAACCAATTTAGTTAATTTTCTCATCGTGCACTGGGGTCCAAAGGGTAGACTTAAGTATTTTTCACTTTTCATAAACCAAAAGTTATGGCAGCTAGAAACTTGACAGTCAGATAGATATTTAAAGAATAAAATGGTAAAGTAATTGACATTTATACTTCAAAATGGCCATTTTGGGACTTGGTGACTTTTCGCTTTACGGGGACGATATATAGAAGACGAATACGTATTAAAAATCTCCGTATCACTAATCTGCCTGCCACGTTATATTTTAAAATATTAAGTTAATGTTTAGTTTGTTGCGTGTCATTACTAAAATCATATCGACAAATTATTTGTATAATGTGACATAATAATAAAAACTTTTTTAATGTTCCATGTTTTTTTATAACGTCCTTGGAAGTATAAAATTTTCCTTCTTTTTTCACACTTTCATCCATTGTCATCCACTTCTGAGCTATGGTCCAAATTTAAAGTGTCTAGCTTATCGGGAAGTTAGTTTAAAATCAATTACAAAATCCACCCGGACAGATATGCAAGAAACCGTGTTAATAAAAAAATTGGTAAAATAAACAGCTGACTGACGTTCGGTAGACTAAAAACAATGATCTTGTTTCGATGTTACATTTAGATAAATAATTTCGATAAGGTTGCGCAGTCGCGTATCGAATTTGTCAATTGAATAAACATTTGTAGGAATTGAAGAAACATTGAAACCTATAGAAATTGAATGGAGTCGAAATTTGTATGTTGAAGACAGTCGTGACTACAGTTACTGAACGGAACGCGCCCCGTGGCCTGCGTGTTGGCAGCACCGTCGCTGGCACTCGACACGCGGCAAAGCGCTCGACAACAGAGTCTAGCTAAGGGACAGTAATTATTGTTAAAACAGTCGAACAGTATTGTTAAAACTCGTGCAAATGTTATTCTGTTCGAATTATTACATTTTGCGCGAAAACATTTGCCCTTGGCGTTAGCAATGCTGTCAATCCGAGTAAATAAGAAGCCAAACAAATTATCAAATTAATTAAATTTATTTATGAAATGTTGCAAATCAAATTCCTCCCCCTGAACAGTTCATCGATTGATTGTCAACCTTTATTGTGAAATTGTTTTATTTTTATCACATATATGTACATACATGCACTCTTTATTTATATGTCTCGTCAAATTCAGAACAAGAATCTGAAAACAAAACTTTTAACAACAACGATTTGAAATTAGCTTGGATTTCGACGCGATCTCGCTTTTGATTCCGACTCAATTCTGAAGTCATGTTCCTAAATTCCAGTTCGAGTTCTAACGCAATTGGTTTTTATTTAATTCGACATTTATGACTTTTTGAACCACTCATGCTCTTGTTTCATAAGGTAATGAAATAAGTTTGTATTCATAGCTCGATCATCTCAAAGGCAAAAGAGCACTGGTTTGTGTCAACATTTTGTCATAAAAGCATTACATTAACTTCAACCTATTAATCTTTTAAGCATTGACCTCTTCTCGTTATTAAAGTGCCTTTAGGCGTTCATCGCTACCTTATTCCAGTATGAATTGGATTGGCGGATTAAAGTAGCAGAGAAGGTAGAAGGGACTAGTATTCTTTTACCACAAGAAGGCCACCGACCCGTGCCCGGCGAATCGCGGCGCTCAAGAAATCAAATTCAGGGAATGTCAGGGAATTTTACTGCACACTTTTTCGTATTTTATATTACCTTTTGTAAGAGATTCGTGGATCGTCCCTTGTACTCGGTCTCACCCCAGCCTGCTATTAACCGTATATCGCTCTCGGGATCAATACCAGGCACCGGTAGACAGGCTGGTCGAATGAACTGCGAGAATATAACTCTGGAATGTGTCAGCATTTCGCTAAGATTCTAGTGATGTTTAGCCGGCAGACAGTACAAGCTGATCTGACGGTACAGTCACATCTCTCAGGCGGACATGCATTATAACAACCCGCTATTTAACTGGTTCTTGACCACTACAATCGTAACACGTTAAAACATTCACGGTTGATTCTAAGACAGAAAGTTCGATTACACTCAAAGATAGATGAAGTCTTCACTTCACATGTCGTGTAATTTATTTATGTTACGTACGACACAGGTTCTATACAAGGTGTTAGGGTTCGGACTTCCGATATTTTACCCACGTATTGTACTTCAAATTTTATCGGCAAAAAACCATACAAATGGGGGTCGCATCCCTCACCTCTCTGAATGGGAGCCATTTTTAATTTTCATTTCTCGTATTTTTACGAGTTCATTGAAACTCTGTTTTTTTTTTATTTTATGTTATCTACATATTTAAAAGACACCTTATTTTAAAGATGATGAAATTTGCTATAATTTAAAACCAAATTTGATAAAAATTTACAAAAAATAATAATTTAAAACCTTTACTTTAGATCAAGAACTTGGAATTTTTTATTGGTTTTTTTTAGTTATTATGCTCTATCTAAAAAACCGGGCCCTTAACCTATCGTTTTTTTTCATCTAATTTGTTTGCAGTACGCCGGGCTAACGAATAAACCTCAAATTATTACTGGTATTCACGCTAATAATTTAAAAATGGAGTCTAACAACAAGGGTCAAAATGGACAAATAATGACTCATTCATACAGGAGGTAAGCTTTCCATGGTGTGTGAGCGAAAAATATATTTTTATGATAAGATATGAGTGAGACAAAAAACTACAAATACAGGCTTGTGTTTTTGTGTTTCAATAACAATCAGTTATCCATCGCCCCGCGTTGTGACAACTACACCATCGCTCTACCGCTCTACCGATTGTACATTTTTCGTGTTTGTATCGCGTGCTATGGCTTACTCAGCTGCAGAAACAGCAGATATACATTTTGTGTATGGTTTCTGCAATGGTAACGCAGCTGCTGCCGTTGTGGAGTATCAAAGAAAATTTCCAAGGCGACGCCCGCCTACTGCTCGAACTTTCATTCATATGAGGTTTCGTGACTACAGCTGATGACATAAAAAACAATCGAGAAATGATAATGAGAGCAACTCAACAGGTTGGATTGAGTGCAATCGCGTGTCTACAAAATAATGGCGGCCACTTTGAACAATTTTTGTAATTTTTTTTTTTTTTTTTGGTAAATAAAACTAACTTTTTAAATGAAAAGTTGTTGTTTTTATTTCACATAATATGTAGCTTTTGGCTCACACTCACCTTCTTATCGTAAAAATATCTTTCTCGCTCACACACAATGGAAAGCTACCTGCTGTATGAATGAGTCATTATTTGTCCATTTTGACCCTTGTTGTTAGATTTCGCTTTTAAATTATTAGCGTGAATACCAATAATAATTTTAGGTTTATTTGTTAGCCCGGCGTACTGCAAACAAATTAGAAGAAAAAAACGATAGGTTAAGGGCCCGGTTTTTTAGGTAGAGTATAATAACTAAAAAAAAGCAATAAAAAATTCCAAGTTCTTGATCTAAAGCAGTGATTCTCAACCACTGTGCCGCGGCACTTTTGTGTGTCGCCAAATTTCAAAAGTGTGCGGCCAAATTTTGCAAATATATAATAATGTTAATATTATTAAATTATATCATTTAAAAAGAAAAATATTTTTAACATGAATATATATTTAAATCCACAAAAAAAAAAAAATATTTTATTATTTGCTTTGCAACGCGTTTTTTCTTAGTGCCAAATTATGATGAAGCGGCGTGCATAGCAATAGGAATATGTCTCAAGTCGGCGCACACTTGCCACTTCTGCGTACAAAACGTGTTGTTTTAGTGATAGCATTGTCATTTTTACGACCAAATATAAATAAAATTATCAAAAAACATCAAGCTCAAATTTCGCATTAAAAATATTTTTATTATTAGCTTGTAATTAATCCCTTAATAAACGTTTACTTATTATTGTAGTATATATTAGTTTATTTCGTATATTTAAAATTTTTGTCATAAACTATTTATGCAGTGTGTTCTTTGTGTGCCGCCAAATTTTGAAATCGTTAAATATGTGCCGCAACAAAAAAAAGGTTGAGAATCACTGATCTAAAGTAAAGGTTTTAAATTATTATTTTTTGTAAATTTTTATCAAATTTGGTTTTAAATTATAGCAAATTTCATCATCTTTAAAATAAGGTGACATTCAAATATGTAGATAACATAAGATCAAAAAAAACAGAGTTTCAATGAACTCGTAAAAATACGAGATATGAAATTTAAAAATGGCTCCCATTCAGAGGGGTGAGGGATGCGACCCCCATTTGTATGGTTTTTTGTCGATAAAATTTGAAGTACAATACGTGGGTAAAATATCGGAAGTCCGAACCCTAACACCCTGTATAAACAATCCTATATAATTATGCTGATATGTATCGAGAGTCGAATCGTTGCTTGGCTCACTACGAAACCCCCAAATTCTTTAAGAGATCTATTGGTTATGCAATATATTCATAGCTACGACTGAGATCCTCCCAAGATCATAATGACCAGTATCATCTACAGATAAATTTGTTTAAACATTGGGTCATTGTCTTTATTCTCTAAAGTAAAAAAAATCTTTTTAAGGGACACATTTCTCACTGCTGAAGACTGGCAGCGGTCCAGCGGGCTGTGGAAAATATATCTCAGGTGGGATCAGTTTCGAAAATCCGTTTAGCTGCATGGAACATTGAATAGATGCTGGTAAAGAGTAGTTTACAAAGTCCTAACAATAAGAAACCCATAGAATTATGCCTTGTAAAACTTTCTGGAATGCCCTACCTATGTAGTCACGACACTGAATTTAGCAGAGAAAAATGTAGGTCCAAACTTACGGCTTGTTAAGTTCCACCAACGCTATGTCGTGGTGTTTGTTATCAGAAACGTAAAGATTGTGTGGTATTAGCCGAATTACACTGAAGAGTTCACCATTGCGTATGTCAGTTTTATCCAAACTCCCAAGAAATGCATATCGAATTCGACCGCTGAAATGAAATAGAACATCAATATCACGGTACATCACTTCCTCTTTCCTAGCATCGGGGGTGCTTTAGGAGTTATGGATTTTCATGGGCGGCGGTGAACAAAAGCCATCAGGTGCCACGTCTGCTCGTTTTAGCTTAAAAAACTTAAGTAAACTTCTACGTTGGTGCTATTACCGTAATGATCCTTTAAGCCAAAAGTTATTTCAACTTGTTATCGGCTTATTTGAAGAGCCTTAAAGCATTATAGGGCGGAGTGATGAACAAGTTAGTGGCCAACTTAAAGCTGGATACCAATGACGTTCTTAGTGCATAAGACCGACCGCTTTGCGCGGGCTACGAGGCATGATTCAGTAAACTTTTCCTACTACATATCTTTTGTTTTGTAAGTAGTCGATGGAACCCCTTTACCCCAAACAGATGCACAATTCAGTCCATCGTTTACGATGGACTCACCCACGAGCGTTGAGCGTTAAGTTATAAAATACCACTTACCGAGTACTTATTAAGACATGTCCCGCTGTGAGGATGAATTTAGAGCTGATGAGGGAACCGCCTCCGATCCACACTATCTCATTTTCTGTGTCGATGTCACTATCGCACCCCAGCACCGCCTGAACCAAATACAGAAATAGCGCTATAGAGTAATTACAAACTGCAGAAAACGTAAAAATCTGAATACACATTAAGACTTCGCCTTTTGTACTTACCTGTCTTACTTTGCCGTGATGTTTTAAAGTTAATGTGGCAGAAAAAAATTGTTAACTAGGTACATTATTGTTGCTCTAAAATTTAAATCGATGCTCTGAAATCTTGTTAATTTTATGATTATTATTTTTATGGTAATTAATCACTGCAACACCAACATAGTCTGTCCTAAAGCCCACTCCCCAATACGTTAAGAAAAGATGGTCTAGAGTAATGGCGCTGGTTGCGCAGCGAGACACATTCTGCTCTGGGAAGAGCGTTGAGGGCGTGCGCATACCAATTGTTAATAATACCATATTTTAAGTCAACTTGGTAAAATGACTTTGGGGTGTACGAAAGCCCATCCACCTTTGAGTCCAAGCTAACCTCTCCTACTCGTGGTACACCCAGCCGAACAACGGTTGAGGTTATAGCGAAAGGTTCCTCGTGTTGGAGATAGCTGGTTTATTTCTGGTATTACTCAGTTTAATTCCGACGGTACTTGCATGGTGACACGATATTTATCCAACTAGCTAGCCTACTAGCTAACTACCCTCCTTCTAAAATTGACAGTGACATGTTTAATATGTGTTTCGGTTGCAGTTTCGGAGAGCCAGTAGTAATGCGGGTCTTTAGCTTCCTTTTCGGCGGGCCACACTTCGGTGACGCCTTCGGAGTTACTGAAGTCCATGAGCAACGATGTTAACTTACCATCAGGTGGTTCATCTGCTCGTCTATCGACTAATTACATTAAAAATAAACGGTATGACATATTATTACCATGTGAGGAAATTCCATCGGTGAAGCGGGTTCGCCTCCTGACACCCTTTGGGAGGTAATAGGTATAGCACAGGTACGGTGTCTGGAGTACGAGTTGTCTGTTTGTTCACAAATATCAACGTACCGTTGATTAGCGACACACTCTGCGAATGGAATAAAAGATTAAAATAGGTTGTGTGATGAGTTCCAGCCATCACCGATTCTAAGCAGACATCATTAGCGCGATGCATATCGCAGAACAACGGATGATATATTACAACTATAAGCACCCACTTTTGAAGGTTACTGGATTTTGTGCCACCCAGTTCAACCCTGACAGTAATCATAAGTGGGATGTTAGTGTCTTTTATTTACCACTCCTTTTCAAATACGATCGTGAAATGCAAGCGGGTATTTCAGCTCCTGTCAAGACCAGCAACGCGTTGGCATCACCAAGTATTCTAGTATTCTTAGGTCTTCTCAGTAAACGAGGAAGCTGTAGATCATAGTAGGTGGTCTTGTTTGCCGGTGTTCATAGTGAACGATACTCACACACACACCCGAACTAGTATAAAGTACACTAGAGTTATCTGTATGTCTGATAAACATACATACGGTGTGGATAACGCAGTAGAACACGAAACAATAGTTGTTACAATTTTTGTCTGTTTGTCTGTGCGTTTGTTCGCGTTATCTCAGAAACGGCCTTACCGATTTCGTTCTAGTTTTTACTAATATATTGCAATAAGCATCACACTTAAAGTTTGTGTCATTGCAATCCGTCCATAAATAAAAAAGTTATAAAATAATTTAATATAATGCGGGTACTATTTCTTAGCGTAATGCCGGTCACTCATATGCGCGCGAATACGCGAACCTACAAGTGTAGGACGACCTTCGCAAATGATTATGCGAAGTTTTTGATGCATTCGTGGTTTTCAAAGCTGTGTCGGTTTTTTGTCGCACATCAAAGTGCGCGAACTTCGAACATTCGCGTAGTCTCCCACACATTCGTGCGACCAGTTGCGCACACGATTGCATAGGTGATAGATGTCTTCATTTTTCGTAGTTTGCAGCGTCTACTATAATTACTATAAACTTAACTACTAATACGCACTTTAGTAGTTGTTCCAGCTACTCTCTATATTGGAAATTGATGGAGTGTAGGAGGATGCGCAAATAGATAGATAGATAGATAGATAGATAGATAGGATGCTTACCAGCCCTTCACATACGTGCGAACATTCGTACAAATTTCAAACCTTTGCGCGCATGTGAGTGACCGGGGTAAGGCGCAGTTGTCCCGAAGCGAAGCGAGGGCAGTTTGCTAGGTGACTAATAATTTTAAGCATAATTAAATTAAGTGTGATAATCTCAAAACTAGATTTAGCGATTGGGCAATAATGGGAATTTATAAAAGTGGAAATAGACTTTTTGCACTGTATATATGAGAATTGACTTCCACAGATCCTGAATTTTTAAACCATGATACAATTTATTAAGAGACTTAAACTGGTTAGTCCGCAAGCTAAATCGATTTACTTTGCCAATAAATTCAAGAACACGGTAAACAAAATCAAAACTACCCGGAACGTTCTTCATAAGGAAACAGGTAAAATAAATGAAACGATCATAATTTTGCATTAAAGGTAAATAATGAGAATATCATTTCTTTTGTTGAAGCGATGGCGTAGTTTGGCGTTCGAAAAGTGTTTGTGAAAACCGACTTCGAATAAATATTATTTCATTTCATTCATTCAATTTAGACCCTTGAACATTTTGAAAATCCATTTTGAATTTAAATTTTTAAATTTATTTCAATTAATTTAAATTTTCTGTATTTTCTACATATTTTCCATGTGTCAATAAATTTTATAAATAAAAATGAAAATTATATCACTAACAGTTACATAGTGCAATATTAAATATTTACCTAAATCCGTCACTTGACGAGCACAGCAAAAAGGGTTCTTTGATATTTAATAGCTTACATTTACCTACTAGTAGCAATAACTAAGTTATTTATCAGATACATTCATACATACATTTGAGTACTATAATGGGTATATGCTTAATGGAGATAACATAAAACGTAAAACATTTGTATTACTTTCCCAAGCGACTGTTTGAGACGGTTTGTCGAAGGTCGGAGTCTTGATGCGGGGTAATGGTGGGCATTCCTTGGGGTCAGGGGACTGTGAGACATCCTTACTGGTTGGACAGCACACCGTTGGCAAATAGCCATCGTAGTGACATTTCTATGGAGAAAAATATGTAAGTCAAAAAAAGAAAACAACTTTACTGAGGTGTGAAGGTTTATGATGTTCCGATGTCTTAGTCCACTTCTCCTATTCGTGGTGCCCTCTGCTGGTTAACGGACTTAACAATGGTGACAGGTTTATTCTTTGTTACATCACTGGGCGTCCACTAAGTTATTATCGACGCCACTGAATAATATTATCATTAAAAACATAATAATATTATAATGTAAAACACAACACATCAATAAATATTAATCTACCTAATTATGTATTCCTATGCCATGTTGAATTCTATTATGCTTCCAAAACGAATTACAAAATATTTATAGATCAGGAATGTGAAGGTAATTTACAACGCTACACACTAGCTCTACCACAGCGAGGCAATGTCTCTCTATCTCTTTTCATAAAGAAATGTATTGCCGTCCTTGTTATTCCTTTAGTTAGTTCTAATTTACAGAACAGTCAAACAAATTGTATATATTATTTATAGGTATATTATATACATGTATATATGTTTAAGTAACAGATAAATATATGTTGTTACTTGTTTATTAAGTTTATTTTATTGTATATACTTATGTACTAGTATTCATAAAGACGTAAATACGTACCATATTTTCGTTAGTTATAACGCCTTCAGTATTCTCAAAGAATCTGCTTAGAAGACCAGACGTATAATCGCTTGGGCAACATACTATCAGCGTCGTATCTTCATACCCACATTCCTTGGAAAGCAGAAAAGCATTATTAAACAATGGTTAACGTAGTAAGAATACCTTTTCTGTAGCCAAACTAAACAATTCATTTTTGACGAACAATAACGAATTAAATATTTGATAGTGTAAGATGCTCCATCATGGTTAAGCGTCTGTTAAAAACTGAGGCGGCCGGAGACGCAGCGACCTCATGACGTACGGTGCCCCCTGTGAGAGTTCGCTGGGCTTCGTACGATAGTTTTATCCTGCCGGTACCTATTCGTGCTGGGTGGTAGGGTTCGTTGTCCGGCTGTTTGGCCTTTGCCTTTTAAGATCATTAGTGAAATGCTTTGAGACTTTTCGGTTGCACTGTCGGAGAACCGATAAATAGTAATCAGGTCCTTCGCTTCCATCATGGCCGCTAACGCGTCATTGGAGTTAATGGCCACCGGAATCGATCCCGCCAGGGTAATAACATTACACAGGCTAATAAGTGACAGATATATCTTTGTTCTTCGGTCATGGTTGCTTAAGATATCATATTTGTGTAAATCCATGCCATTCACAACACAAGGATACCTAGTGCGGGGATGTACATAAGTGTGTGAGAAAGTTTATTCATGTTAAATATAGATATATAAAGAATAAATTTAATAAAAAAATACCCTACGATTTATTTTCTCACAAGTTAAAATCATAATCCATGGATTTTTTCTATCGTGGCTCTTGTATTTTTTCTTTTCTCACGTAAGCTATGTCATGTAAGCTATGCGAAGTAAATAGTATATAATAATTGTAAAACCATTTCATATCTATATCTATACTAATAAATAAAATTGGAGTGTCTGTTTGTAATATTAAAATAATTGCTTTTTACTACATGCATATGAACGTATATACGGTACATATACCAAAATAACATTTTTTAAAATTTTTGTCTGTCTGTCTGTTTGTTCCGGCTAATCTCTGAAACGGCTGGACCGATTTTGACGGGACTTTCATTGGCAGGTAGCTGAAGCTGATGTAATAAGGAGTAACTTAGGCTACTTTTGTTTCTACTATATAATTTTTTGTTACATTCCACGCGGACGAAGTCGCGGACGAAGTAACTAGTTAGTAAATAAAAGAAGAAATGTTAGAACGCTTGTTGACTTAAGAAAGGGTTTGGTTCACTCAATGGTCTAAATGGTAAAGTATTTTTGTTCTGCATTATCTTGAATCTCTTCTCATAATGAAACGGGTAGTCTTATTATATATCACTCTAGTCAAGTGCGTATTAGAAGACTTTATACTCCTTTGAAGGTTCCTTAGCAAGTATGCAGTTTTTTTAAGACATTTTCTTTCATTGCAGCATTATTAATTTCTGATAAACATTATACAGAACCTGTGCAGGACTCGAGCCTCGTCGTGCGGCTCACTAATTTTAAGGACTTAGGACCGGAGAATATAGTGAGCGTCAGATGGAAAGCTTTGTATAGATGTTCTCATCTAGATTCTCGGGGCCCGGTTGGAGTATTTGCTACGACCACCTATATCTGTACCAGCTCCTACTCGTTACGGCATAATTACGAAGACTAGATACTTGCCCGTAACGGCGGTGTATAGGCAGAACAACGCTTCAGCGCGATCCATTTTCACGGCTGGTTGTTTCAAAACGAGTTGCTTACCGCAAAATTGGCAAATTACTTACCGAAGCATGCAGTTGTCTGGTCTTCAATTCAAGAGCAAGTTTACATGTTTGTTCATATTTACAAATTCCAGGTTTCCCATCATCTGTCTCACATACATCGTCTGTAAAACAATATTTTGAATTTAAATTTAAAAATACTTGACGACTTCACTACTTTGTTTCGCATCAAGTACATTGCATTCAATTTGATTGCGTTCTATTTGAATGGATTGATGTGTACATAAATGATGCCAAATTATCAGGATCATCAATTGTGATTGGCGTACCACAGGGCTCGATTATAGGTCCTTTCCTTTTTAACCGACTTCAAAAAAGGAAGTTCTATATTCCTTTGTAATATTTTCTTTATTTGTTACTTCACATCTCCGTTATTTATTAATCTATTTATAAAATTACTTTTTTAGAGAACATACTTCCCGTTGGAAGTTATTTAAATTTGATGAAATAATACCACCCCTAAGGGTAGAAAATGGACGTTGAAACCAAGAAATTCATGTTTTTTCGAATTGAAGACAGCTTTTTTTTTGGGAAAATATTTACTTGTGATTGCCTTATTTCATTAATAATTATGCGGACATTGTACTATTTGCTGATCACATATCTTTAATATTTAAGATTAAAATAAATAAATTAAATTTTGATGATATTAACAGCACTTTATCCCATGTATCGCATTAGTTTGACATATTCAATTTAGTCTTAAATGTTAAAAACACAAAGCGTATAGATAATATAGAATTAATACTACCAAATATGCAGAAAGCAGGCAAAACCGTTTAATTAAAAATGAAACATTGATTATGGAACAATCCATAGTTTTTTTGATGTTACCTTATATAGTAAACTTCTGTGGGGCGCCGCAGGTAAACTGAGTAGGTCTGTTAATGCTATTAGAAAGATAATACAGTTAACGGACATAGGGAGAGACACTCGTTTATTTTGCTTATTTTCAGTCTTATAAGTCTTATGTTATCCTAATGTAGGGTAATCAGCTGACATTCATATAATATTTGTATTGCAGAAAAGAGCAATCAGAGCTATATATAGATTAAAAAGTTGCGCGAGACTTTAAGGGAAAAATTTCAAGAAATATGTGTACTCACCGTAAACTGTAAATTTATTTATAGTAATTTTGAATTATACGAAAAAGGTTAAATGTACAAGCAAAAAAGTGTGTAACAGGAAATAGGCATAAGGTAGTTATGTCTACATATTGCGTTCAAAAGGCTTACAGTTCTTTTACAGGGCTCGGTGTTCGTTTTTACAATAAGGGTATTCATATTGTAATTTATACGTGATTCACCTATTGGAACTTCTAAGTGATGTGTTAAAGCAAAGCTTGAAGGTAAAGTGTATTAAGGTTTAGATATAGATTATTATATAAATGACAAGGACGCCTGGAAATAACAGTGCCGCAACCGATTCCACGCAGATTAAAACTTACTTTGTAAACGCCATACGTTGTCGTAAAAGATCTGCTAAGGATTTTTTTCACCGTTTCGTCTCCTCATAGTTAAAGCAATTTTCGAAATGCTAGTAAAAGCGTAAAATGACGCACGTAAGTGTATTTAACGAATACCTAATGAAATAATTTTGAATTTGAATTTGTAGCTCTGTTGGTTGACTCTGCTAGCCGAGCGAGGTGTCCTGGCTGGGGTAGACAGTTTTATGACGTTTTTTGCTCTGGGATCACCCAAAATACGTGGATTCTAGTGCAAGTGTGTGATAGCGTGTGTTAATTTAAAACTTTTATTGTTTTTATTGATGTCAAAACATGAGAAATAATACATTACTATATATAATACCTACATATGTAATTATATATATAGATATGTACATATATAAAGATATCAATGTACATACATACATAGCTACTTATACGAATCACACTGTGAGTTTTGTAATAATATTTCCGGAGTAATTTGTTAAATTTTCACACAGTTGGAGCTTTTCGGATATATACAGTTATCTGAGGTAACATCAAAATTTTTTTAGTATAAAATTTCGATAAATAATACAAAGCTAACAATATACAAATACATTGTGTGCCCAAAGTGAGTTTAATATAAATAACAGAGCTACTTAATTTGTTGTTGTAGCCATAATTTTATACTTATTTTTCCTGTTTGTATCATGTCTGGTGACGTCACCGAGGTTATCTTTGTCTTATTATAACGAGTGCCGTACTGTGGTCTAAAGTGGATCTTCTGTCACGGAATTCATTTTCATTATTATTTTAACGTTTATTTAAATTTCAGGCAAATTGCCATTTTTTAAAACACTCGTTAGTTCGTAATTGTCGAATTGTTTTGGAAACATAATGTTATGATTTAATTTCGATCAAGTATTCATATTTTGATGTAATACGATGTAGGAGCGGTCTCAACCAAAGTCTGGGGAGTGGGAGAGGGGGGGTCATATTGTGAATTATTTAATGTACATAATTATTGTTAAAATAAGTTGAAGTCGAGTAAAATAGACTTTATTGGACAAAAAACTTATGAAAAAGCATTTAATGATTTCAACAGGAAGTTCTAACCTATTAAATTTTCGTATATTCACCAATTCTATAAAAAATCTCATTTCATTAATTAAATTCTAGGTCATAATCACGGTCTAGGTGTAGGGGGGAGGGTTACGACTCCCAAGGCCCCCCTCCACGGGCAGCGCTTGGGAACGTGTATACAAGTACACGTCACAGTTGAATTACTCTAGCACCCGTCTTCCCTAAGGGGAGCGCATCCAACCAAAAAACCAACCTCGGGTGGTGTTTACTAGGTAGGCCCCTAGGTTTATCAGGAGTCACACATAACAGTATGCATGAGCATTCACCACTCCCCTCCCGGAGGTTAGTCTTATTCCAATTTTCTGAGCGCAAAAAAAAAAAAAATTCTTTGTGCTTGCTAATTGGTGTATCGAAATAGTGTTCCAATTTCAGGTCAGCAGAATATAAATACATGCATAATGCTGCGTATCTCAAACTGAAATTTATTCCATTTCAATATTTTTTTTAATTTGAAATATGGCTTGGCTATTTGGCTATATAGCCAAGCCACACAAACTAGTCTTCATCGTAGTCTTTTATCATCCAATGCCAAATTGTCATATTGTTTACAATCTGCCTATCTCTATAATCTATAAACCTATCTCTGTGTTCGGCTCTCTTCCTGCACTCAATTATATTAAACTACGGGACATATTTTGTTATAATATTTACCATCGTTTTGAATGTATGCTACAGAAGGTTAATAAGCATGATATATTTATATTTATTGTAAAAAAGTGATAAACCTCTACCTATTAAAGCTGGTGTATAATAACTTATTGTTATTGTTTAAATATCACAAAAAAAAAATACTACATATGTTATGTTTAACTGAAACTGGCCGCATTGAAAACCAGTGTTATCTTCTTAGCTATTCCTTGCTTAGTGAATAAGATACAATGAAAACGTAAGATAATTCCTAAACAATAAAAAAATGTTATCCTATATACATCTACATACCTAAGTCATACTGCGCGTTGATGCCACAGATAACACTTATTATAAATAAAGTTAAATGTCTTTTACACATTTTCATTACGTTGGACTATTTATATAAAAATATTTTTTCCAATATTATTAAACGATACGACTATTCAACTCCGCGATACGATTTAATTGGACTGCTGACCATACTGATGTTATAATACATAGTGAACCTCTAAAATACTCAGTAGCATAGAGTACTATATATGTCTCAGGAATAGATAGCTAATTAAGTCGTAAAATTATGAATTTCTAGGTTTTATTTCAACGTTTTACACTATGGAAACTTTTTGATTTTGACAGCTAACTGCGATTAGATTGCCTATTCTCTTTTTCTTACGAATTAATTGCATGAGAGTAAGAGGGATGTTTGTATTTCAACTATTATTGTCCACGCTGACGTATAATAATAGCTATTATTAATGTTTATTATGCGATGTATATACCAGTAGGTCTACTGCGGCTGGAAAGCATATTCCTCTTCAGTGAGCAGACTCTTTACAAACTTGGCTACAGGGTTGTCTGTAAAAAAATACTCCATAGATTTTTTTTATATCGGGGCGGTGGTCTTAAAATATACATGGGCCTTCTATGTCCCCTGCAAAACAAATTCAGGCTTGTACGAAGAGCGACAATAATATAAACACGGGAATATCTAGTGTAGAATCGGGAATCAAAAATATTTGGTAAAAGCAATAAATATATCAAAAATATGACTTATTAAATTTGATAAATCTAAAGATCTGATCTAAAGATGAGAGTAAGATACTTTTGATTGTTAAATTTTTTTATCTCGTTGAAAGTCCTGTGAAGTGATAACCCTAGTGAAAGCTCTCATACGAAGTACTATCAAATAAATATGAGTTGTATTTGCGAACATAGAATCCATTTTACGCTTAATAACATTGGGTTCAATATGAGGTAAATCAGTAAAATATATTTTCTTCCTCCTGAGATATTCCTTTTTTTTGATATGGGATTTTTAAAACACTTTTTAATAATAATATAAAAATAAAACCTGGCGCGCCAGTCAGAGTGAAATTAACTGATTTCTAATAGGTGATCCGTCATTTTAATGACTTTTTAAATATGAACAGTGTCAGGTCCGAATATCTCCAAGGAAACTGATTAAAATATTTAGTAAACATCGAGACTTTAATCATACAAACTTATATTAATTTCCTTTTTATATATTTTATAAGTTACATAACCTCTAATATCTACTCTACAATTTTTTTAAACAGACCTCTACACAGATTTACTCTGTTAACTATTTAATAGGCAACGGGAGTGCAGATTAGCTTTAACATTTTTATTGGAAAAGTTTTAAACTTTGATGACCTCTTCCCAGCGAGATATATAAAAATATCAATCAAAACAAGTTATTTTTTGAGATTGAAACCAAGTGAAGCTCATAAAAATGCCTTAAATTATTATACTGATTTATTTATATAACTACATAGTTGATGTAAAACAGTATCCGCATGGACAGATTATACCATAGAGTACTTATCTATACTACTATAATAAATTTGTAGGCTCTCTGTGTACATTTAATTTTATTGTCATATTTTGTAATAAATATTAGGTACCCTGAGTCACGTTACTGAAAAAAAAAAAGATTGGGTTTTCTTTTTATAAAATACTAATACTAACGGCCCGCCCGGCTTCGCACGGGTATACTTTTATTTTTAAACATTTTGAGATATATTTATAATTTTATCTTTATATGTTCTCTAAAATTGTAGAACATTTTTTTGTTTTGCGTATGTGATGAAAGAAATTTTTAAGCAATTCTTTTACACCTCGGTTCACGTTACTGAAGTTTTAGCAAGGCTCCCTTATTTTTTCTAGTAATAAATATAGCCTATGTTACTCAGGGATAATGTAGCATTCTAATAGTTAAAGAATTTTTAAAATCGGTTCAGTAGTTTCTTACTTTATTCGTTACAAATATACAAAAATATAAAGTTTTCCTCTTTATAATATTAGTATAGAAGTAAATGCTTCACAACCATCCCACCTGGTAGAGGTGATTGATGAGATTATGATGAGTGATGGTCTAAGATGTTCCACATGCTAACTTATTAAAGCCTTTTCACTCTTCTCTTGAAGACTCCCATATTTGAATGGGCAGGAACAACGACGAGAATAATATTCGATTGGATTTTTACTAGCATTATATTAATATTATTGATAAATTGTAATATACCTTTCACTTGCATGCGAAATAAAGGAACTCTGAACTCATGCGTTGTGCTTAGTTAGTTTACGACTTTTGTACAATGGCTTTTATACCATTACTTATAACTCACAACAACACTTCGCATCGCGCGCGCTATAAAAGTGTCCCAGATTGTAATCCATAAGTTCCAGATATGCCGAGATTGCCTTACAAATCCATTCTGTGGTTTTAGTGCTTTCCATGTGCAATCAGACGGACACATAAACAAAAGTTAATATTTAAGTTAGTCGTAAGTTAATATTTTAACAAAAAAATATAATTGATTTCAACCTAAACAATTCAATATAAAAAAGGTATTTTTATTTTATTTTAGTGAGACAAAACAGGTAGTATTCTCTTTCAAGAAAGGAATTTTCAAAAAAGGAATTTTTCAAATCGGGTATTAAAAGACGGAGTTCTGAGGTAACAAGAATAAAAAAATACTAATCGAGAACCTCTTCTTGTTTTGAAGTTTATGCCTCCATATCGATAACAAATCTACTTACATTAGAATTTCCAAAAAATATTTGGTCCGTTAGAGTTTGATTTTTTAGTATTCATAAGTTTAGAACCAATCGCTATTATTGGCGTGATCAAGAGTTAGATGAATAATCGCTAGTGGCCATGTTTATGAGATACCGGGCTTCGAATTACACGTTTATCAGTTCTAAAATATAAGATATGTCGGGGGAAAAGAAAATTAAACTGTTAATGTACTTTATCACTGTGGAAGAATACAGTCGGGTTAAGGTAATTGGTCATGAGTATAGCAACCTGAAACAGAAAGAACCTGACACCATGTTCTCGTATGCTGGTCAGCGAGATGTATCACAGGTAGACGAGATTGATTTGGATTCGTACATTGTCAACACCTAAACCTACATTGTATTCAGTACATTCTTACATAAGTGCGTGATTCAGTGCCTTGATATTTAAAAGGAAATGTTGTGTTTCCCCTATGATATGTAAATTAATACCGCAAAATAAATATTTCACGCGCGTATCGCCTACGTCGGTAAGTAAACTTTCTCTGATATAAAAAGACGAATTTTCTTTCCATCCCTCACTTCGATATCAGCTGTTCACCGACCGCCATCTTGTGGCGCGAAAACTTCCATTTCACATTTTTAAAATGTTTAAACTCACCGTAATTGTTTCTTTAATGCTTATCGGTAAGTGAAATTAATCTTTTGAATATATTTTTCTTTTTAGCATATTATTTATATATGCTATACTTATGTAATATGATCATGGTAAATATGATTAA
>PDGT01000079.1:1176720-1187178 GCA_003671415.1 Megathymus violae | reverse complement strand
TAAAACAATTTAAACGTCAACCGCCACGACACTCCACACGTCACATGCGTGTGTGTGTCGTGCAGATTATATTCGTTTTGTGTTTGTATGTTTCCAATCATTACTTACATTGAATGTATCTAATGATTAATTTTATACTTTTTTTAACATAAATCTAATTATCTATTTTTTGTTGATCTATATTATTTCTTGGGCTATGTATACAGTATACAGGGCATGTTATTTAATTATGTTAACATATAATTATAGCGAAAGGAGCTTTATTCCAACCGGGGTATCCAACTACAGCAAGTTTTGTTTTATCATTACGGACTACTTACTGTCATTGTTAAGGTTTCCTACGTGCCGTTATTTATTATGGAAGAGTGGATATAGATAATAAACATGATACGAGCAATTTAAGTAATTCTTAGAACTAACACTGAATATGTACCACATTTCATATATTGTGTGATGTACCTGATATATATTTTTATTTTGTGGTTCACATCCGGCCTTTCAAATCGTTATTAGTTTTATCATGAGTAGATAAGCGTTTGTCGTTTTAACACCAAATATATATAGCGAACCCTACAATAAAACAGCAGATCTCAATATGTACAGAAAACTACGTAATCATAATTTAACGAGTTGCTTTTATGACTAAATGTTTTTTTTTAATAAGAATAATTCAATAAAAAATATTTGGGTATGAAATCGTTCAGTTATAAGTATTTTGTTGAATTATATAAATTTTGAGTATATAAATCAATAGAACTTTAAATTTTGGACTAAATTTCATCATTACGTCATTTTTGCATTGAATAAATGATTTATTCACATTCGTGATCTATCTCTTCTCTACACAGAAAGCAAATAATGCTGGTGTTTCACAAGGTTCCACTTTTACACACATATGTTTTATTCAATTCTTTGCCATTGTACCTCATCTATTTCTGTGGAAAAACATTTTTATTTGCTTGTAATTTTATTCAAAAATTTATTATTTGCTACCAGCGACTTGGTCGCACGCAGATTTGAGGCGAAATAAGAAGAATGGCTCTCCAATGGCTGATTTTGATTCAGGTATTGCTTTTGGGATTAAATTGGAATGTGAAATATTATATATGTAGTACACGTGTATTTGCATGTACGAAAAAGTTCATGACGTTATGTTATCTGTGATAAGTGAAAATGTTTGTCTGCTTATTTTTTTGTCTCTTCACACGTATCGTGTGACTCGTCGTTTACTCGAATTAAATTCTACAGTTATATTATTCTATTTTTTAAAACTAGACCAAATGAGTAGTTATTGGAAATACATGTGCGGTTCAAATGCCGTGATATCGTGATACACTCGATATATTTGACTTTCGGCTAGTATTTCGTGATATTACCGGCGATACTTAGAACTTCTTCTGACTTTAAAATAATCTATATTGGGATCGTGTTAGACTTACGTGAGGCTTGAATTGTAGTGAAGTTTAAGAAAAACTAATTCTTGTGTTTAATCTCGGTTGAAAATCCTCAATATGTATCTAACACAATTTTGACTAAAATATAGCTATAGTCATATATATCTACATGCAAAATTATGTTTAGTGTGAAGTCTTGTCTTTCTACACTGGCAGATGTATGCTTTTATATGAATAAATTATATATTAGTCCCTAATTTCAGTCTTTTGTTCTAAGGGATTTTAGAGTATTCTTTTATCCTCGTGTCTCAACCGTCCGACCTTTCTTGTGGTGGACCCTATTGAATAATGGACTGACCAAACGCTATATTTCCTTAATTCTGTATGGTTGTTAGGTTCTTTACGTGTTTCAATGCTTTAGGTGTTTCAATGCTGGAGAGACAGTCAAAAAGTTTACCGCCTTCTTCTTGACCAGCAAAGCGTTGATGGTGCGTTATGCGTGACCGTTTGTGACCATAATCATATGGGTCGTCTGTCTGTTTGCCAACTGTTGTGATAACAATAATAAGGAGTACGAGACGAAACACCCCATAGCATGTAGGTTCCCACGAGATTTAGAAGTCTTTGTATATGTGCCGGGTAAAAGTCGGATTTAGGTGCATAACTGACCATAGCTCGAATGGTACTGGGTATGTTTTGAAAATTTCATTATCAAAAAATGATTTAAGATTCATTTGATATAAGCATAGCGGGAGCGGCATGTGGAAGGAAATACACGAATGGGTAACGAACACTTTTGTTGCTTGAACAGTTCATGTTCAGTAGAGTGGATGCGCGAAATTTGCCCCGGAACGAGCGGTATGTAACGGACTGATGATGGAAATCGTAAATAAGTTAGCCAATCTCAAAATTGTGAACTTTATTTGGTTTTCTATTCCATATAGCTTTTGATCACTTCTTAGTTCCATTGTTTAATTACCCCCAAAACAACAAAATTCTTAATAATATGTTACATTCTCAAGTGAGTTCCCAATTCCGCGACCTTCCAATCGTGCGCCGTCTTGATGAAATTCGTTACTTTGAGATCACTGCATCTTCCGCTCGACTCGATCCTGTCATCGCTCGCCGCATCGGTTTCATTGATCATTTCATGCAGGCAGCACACTCTGGGCAGCTAGCATGCCGTGCGACTCATGCGGCAGCGAGTGCGCATCGGCCTGCGGCACCAGACACTTCAGATCATGCTGCTTCAATTATCTCAGGAAGAAACGCGGCCAGGATTTCCCGAAGGTAATTTTTTTCTACCATCACCTCTAACGTAACGAATATTGTACTAGTTACACATACATATAAGTTTGTCTTGTCTGTCTAATATTTATTGTAATGTAATTTTACGCGTATCGGTGCAATAGCAGTATTGTAATACACAAGGCGTTCCCCTCTTCTGTCTCGCCTCTGTAATATACGTTGTGCTCTCTCAATATAAATATTTTTTTTTTGTAAAAATAACAGTTTTTATTTGCCACTGAGTGTTTCACTAAAGAGAAAATTGTTTAAATCGTAAAAATATATATGAGGCATGCCTATCATGGTACATTTACTTATACAGGGTTATAACAGGTCAAAAATTGGTGTTTTATATTAAAATAACACATACATTCTTATGTTACTCATATTTAGAAATAAAATTGCCGCGAATCGCAGATTTTTTGGAAAATATATTCTAATCTACAGTCTTGGCATCAATAGTGGTTCCTATAGGCACTGGTCTTTCTGATACATTCTCTGTCCTGGTGCTCCGGAGCCGGTGGATGGAGGGTTACCTGATAACGCAACCAGGTGTCTGATGCCATGTTCAGGCCAACCCGAAATATTTGGGGACTGCTGCATCTGCTAAACGGTCGATCGCGTACGATTTCATTTTGGAGTCGATCGGTGCGATGACTTAAACATTTTCTTGTTTGTATTTCTAACCAAGAGACAGAAAAGTTGATATTACCCGTTCTAAAAATATTTTAAAAAGAAATGCGGGATCGGAAATATATGGCAATATTAAAACCTATTACCGTTAACTGTTGACAGCAAAGTAGGATGATTATTTGTATTTAAGAAAAAAACATATTTTATTATCCGCAGCTCTGGTTCCAAAATCTACACGATATGAAGGTAGAAAATGCGCAAAGAACGAAAATGCCGGTATTCAACGAAGACATGCCGGAGTTCTGGTCCGACTTCATCCCGATCGAATATAAACCTTACCCTAAGGACGACAATGTCGAAGACCATCTGCAACTGGTGTACGACATTTAATGCCAGAACTACAGCCTGCAATACTATTTTCATATTTTATCTGTAGTCAATTGAATGGAAAAAATATTTTACTAACATATTTATAAACTTAATGTATTTATAAAGAAAATAGATTATTGTATTTGAAATGGTTAATATTTTCTGTAGTCTATATTTATATCTAAAGGCTGGTTAGATATAAATACAAAAAAAAAGATAAGCAGTCACGTTGTATAATCATTGCGTTCCCGAAATATTAAGATACATATAATTTTAATATGAGTTAAAAATTAATTATTATCTATAAATATAGGATAATTAGACCGCAACCAATCATAAACTTGAATTAGATTCATGAGTCGTTTTAAGGTTATTAACTTACAAGTTTAATTTGTAACCATCACGGTTTTATGTAGTTAACTAAGTATAAAATTAAACAAAATTTATGTTAACCTATTTATTTTTTAAACTGGAGTTTTCTTTCTAAATGAAACATTGAATTCATTTTGACAGAGGTTAAAAGGTTAGACACTACATTAAAAGGTTTGTTTTAATGATTTTGGTTATGTAATATCCGTAAGCTTATTTATTTGACCTAAACATTTAGAAATAAAGTTAATATGGCATTGATGCTTTCACGTATCAACCATTTCAAATAATGTAAAGGTTAAAATTACTACATAATAAGTACCTTAATTATAAATTATGACGAAAATAAAACAATTGGCTTCACGAAGTGGTTTTATTTCTTCAAATTGATTGAACATTCACAATGTACTTAATTGTTTTTTTTAAATTAATTACAAATATAGCTCGATAAATTATTTACTGAGAGTGTTAAATACAATAAAGATTTAAGTGTTCAGAATTTACGGGGTCTTTCACAAATAATAAGTGCTGTATTGACAGTGACGTTTAAATGTTTACAGTATGTAATGATCCGCCATTATTACTGGATAGATCTATGTTCTTATTTCTCGGACATACTACGTCCATTTTTTGAAAACGGAAACTATATATTTTTAATACTTAACATAATTAATAATAAAAGTCCTTAATGATGTTAACTTTTACTCAGTTGAATCACCTGATAAATAACCAGTTTCGTCAATACACACCCGCTGTTATTGAATAAATAGCTTGACTTAAATCTTACCTATAAATTAAAAGTCAATCGAAGACCCTATGTATGTGAGTACTATATTTTATACAAACTATATAAATACATGTCACCTCCTAGGATTAATTTCCACGAGTATTTTATTGTAAATTAATAAGATAGGATAATTATATTTTGAAATACAATAATTCGAAATACGTTTTGCGTCATTACGTTAGCTGTTAACAAATGATAAGATATAAAAATTGTGGAAGATAATTTTTTAGGTAACTAATTTATGAGAAGAAATGACTATTGTGTCAGTAAGTTTAACAATTATGACTAAATAAATACACCAAAAATACTTATTTGAAATTAAATGAATAACAAAATTATTTTTGTCAATTTTTGGTTGTTTTAAAATATCTAAATACTAATTCTCTAACTTTACAACCCATTAAAACTCAATTATTAATTAAATAAAACTTATAATTTAAAAGAATAACATGTTTAACTTGTCAAAATCAATAATTTAATAAATAAACAAAGTAAAATTGAGCTATTACTTCAAATGTCAAAAATTTAAGTATTAGCTGTTATGGTATGTTTATAAAAATTGAAACGCTACGGCAATTGCATTTTGATCATTCAGCCAGTCAAGTTATTTTTCGTTATCTCTTACTGATTGTACGCTTCCTTCTGCTTTCTCCTGGCAATTTCTGCGCTTGCTTCCTGGATGGCCTCCCAGAGTTTTGCTTCAGATAGTATTTGGCGGGAAAGTTCGTCTATGGCGTTTTCGGAATCCATCAGGGTGTCGTCGTCTATGTACTGGAATTATTTAATTTTGAATGAACAAGTTTAATAATGGAAAAATATTTATGTTTTATAATTTCCGTTTGATATATAATCGTGTCTCTTTTTACATCTTGATTAATTGCAGTCAAATATGTCATACTCATAAACACATAACTTTTCCCTTGAATTTATATATGTATTGGTTACTGTTGGTTTAAAATCATATCAATACTGATTGCATTTTTGCGATTTAATAAACAAAGATCGATGCACATTTTACCCATGAAATTGACCTGTTGCTCCGAGGATGTATAGCTTACCAGAGACAAGTAAATTCATACAAAGATTTGGACTACGCGGGAACATTTTTAAGAGATTAGTGAGTGAAACCGGCCGTAAGTATTTTGTGCAAAAATATTCTCCATACAAAAATGTTTTTTTTTGCTATGTTTTTTGTGGGAGATTTATTTACATTTTCACATATAAGCAAATATTTACAATCTTACCTGTCGCTGTCTCATAATTTCCTGAACGGGCATTCCCGGAGAGTTCTGCGACCTCTTGCGCCCACAGCCTGTAACATAATTATTCCAATTTTAAACATAGTTTTTATGTGACCATGTAATAAAATAATTGTCCGTTTAATTACACAGCTACCAAAAAAGGACCTTTTTTGTCCTGATAGCTAATACATTTTTTATGTGGTACGAAACTATGAATACCATAATGAATAATAATAAAAGGAAGTGCAAACCAATTTGTAACAAAGCGGGAATTGGGAATTCAAAGATGTTCTTAGATTTTCATTGCAACCATTCAGTCAATGCCCATAAGAAGATTGTAAGCGGCGAATATGAGAAATGTGAACTAATATATCTGTTGTGAATTAATATTAATAAGTATAAAAAACAAAAAAAACGTCACCAATACGTGTAAAATTAAAACTTATTATGAATTACTGCAGTCATGCATAAAACTTAATATGCGCGTAATTGTGTTTGTGCTGGAAAGATTTTTCAATGTTTCTTCTCCTCAAACTTAAAGCACCTTTTGGGAATGGTAGTGAAAAAAAAAATACGTGCACAAGCATATTAAAAATACCTAAATCATTATGATTTTGTATTTTGGCCAGTGAAGAGGAAAGAGACGGACGAACTAGCCAGAGACCACTACTGTAATGAACGAGTACTTTAAGGGTTAACCTGGGTAGTACAAAGCCCGGGGAGCGTCAATAAGAGAGACCCGGCCCCTCGATCGTTGTTCAGTTGGACCACGCGAGCAGTGGAGGTTGATTTGGGTTTAAATATAGATATAGCCTCATACGCCCCTAAAAGTTTATAAATTCTTACCAGTAAATGCGTTGCAAAACGGTCTCTTCTTCGGAGTGAGAATGATATCATCGTTAAGTCTTGGGTCAAAGTTTCTTGGAATCTGTAACGTTAGTGAAATACTATTGTAACTTATTTTTGCTATCTCAGTTTACGCAATGACATTTTATATTTAGCCTATATATGTACTGCTAGGAGCGGCTGGTAGTGGCTTCTTTTCCGTCACAGAATAGTCAGCACTATCTTTGATTTTAGCGTAAATTTGTATTAATTAATGTGTATTAAAAAAAATCGATTTCATGAATTTCAAAATCGATTTCACAATATCTGAAGTGTTTCCAGAAAATTCTAAAAATTAACAAAAATTATGTGTTTTAGTATGATGTCCGTGAATTAAGAAGTTAGAAGAAGAGAGTAAGTATTCGTTTAGTCGTTTTATTACCTTAAGTTAGTAGAGACGGTTATGATAAATGTCAAAAACAAATTTTAACTATGAGTTTAAATTAGCCCAAGCATCGAATGCAGTGGTTAGCTCATAAATTCAACTTGCACACACCAGTGCGTGAGAATGTCGTTAGTGTCCTGTGTCGGGATAAGATCTAAGAACGCGAAATATATGAGACGTAAAGTTGACAGGCTCATCTGTCATTAGTGTCTGTCAAGCGTCAACTGCCAAGAGTTTTTACCCGCCATCGTAATCTCATGCATGAAAATCATGAGTACCCGTCACAATTAAAGTGTCCGCGATGTTTAAAATCATATAAAAACAAATTTATATATATTTCTGAAATAACTCGGACGTGATATGGATTACGAGTCAAACTTTTGTTAATTCTTGTTACATATTTGTTGATTATCTTTACCGTTTTTGAGTGCCAATCTTAAAAGTGTTTGATCATTTACAATAATTTATTTAATTGATTAGGACAAATACAGTTATTTGATTTTATACACAACAATTTTTAGTGTAATTTTTAATTAAAGCGAGTTCATATTTGACCATCCGCTTCGCTTGGTAAAATACGATTCAAGTATCGCACTTGGTTACGAATAAAAGGGAGTTTAGGAGCAATTTGTTCAATTTTTTTTTTGATTCAAGAATTTGAATTGCATAATTCATTCGAAAGGTCAACATAAAACGCTTAATACATACAGTGGCCGAATAGCATCCTACAATCAGGACGACCAGCAAAAGCAGAGCGAAGCGGGAAACGGTTGACATGACAGCAACTGACAGCAACTTCAAGATGGCGGATCTGAAACAATAAATACATTTTATAACTCCTCGATTTGGAGTTTAATGTATTACGTGTTACAACTGATTGTATGAAAAATAATTTGCTGCGAGACTGGAAGTTTAGTGGGTCTCAAAGCGTATAATGATACGCGCTGCTTTTACAAAAATGTGAGTAACGTATACGTCAGAGGACTACATCGAATTGCGTACAATTATTTACGGCCTAGATAAATGTTGTAGTATGTTATATTTCAATGCACGATTTCTCTGCAGTCTTTTTTGCATAATTATCAATAATGAAATTAACCTAACCAATGGTTAACAAAGATAGGTGGCGATAAGTAACTTCATATAAAGAAGGAACGGACCGTTGACATCAGTAAGGGATGAAGGCTGGCAATGAAGACTATCATCTGCTGACCTCTCTTGAAGTGGTTTTCTATCTTGAAGAAGAACGACATTGAAAAATACTGTGGGGCTACTTATAAGCTTTGGGCTGCGCGAAAAGTTACCACTAAGTCTTCTTTTTTCTTCTTCTTCTCTTGCTTTTGGTGTTACTAATGTCCATGGCCGACGGTTTCCATTTACCACCAGGTGGGTCGTCTGTTCATTCGTTGACAAACATTAAAAATAACAATAATATAATAATAAACGTTTACACACTCACATCTTTGCACTAGGATTCCTTGTGTTGCGGGCGGCATTAACATACACAAATATGACAGAACAAACACCCATGACCCGATAACAAACATTTATCTGTCACACAAATTTCTGTCCCGGGTGGAAATCGAACCCGGGACCCCTCGTTCGGCAGGCAGGGTCACTACCAACCGGGTTATGGGGCCATCATCAGAAAAATATATGTTCGTCTACTATTCCTACATTCATTATCATCACAACCCCAAACTGTCTCACTGTTGGTACCGGGTACTTCTTTCACGATGACAGATGTCATAGCCGGTGTTACACTGGCCGAATGCGGATTGGTGTCGCACAATAATATAATCCTTGAGATTATCATGGAAATATCTCGGTTATGCAAGTTACGACTCGATAAATTATTTCCAATATGCACATAACGTACGTAAAAATTTTATGTATGTTCAAGGTTCGAACCTAGACTCACGTACGGAAAGCTAATGACTATAGCATTGGGCTATAACTACGTTTATTTCTAAATATGTTCCGTTCAGCGATCACCACACTGATCGACCCTGAGCCTTTTGAATCCAGCTATGAAATGTGTTATAGAAATTTTCTGGAATTATTAGGTATATGAAAAGTTACTTCAACTAAAATGTGTTTGTATATTTTGGAGCTACACCCTGACTTGAGCTGGAGTTGTAGTAATCCGGATTTCCTCACATAGTTCTGAGCGGCATTAATACTGTTTATCAGTCGATATTAATACGCCGTCAGAGAGATTACAGATCAAAGTCGCTAAGTGCCACTAATGACAGGACGCGGTTCAGGAGATCTGAAGCTGACGGGCTGCTATGACGTACCCCGTAGCCTCGTAGCGAGTGCTACGATTTAGCTACGCATTTTTTTTAATTTACAACAAAATTAACCTTATTTTAAATCGATGTACCTGTCTGCACTTTGGTATGCTTGTGCAGGGTGTGAGTGAGTGAACGTTTGTTTAAACCACTGTGGTGTCACTAAATTCTGACCTAATTGTGTCTTTATGAAACTCCTTAAAGTATAGGTACAAGAGCGAACTTAATGCCTTATGTGAATCTACACGGTGAGTGATGGGGAAAATGTAAAGTAGGCACACGAAGAAAAAAATCAAATGCTTTACTCCACTCCGAGAGTACGAAAGTTCTACGCAAGTATCACTTTTAAATCGTAAATTGTATCAATTACTATTCCTTGTTAACTAATAAGTTATCCCGAAGTTATTAACAGAATTATTGTAGTTATCTGTTGTGCCGGTAACTCAACAGAAGTTCAACTGTCGATCGCTAATGTAGTTAGCAGTTTAAGTAATTTGCTGAGTTAAAATGTTTTGTCGTTCGATAGGTATTAAAAGTTAAAATTAATTAAGTTGATATTAATTATATAACTAATAATTAATTATACATATGTATAATTTTTAAACATGTTTTTTTTTGTATTTATAATCCAACTTCGCTTTCGCGTCCAAACTGTACTTACATACAAATAACATCCGAGACAATTGTTATCCATTTTTATCAGGCATTTATTAAATTTCATAATAGCCCCATTTTCATATTGAGCGATCGATTATCTTAATAATATAAATGACAAACTTATTAATTTAGTGCAATAACATCAGCCTCGGATCTA
>PDGT01000079.1:1161324-1176681 GCA_003671415.1 Megathymus violae | reverse complement strand
GCCCCGGGCGGCAAGTTCAGAGTATGTCCAAATTCACACTTTACAGACGAATGGACAACTCATCATTCACTTAACTTTGACCACAGAATAAATTATAGTACAAGTAGCTGAAATTATAAAGATGGTAATGGTAAAAATAAATATAAGTGCGCGGGAGCGGCATTTTTCAATTTTTGCCCCGCCTAAAAAAATTGAAAATCCCGGACTGAATAACATCCAGAAAAGCATTTAATGTTTTAGATACTCTATATATACTAATAACGCCATATAGTATCGAGTTATCACAACGTCAATGCAGTAGCAATCTTCTTAACAGTGAACATATCGATTCGTAGTGTTCGGTGAAGCGGTGTCGATGTGTATTAGTCTCAAATATATATCAACGTCCATATTTATACATCATTAGATATAAGGCTACGCAGCTGTTGTAATATTTCGTTTACAACTCCATTACGCCCGAATGTAATACAATTGTGTTGTCATCATGATATCTACCGTATAACATAATAGTGGTTTTATGACGATTGCTTAGACGAAAACAATAACGTAATTTGTCCACTTGACTGACACACCATTTTCTGGGTCTATTGCTTCAATATGACGCAGGGGAGACACACCTATTTTCTTCGTTTTATGCGAGCCTGGTCGCTGACTCTAGGATTTTTACAAGTTAAGTGGGTTGTGTGTGTCTGCTTTGTATGTAACTCCATAATATATATGTGCATATTCCCGCCAAAACCCAAATCTGACAGCTCAATTTTGTTTTGTATTAGTTTGCGAGTTAATCTTGCTCTTGTTTTGTCAATATACAAATCAATAAATTAAGTTCGCGGTAAGTTCCCTGTTTATTTATTTTCTTTATTTACTTGAATTATAGGTTATTCCTATGGCAAAAATAATTCGGTTACATTTTGGGCTTATTAATTTTTTCAAAGTTAGTTTCCTTGTACTTAACGATCGATCATGCGTTGCCCTCTATGAAATTCGATTTGATTTTCGAACTCGGTTTAGGCGGGAGTATGCCCAAGCCTACAGAATAAAATAAAATTGAATTTGAATGAATTTGAAAGAAGGCAACGAACGGCGCGGTGCCGATTCAAATGGAGATAACTTCGATCGAGAAAATATATTAAAAATATAAAAATTAATAAACGAGTCATATAAGATTACGTTTAAATCTTTTTAGTTAATAAAACAAAACATCTTTTATTTATAAGTTATTTTTATTTATATGGCTATTTGTAAAGTTTTTTGCACCCTTTAATTACCAACTAATAGCATTAAAAAACTGGAGTCCTCTGTACGAAGCTAGTATAGACAATCTTTTCGTACTATTAATCCACACAATGCGTTCCCCGCCGAGAACCGCGGGTGGTTACCGCGCAAAATCAGATGCCATTTTTTTTATTTTATTAACGGCTCGCTATAATTTAGGAAGTGCCAGTTACAAATTTTTGTCCAAATATTTGAAAGTAAGTAAACTGTATGATATTTTTGGAACCTTTCAGTAAAAAAAAATAGGTTTTGAAATGGCTGGATTAATTTAATTGAAATAAAGGGTCGCCTTGTTATCAAATTCAAAATCTTTAATCGTGTAGGTATTCTGTAAATACACTTATGCATGTCATTTTTTGCTTTTACTACCGATTCGAAACGGTGCTTTAATATTGAGGAGAAGAAACGGCGAAAGATCTTCTCAGCACATCTTTTAAACAACACATGGTAATTACAAAACTATTATTTCCAGGCATCCTACTATCATATCTACTTAATACTATCATATCCACTTAATATGCGATTGATTAAATAATTCAACGTTTTCTAGAGATAACAGATAAAAGTTATCAGCAGTCAGCCACCAGAGATTAACTGACTGATCGTGACATTTTAAAATCAAGTTACGTAGATATGTAAATTTATTTTATTTTTAAGCTTTGCGATGAACCTAACCTGTAACCAAGATGGTAACATTGGTAAGGTTAATTTGTAACTAAATGAGTTTCTTCCTTTGAAATGCAAAATACAAAAACAAAACGCAATAAAAAAAAGTAAATCTTAAATGTACAATGCGAACGTATCATAATTGTTGTCATAAATTAAGAACGGAGTAATGGTACCTAATGTAAAACGACTCGCGTCGTACAAGCTGTTATCATTTGAAATAATATGTACACAGATAATATTTTTAAAACTTTATTACAGTTCAGTGTATTTTTCAAAAAGATTTTCGGAGCAAAATATAAAAGGAAAAATTTCAAATTCGATGCCTAGATTACATTTCGAAATTCGAAATTTCAAATTAATTTTACGGTTCTCTTACGGTTAATTTGAAATAGTTCGTGCCTACGCATATGTACGTAACCGAACAGTGGGAGAAGACTAGGCATCTGAAGTGTACACTGCGGCCCATTGACATGAATAGCAAGGGCATCATCGGTCACAATATTGCAGTGTAAGTCTTATGTTTGCGAGCTGTATCATAAAATTGTAATCGAAAAGGTGTAAGTAAGAATTTTGTTTGTATGAGGTCCCGAACGCGGCAATATGTTTTTTGAACCATGTTTATTGTGAACATAACTGTAGATACACACTGATCACACACGAATATTTCTCAATCTTATGCGCTTTGAGACATTGTCGGGTCGGGAGGTGATAGTAGAAGGTTCTGATAAATAATTATAAAAAGGAAAATTATGTAAAATTGCGTTGTTTCAGGAAACACCTACAAATTAAGGAGCAAAATTTAATTCATATATACAATCCGTTAAACAATTTGTCACTTATGTCGTAAGCATCATTGAAGTTTTTGAACTAAACTCTCCGGAGTGGTACTGCCTTGGTTGTTGTTATCTTCACAACATGTATGTAACTCCTTTATATTTTATCTTTATACTGTTACTAGCGGCCCCGTCCGACTTCGGGTTGGACTATTAATTATATTTACATGATTATTAAAAATTTTGTTTTTTTTTGTCTTCATTACACATCATTCGGTTTATACAGCCTATCATCTGCGCAATCACGTGTTCTCGCTACATACCAATTTTCATTAAGATCGGTCAAGTCGTTCTTGTGTTATAATGGGATATATATGTAGACAGACAGACATTTTTTTTTAAATGGTCAAATTGATGTCAGTGTGTAATAAAATGAATATTTATCATGAAATTTGACAAAAAATGGAACATACAGACAGAGATACATTACATATTTATATAGATAGATATGTTTTATACAGCTTATCATCTGCGCAATCACGTGTTCCCACTACATACCAATTTTCATTAATATAGGTCAAGCCGTTCTTGAGTTATCTCGAGACATACACGAAAATCTCAACAGATTTATATAGTAGTATAAATATAGATTACAGATCATGGATTAGCACTGTTACTAGACTTAACCTACTACTAGCAAATGCTTAATATCGTTTACAACGTGTTTAACGTACAGACAATAAACGCACTTCTCATGAGGCGGTTCTTTTTATTTATCAAATTGTTTGTTACCATCTACAAAGGGAGGTTGGCTTGGATCGAAAAATGGAGGGAACTTTTTAAGCATCCGAAAAATCGGTCTATTAATTACGATAGTCCACAGACTAAAAAGCGATTCAAGCTAAATATTTAATGGGTTTTTTTTGACTCCTCGCTCTACTTTCAAAGTCTAATTGGAGACGACTTAATTTAAATTTGAATGTAAATATTTCGAGATAGAAAATCTAATAATGAAATAAAGTCAATTTAAGATTTATTTTACTTATTAAGACCACTAGCAACACTTTTGGGTTGGTAAAAGTTTGGGCAAATAAACTCGGCGATACACACGGCATTTTTTAAATGTCATAACAGAAGGGATTCTGTGTTCATGCGTATGTATTTTTGATGTATCTGTGACAATTCCGTTGTTTATGAAGCGATTTTGATGATTCTTTTTTAGAACGGAGATGGCTCGGAGTTGGTGCTAAACGAAATAGATAGTTAATAGACACTCTAGGTTAATTCCACCGCACAGTATTTTATTAATATTGTAATTCTGTTAATAATTAAGGTATTTAAATCGCTAAAATCGTTGTTTTGCGCTTGGCACCGCCTTAAAACATTTCAGTATGCGCGTAACATGTTATGACGAGTATTGAATTTTGGGTGCTCGTCAACGAGTCCACCGTTAATCTTGGCTAGTTTATTCGTCAAATGTTCCTAATCGAAGGCAATTTTTTAGTAAAAGATTTAATAATAATAATAAAATGAACTATCATTGTCTATGCTTGCCACGAGAGAAAACTATAAACATTGTTTATGGTCGGTAAATTGACTTTCCTTCTGTACCCGGAACGATAAGGTTCATTTAAACGTTAGTTTTTATGACGTATGAAAGTGATATCGGACGGACCACCTCGTGGTAAGTGGAGGTCGAGTTTGGACGGTTGGCTGGGCTACCACCGACGTATTGTTACCGTAGAAGTGAATAGTCGTAAGCAGTGAAATATAAATTGAATAGATAAAGGAAAGCCAAGATTTTGTTTTGGATTAAGATGCAGTTTGTACAGTTAAGGCTTGTAGAGTCAGGCCTTGAAGAGTCAGGCGCTTGGCTCTCAATGAGATTTGATAATTTTTTACCAGTAAAAGCTGTACGCTTCTGAGTTTTGGCACTCTATCTTATATGAAATGTTTTTGGTGAGAAATATACATAGATATTATTTGAGAATAAGAGAACTATATTTTGATTTTGGACTTACCAAAGCAAGTTATCCTGTTCGTGTTGCTTTTTTACTTATTATAAGTCAATGCTTGACTATAATCCCACCTGGTGGTAAGTGACGATATGTCCTTAAACGTAGCATTATGCTAAACAATGGCTGGAGCAAGGAAACTTGGCCTCCTCTTGTTGGAGGTGGACTCTGTACCAGCCGGTTTAATTCCGTACTGGTCCGTCTGGTAGAAGAGTTTCTTATTTGTCTGATTAGCTACTAAACCCTGAGAATCCGCTGTAAAATATTTTTACACGATTTGCTTGGCCGAGAATCAGTTATAGCAGGTCTCTCTCTTTTTAGTCGACAACGCGCCAGAGCTCTTTTTATGAATAAATAAGTAAATAATAAATAATATTTTATCAATAAATGTACCATATCAAAGGGACAATTAGTGGAAAACTTATAGCTACGTATAACTACTTCAGTTTAGAAATGTGATAGCCAATTACAGGATTTCACTTGTAAATAAATAAGAATACTTTATTGCCAAACGGATGCGCACATTGTCAATGAAAGTTGATAATTGTATTTAATAGTATACAGGAAATTAAGTATTCAAAAAATTATTAGCAAGTATTTGTTTAAGCTGCTTGCGAAAAATATGAAAAATATTCACATCAAACTGCGAAGAGATCTCATTGACACACATAATTTCTCGAATTAGATAACAATTTTGCTTGTAATTCGTTTTGGCGATAAATACATAAAGTGTCCTAGGCCGTCTGTCTATTCTATACGATTATTATGGAACGCAGACCAATGTACGAGTAAGTTTGGATATTCGATCCTATCCTTTTAGGTAAAAATTAAACAGGCTATATAGTTTCACGGAGTTTATTGCCGCATTATTAAATGTATGTGCAATCACACTTTTAGTTTTACCAAATATAACTTTTAAGTGCTGGGGAATTACTTCCTTAGATACTTCTAAGTACTTTCTTAGTACTTCTAAGTAATGTGCAGCGTCGTAGTAAATGTGCTGCATCGAAGTGATTAAGTATCTTCATAATAGTTAAATGTAATTTACAATGAAGTTTACGAAACGTTTGCAGTCTTTCACCTTTACTGGTACATAATTTGCTTCGCAGAGTTTATTTTGGTGAAATATTCCTTCATCTAAGCGAACGGTAGTCATTTATGCAAGCATTTATTTGGGACTTCAAAATAGATAAGATTCGAACTTTGTAACAAAGCGAGATCTCATTACGCCAAATTACCCAAAATTGTGGTAAACTTGAAATTTAAAAAACACCTAATTAAAATGGGAAAATATGTATGTGATTATGTATCCAGAGGCGAATTGAGGGTGAGTGTTACATCGATGTTAGATTTGTGTGAAAAATGTCACGAAAGTGGTCAATGAAAAAAAAAAATTATTAAATATTAACTCAGTTATATATTTTTTAAATTTAATACGTAAACACGTACTTTTACATATATATGTGACGTTGGAACTAACCCAGCTTGATTTAATACATAAATTGACGCGAAAAATTACTTCGCCGGTCATTAATCATTTTTTTGGTTTGATTCCCTTGTAGAAAAACAAATGCTCTTAAGGACTGAAAATGTACATTGGCAATTCCCGTATTTGAAATTAATTTTACACAAAATCTTTTAACTTTTGTGTATGTCACAAAATATCATTAAAGAGATATAATTGTACAAAAATATTATAACCTATACTAATATTATAAAGAGACATACGAATTTTGTGAGTTTCTATATATGCGGAAGGTAATTTCCAGAGCCACGGCGCCCGTTTCAAAAATTCATTCACCGTTTGAAAGTTACATTATTCCCGATGAACAAAGGCTGTATATGAAAGTGTATATATGTACAATAATTAATTGTAGAAACCGAAGGACGTCGCAAGGTTTCACAAGGATCAGGTTTAACTAAGCGATACTTGTATAATGTTTGAATACAGGAAAGGAACTTACCTTCCGAAGGCTGGAGTATGAATGCAGCATAGAGACGAACCATCGGCTTTTATAGAAACTTTTGGTACTATCACAGGGATGTGATGGAGCTGAATTCAACTACGTTACTTATAAGTTTATGGTTATTTAAATATAGTTTTTTGTTTACATAGGATTAAAGAAATTCTTTAAATGTTGTAACGTTAAAATTAAAGATGTAGATATTTTAAGAAGATTTAATGTATTTAAGACTTCCTGGCGGTTACAATGACTAAAATACAGTAGTTACAAGATTAAGAAACTAAAGAGAAGGTCACTTGTAAGTAAGAAGGTAAGCCCGTCGCTTCTTTGGCGGGCAGCGCATGAAGACCTCGGCGACTGGAGCGTGCGTTTAGGGCGCACGAGACTACCGGAGTCCCCGGCGTTCAGCGCACGGAGACCTCAGCGACTGGAGCGTGCGTTAAGGGCGCACGGGACGATCGGAGTCCCCGGCGTTCAGCGCACGGAGACCGCCTTAACCAGGCGTGCGTTAATACGCACGAGACGCGTAGATTGTCTCGTTCCGTAATTGTGACTACACCCGCGACACTGTTCCGATAGAGACTTTTAGCATGAGACTCCTTCAAGTAACCACTGTTGCGACCCACACGCGAGAGAGACTGCTCCGTATCGTAATTGTAACTTCACTCGTGAGACTGTTCGTGTCGATATCCAAGAGTTGTGACCCATACGCGAGAGAGACTGCTGCAATCTCGTCACAGCTCGCCTTTTATATCTCACATTTTCTCCAATGATTCTCTTACTATGTTCTATTTACAAATTTAAAATTTCTATTCAGCCTTAATACATAAAATTACCAAAAAGGATAAAAATTATACCAGTTAAAAATAAAAGTAATCATGATGACAATAATTTAGAACATTTGTCAAACATTTGACAACAATAACAAAACATTTAACTTATAAAATATATAAAGAAATTACAGAATAAATGGATAAAAGATACAGGAAATTATAAAAGAAGTTAACCAAAGGAGTACTATAAGAGTTACAAACTATGCGAGTGCCAAAATACTAGATATAAAAACATGTAAGTATTGTAAATACTACAATGTTTATACAATATAATTCACTGAGATTTCTTATATTAAGTGAATAATTATTAAAATACAATCAAACATTCATCTGACATAAATGTCTGCTCTGGGTAGGAATCTAACACAGTTCGTCAGTCGACAAGCATGCTCATTATTAACTGGGCTAACTGAGTCAAGTTTTCACTAATACTGCAATTGTGAAATCGAAGTTTGCATTATTAGTTCAATGGTTATGTTCAGATGTGTATTTTTTTACCTACATATGTATTTCAAAATTGACAGTTCGGTTGAATTTTTATCTTGGCACAAAGCAAATGCAAATCAATTTACTGCATTGACCGACGTAATGTTTTATAATGTTTTAAGTATAACACATTTCATATAAACGTATTTTCGTGCGTAAATCTGACGAACAAGTCCGATTCAAAGTGTACGTTTGCGAAAAAATGACCACTTGCGACAATAGGTCCTACGAACATTGCACGGTAGTCGCATAAGGCAACCTGCGTGTTTTCGCTGACAATACAACATTTAAAATTTTCTCTGTCCACTCCCTCTCCACCCCACCTCTATTCCGAGACCGCCCGTAGTGCCTAAGCTAAGAACCTATTCTTCACGAATCGCTCTATTCCATAATAATTACATTATTAACCTATGCAGCTAAACGATCCTGTTCACTTAGCTAACTTTTGGTATATTCCTTCATGGTAATCAACTAGTACTTTTATCGGTGGATAGAACCATTGCGAGCCTCGAACGGGGTGTTGAACGTACACATTATTGTATCTATACATAGAAATCCATGTATATCATGTTACTAGTAGCGACCCGATTATGTTTGGGTTCAACAATTAATTATTATACATATATACAACTTGATTCATAGCCTGTTTCCATCTGGAATAATGTACCGTACAAGTGGTGAAAGATTTTTTCAAATAGTGCGGTGGTTCCGGGGATATTACACTTCGCAAACGCACTCACCAAATTCACACTCTCTCTCTTTATATTAATACTAGTTACCTACCGTCGTTTTGCTTGAGAAAACTTGATTTTTACGCTTAGAAATACTAATCGAACCCTCAGTTTTATCACGCGTTTCATTAATATACCCTATGCCGTATACCGTAAAACTTTCTCGTCAATCTTTCTATTGGTAAAAACGGTATGAAAACCTGTGCCGTTGTTTTTTGAGATTGTCGCATTCAGACAGCCAGATGGAGGTTTTGTTTTATATTTAGAGAAAGCCATCTGGAATTATGTATTTTTGAAATAGTAAAATATTGTTTAATATATTATATTATAATATTAGTATAGATTATAGTATAGATTTATTCTAACGTGTACTGTATGAACACTGTTTATTTGTAAATGTTTTTACAGATTGCTTAATTAATTGCTGTACTCCCTGCCTCCCCTTTTTCTTTTGTTGTATTCCGTTATCTAGAGTGTTTGGTAGAGATCGGGACTCAGCTTGCCAGTCTTCGCTACATTGACATGTATTTTCATGGTAAGTTTAATGTTACTTTATAAACAGCAAAGCATTACTGAAATTAGTGTAACAAATAAATAAAGATTTATATTAATTATAAGAATTGAACAATAGATAACGGTAATTTGTGTACTTTGCAACAATCTGTGAACACACTGCTGTCAAAAGCATGATCGAAGTGGACGGTAAAAATATTGATATTTGCTTTATCCCTTACATGCATGCAAGTTTTCTTTGTGGGAGGGAGAGAGGTGCTACGCACATCTAGAACATACCATCGTACATTTGATTGATGCAACGTAGATCAATAGCAATTTCAAAACTTTAAATACCACACTTCTGTTCAGTCTTGTGCATTGAGTTTTCATCTGAAATGTACATATGTATTTTAAAAATATTTTGTTCATAGACTGAATTGAACCGTCGAAATGAAACTGAACAGAATATTTTTTTAAAATTAAATTTTTTAAATGTAATGGAGTGGTACGACAATAATAATAATAATAAATAATAATTACAACTATTTATGTTCCACAAGATCTATTTGACAATTTTTTTTTATTTATTTACTTCACCATTTTAAATTATTTTGTGAATTAAAAATCGAAAAAATCAAATTCAAACAAACTCGTTCACGTATGATACACCATAGCTGTTAAATGAATATCACAGACAGGCAGGATAGTGATACTACCAGCGTCCACAGTTTTCATGGTTTGAATGGAGTCATAAAAACTCGATTTAAAAGGCAATTATGTCAAGCTAATGACAAAATTATTTTTCTTATTCTAAATGAGAATTTTAATGATGAAGGGATTTATTTGATGGGCCGCAACCTACGGATTTTTTTTTTTTTTATATTAACTGTTGTTTGGCAAGACAGTATTTTTAGATATAATTAATATACAAAAAAGGCGGTTTACAATTCTAAAACGGAAATTTTTCTTCAATATTTTGCTATTCGAGATATTCTATAAATCCTACATTGTGATTTCGAATTACAAAAGTAAAAGATGTCCCACAATTTTTTAGAGATAGCTTTTTAGCATAAACATAATATACTAACGTAATAGACGAACTCTCATCCCATCATCGCGTCACCAAAACATAAATGTGCATGTGTGTGAAAATGACAACTGTGTGAGTGACTTTTAGTGATGTCAAATTCACAACCATGCATCGTCGACATGAATGTCGACTATTCCATCACAGGTTTTTTGCTATATTTAATTCGTTCTCTTGATTATTTATTACATGTTAAAATAAATAATACCATGCTAATTCTAGTAGCTTGGCTTTAACTTGCTTCGTTTAAACTTAATCTTAATGGACGGGATTCTGTATATTAACATATCTTTTTTATTTATAAACTGATTGAAATAAAACATAACGTGATTAATAGGTACTAAAGGAAACAAAAATAACAGTACTTAATGGTTTTCATTAATTCTTTGATGTAAATCGATATAACTTATTGCCCTCGGAAATGAACTAACCAATCAATTTTGTAGGTATAGATTCTTCATTAATAAGATGTCAGTGATTTCGTAGAACAAAATAGTTGCCCTTAAAATGTCTACAGTAATCTTTGTGTGTAACCTTACCTATCGGATTCAACACTCGAAACTATTTTTCTTTTTGAACTGCGTTTACAGGAAACCTTGAAGTAGTAAAATTAGTCAATAAATATGATATCACATTCGCCGGATATTGTTATATCATAATAATAACAGATATAAAATTCGCTAAATTGTATCAATCTAAAGAGCTAATGCTATTCAAAAGCCAAAGATGCACCTTTATAACAGTCTAATTTACTTTCTGTCCAATATGTTTACAAGCTGTAACGGAAACTAAAAAGACAAAATATGAACAAATCTAGGTAAAACAAAAAATATTTTTTCATACCTATTTAAAAATTATCCATTTATCGATAGATTTTGTGCAAGCCCTATACGAAACGGTATGTTTTTCACGTACACAAAATCTTTTTATCTTATAATATAATCAATAAAATACAGTAAGATTGAAAAGTGAAACTATTTTTTGACAGGAGACTAATGGAGAGTAAATAGTTTGAAAACAGTCCTACGACCAATTCTCTTGCGTCTCTTTCTCACAAGTAGGTTTTTACGTAAAGTTCGAAATCTCACTCGCACACTGTGTTCCTCTATTACGCTACTAATTAACTTTATGCTCTCTATATATCTCATAGTCCCTCGGTCTTTTAGACAAATAAGGATTCTGGCATTTTTGCAACGTAGGAAAGACATCTGTTGAGGTTTCATAGTGATCCCATGAATAAGACCCTAGTTTTATCGTATCTCATACTTGGTACTTATCGTATCTCATACTTGGTACTTATCGTATCTCATACTTGGTACTTAGAAACTTGGAAGCTTAATGTTATTAGCAGGTGTTGAATCTGGGAATATTTACTTATTGGCGAAAATGTTCTTAACATGCATTAATTTATTTAGAAAGACGTGTCAAACTTAATTTACATCTTGCAATTATTCGCACACCTGTGCCTTATTTAGAAAACATTCGGCTATCCAAAAAATTTAAAACCAAAAAATAAACCAATAAAAAAAGATTGCCAATTTAATTCAATTATTAAGCAAGGAATGGACATATAATTTGAAAATCTTTATTAATTAGTTTTGTTATGCATTATTAACAGAAATTTTATTAAAAAGTGTTTGAACATTTCTAAACGTCGAGTTTGCAATTCAAAAGTGTTCCAAGACTTCATATCACATATATACACATGGCGCGAATCGGTTCTCTGTAAAATTAACACAGATTATATATCGGCAACCAACCCTGCAACGACAGACTTTGGAGCTTTTACTTTGGACTTTGGAAATATACCATCGATACCGTCGGCGATTTCTAATTAAATTATAAATGTAAACGAAATCTTATATCGAAGACCGCAAAGTTACAGGAGGTTGTATAAACAAAACAAAATTCGATACGAGGTAACATCATACTTTAATAAGTTTTTTCGGACAGAAAAAGATCATTTCGAATTATCTTAAAATATATTCCTATTTATTGAAGTCCTACGATTTTTCGTAACCGATACACACAAGTAATGCCAATTTCCGTTTTGTTTACTTGGAGAATCTGGGGCAGGGAGAGAACTGGCTGTAAGGGATTTCAACCATCCTTGAGTGCAGGCGACGTTTCTTGACCTGCCTGCCTTACCCTGCCGAACAACGGACGAGGATGTGACGAACGGTCCTTCTGTTAGAGGTCGCTGGGCTCAGTCTGCACTCAGCCTGATTTGACTTGACTGTTTTGCGTGCTGTCGTGCGTGCGCTGCATTGCCGGAGAGGCAGTAACAGGATAGTTCCCCGTTGCCATCTTGTTCATCAACACTTCGGCGCTGCCTTTGGTTTTATGTACTGGCATGGACGGTATTGACCGCTTACCATCAGGTATCCTGTTTGTTCGTTTGACGAATATTTATATAAAAAAGTCGAAAACCGTTATCTAATTTTAAATTAATATTGTATTAATAATTTCTTGCATAAATTATAATAATTATTACATATTTTGTTACGTATATTATGTAATGTACTTCGATATGTATTTTTAACTGAATTTCTTCACGTCATCATCTACTACTATGTTTTGTCAGCTGGATCTGATTGTTTATATAAATTAGCAGCACATTGTTCCTCGTTTCGTAGCGTACTGTATGTTTTCCGTATACAAATAAATAAATTTCAGTGTCAAAATATAGATTAAACCTAGTGTTTGACTAAACAATCGTTAATTCAGTTTTCGATCTCTACAGATCTATAATAATGTCTATTGAAAGAGAGCGAACTGTGAGCATGGGAAGTTGGTTGGAATTTAAGTTTGAATAGAAGCTTTTACATACAGTATACAAGTTTCATTTCAGGAGCGGTCGCAGCTAAATGCTTTAAGGATGAAGTTCAGTAAATAAGTCAATAACTTAACATTAACATTTGTTAATAATAGTTTTATAAGGTTTGTCAATATGACGTGGATGAATTTGGGAGGCAGGGTTATATCCTTACGTCCCTCCCCCCTTTCACCTTCGACCGCTGCTGGACTCCACCTGCTAATTGTATTATAAAGCGTATTGCAAGAATATCCTGCCATTAAATATTCGTTTTAAATAATACAAAAACTTTAGAATTCATAAATTATCATTGAGCGGTTCATAAAATATTTAATTCCGACTCGCAATACCTCGAGAAGTAAATTCGCGCGCGGCACGGACGGAAACAATCTTAAAAAATCGCGGGCTCAGCTTCCAATCTAAATTAGTCTGAATTATTTATGATTTAAATATGAAAAGGCATTCGAAATAAAGGGAAAACAGAGCAGAGGATATCTCCTTAGCAATGATTATTTATCTAAAGAAATAGGTATCTGCTAGATGTTGAAGGTTGAATTAGTTCAGTCCAAAATAATAATAAATATAAACGTTCCCAGACACCCGCGAACTAGGATTAGAATAGAAGAACAAATATGACATTACAAACCCCTTATCCGAAAACAAACATTGATCTGTCACATAAAGTCTGCTACAACCGGGATTCAAGCCCGGGACCGCTCGTTGGTAGGCAGGGTCACTACCAATAGGGATCTGTGTCAATGTCAGCTGTCAAGATTGTCTCTGTCGTTGTAGTGTTGCCGTAACCCTAATATTTATTATCGTTTGCTTCTATGTCTGACACACTCACACACTCGTACTAGGATTTGTGGTACAGAAATATACAAATGATGCATCACTAACATCCAGGAACCGAAAACTCAGTTTAAGTAAACATGTCGTCAGTGTCATGTGCCGTGATATGATACTTAAGAACCTAGAATGAACTAGACGTAAACTAAACGACAGACGACCGAATTTACGTCCTTTGACAAACGTCAAGTGTCAGCTGTCAAGAGATTACCCGCCATCGCATTGTCATTCCCCGCCATGAAATTGGGTATACTTGTAAAAGTTAAAATGTATAATGTCCGCCATGATTGAGGTTTAAATAACAGTACTGAAGGTCTTGATGCATGAATAATCTTACATGGAAATGAAAAACAAAATAACCTCAACCCTTGGGCGTGTTCCATCATAATTAATTATATAGTTCACAGGTATAACTGATAGTAACTCCGTTGACAATAGGATTTTATTTTTAATTATCTTGCTAGTATCCAATGTCTTTGAAACATAATTCAAATATTGTCAGGCGGTTGTAAATGGAACTGTTTTATATTAACTTTGCGGGTTCTCTAAGGAGACAACAGCTTTACTGTGAGTTGTAAGAACTCATTAAAAACTATTCCAAGTCGCAACCTTTTCGAACTTGGGACAAATAAGACAATTAGAGAAAGAAAGGTGCTTTTCTGATATCGAAAGGGAAACGAGAAATGTACGTGCGGCTCTCTTAGTCTAATCTAATTTATACATTTCAATTATTTAACCATCAGAAAAAAGTTTAAAGTCGTGCCGAGCGAAATAGATCTACTGTACCTAAACAAAATTCGCTCCCGTCACATCGCAGTATATTATTTTTATTATATCCGTTACTAATAATTAATAATGTTTACGTCACTATGTATCGTTGTGATTCGGGTTTGGCATCGACTACAAACTTTTCAGAAGTTAGCGCATATGATAATAATTAGTTTAAACTAATTAGTAGCTGGTTTTGACAAAAATGGTCACATTGAAATTACTAGTATATATGTAAACTGGCATCTTGCCCACACTTCACATCAGAAAATTTCCGTCTTTACCTACACACACACACACACACATATGTATATATATATATATATATGTCGGAGATACACAGTACGATATCCGACTGATGGCAGCACTGCCGCGATGACGTCGATACTCGGCTAACATCGTGCTACAACAGAGCCTAGCTAGTGGAGTGACGCCGGATAGAGTCACAGTTTACATTCTGCGGTCGAAGTGATCGGTTCCTCCGCACTAGGAACTGTTACTTGTTTCGTTTGCCCGGTGTGAAGTGTTTATTAACAAGTAATTAAAAGTGTTAACCGATTATACGCCCACGCTATGTTCGACAATGCTGCTAAAACT
>PDGT01000079.1:1037015-1161279 GCA_003671415.1 Megathymus violae | reverse complement strand
AATAACAGTTACTCGCCGTCATTGCAACGGTACTCCAGCACTGCGAGTTTTTATTAGGATCAGGTTATCTGAAATAGGTTTATCTGATTGTTAATTCGGTTTGTTTGCAAGTATCTAAGAGTATGTCTGGAATATATTTCACCGAGATGCTTATGTACCTTCAATCGTTTAGTCCTTGACGCTAGGACAATAATCTCCTTATAGTTAAGGTCTGAAGCGTTTTCCACTGGGTCAATGGAGATTTGCGGCGAAATTAGATATGAAGTGTTTATATGAAGATTTTACAAAGCTCTGTATTGATATAACAGTAAAGATCTTCTCTGCAATTAATTACACGCCTGTGCCGTCCTTCGGTTAAAAATAAGTAGAAAGATTACTTGTGTACTTGAGAGTAAGAAGTCTTGCATATTGGTAAATTCAAATTCAAAATCATTTTGGCATTTTGTAAATACATTTGTAAATGTCATTTTTCGCTTCTGCTACCGTTTGGAAAAGGTGCTTTAATATTGAAAAGAAACGGCGAAAGAAATTTCTCAGCGCATCTTTTAAATCAACTTTGACAATTACAATGTAACTCAACTTAGTAGAGATCTTCAATCGCCCTCTTTCTATACTCATCTATGATATATTTACAACATATTTCGGTGTCGGAGGGCTGGTTACAAAGCAGATTCTCGCTTGGTCAGCAACGTGTGTGCGAAACCTTTATTACGGACATCCAAGAGCGACGGCCGCACTTACCATTAAAGAGCTCGTCTACTAGCTTGTCGGTTCTTGACAAAAAGCAATTTCGTTGTCAAATAACGCATATTACATTTGGAAATGACGTGTGAAATTGACGACGTGGGCCGTTCCACTGATACGTAAAAGATACATGATTATCAATCAGTCATAACATAGTCAATTTATCTGCTAGTGAGACTTAGAAGTGAAGGCTAAAATGTTTGGAATCAATCAATTCATCGGATGACTTGGTATGGATTAGAGGCATCATACTTGCCATTAAGGGATTCATCCGTTCTTCAATCGTAGTCAACCTTTCCTCGTGGCGTACCCGTGGGTAGAGACTTAGATACGTTCGAAGACATTAATTAATGATTCCTTCATACTTATTGTTTAACGTAAAATAGCACACGTAGAGTGACACTTTTATTATTACTCAATTTTTTTTTTCAACTTCGATCTCGCGGTAAGTGTGCTGGACGGGTTATAAGTAGTTTCATTTTGTGGTTTATAAACTGGCCGGTTAAAGATTTTTATATTTTAAATTGAAAATGTATACAGGGTATTGTATTGTAAATGGTAGCTTTAAAAGTTGTATTTATATTTATATGTATATTGATGGACCAAAATTAAAAAAAGTAAGTATAAAATTGTCAAGTATAGGACCGACTGTTGCTTTGTTGTTTTTGTTGTTGTTGTTATTCAACCGGTAACTGTCCACAATTTAAAGTTTTTTTTTTAAATTCTTATTTAAAAAAAAAAAAAGAATCATCAAGTTCAAACCCAATAGTAAGAGATATTTCTGCTTATATTCAAACTCAATTTATTTATACTTCTTCCATTTGCAGTTAAGTTTTTATTAAACAACAACATACATAGATTGTCTGTATTACCTTAAATAGGTGTGCAAATTTATAACTTTAACTATATTTATATTAGCCATTAATTACATTAGAATAAAATTAATTCTCAAATATTCTTCAGCAACGGGAAGGTTAAGGCTATTGGCTTGTAATTACTTCATGTCATTGTAATATTATAATTTTCACTCTTTGCGTACTTTACCATTTCTTGTACGCAGTTTTATACTAATATTTTATAGTTTAAATATTCATTTACATCGTAACAGCTTAATTAAGCCCCACGTGTTGGTATGGGGAGACCTAATAGGGATCTTACCGTTCCCTTACGCTTAGTACAAGTCGACGGATGATCTAATTTATAATTTGATCTAATTATTTTTGTTGACAGTCAAAAGATGCTAAAATAATCGTCATGGCTAAATCCTTCAATGTTACCTGCTAAAAATATAAAAAAAAACATTCGATAATTTCGTAAAATTGTGTATTTTCTACGATTCTGCTGCTAAAGATTATAAATCCAAACTAAGACTCAATTAAAAACGACAAAATCGTATATTGTAGAGCAAAATTGTCATAGATATTACACACTATAGTCATTGTCAGAGTTCCATGACATTTGGTAACTTCGTTAAATCACTCAAACGTAAAGATCAGAAGTAAAATTATGGGTTCACTGTCCCGGGATAAAATATATTACGTATAGCTAACTAAAATGACGAAATACATTAGATAATATAAATATTGGTAGGTAATTTAATGATTTTATGTAAGTGCTGATAACAGAAATCTTAAACCTACTTAATCTAACTACTACTACTACAAAGAATACCAGGTGTGGCAATAATGGGATCTTTGTAAACCTCTAACACAGCCCACGAGATTTCAATTTTAATATTGTGTCGATAACAGATCTGATCTTTTACATGTGTAGAATAGAATAGAAGTTAAATAACACAGTGTGATCAGAAGCATAAATGCCAATAAGATTTATACTGATTTTTCAGCTAATAAACGAAGGTTGATTAACAGTCAATTTCGTGATAGTTATACATTCTTGGATAAGATTTACTCAGATGTAACTTTTGTATAATCTGTGCCGGGTATGAGGTAGTTGTGAGATTGCTGATTGTGAGCGGTCCGACCTCACAACTTTGGTTCATAATCATCTTTACGCCGTTAAGACGGCGGTAATTTGACGTGACCACAATCTATTGTACTTGTAAAAATAGGGCTCTGAGCCGTTCATTGTCATCTTACGGAATAAATATAACAGTTAACGCTGGGCGCGGGGAAATTAAGGAAAACTTGAATTCCACCACAATGAGCCCCTGACATCACGTGTATCAGCAGAGTTTCTTTTTACCCTTTCCATAAACGCCGAATATCTTATTGATTAGTTTGATCAGTTAAAATGAGATAATTCTGTGTAAATTCCCCTGATCCCCAAAAATATAAGGTTCATAATATCCAAAGTTATTTGGAATACAGTGACTATTGAATCCTGCCACCATGGGAAGTTACCAAGATCTGAAAAAACTCGATGAGGAGTCCCTCCAAAAACTGCGTGAGGGGCCTGGACCGAGCGACAAATGTATCTGTAACTTGCTATCTACAGACAGAAAGAAGAGCTTCGGCACTTCGCTGAAAAAGGCATTTGGCATTGCGAAGAAAAGTCTTCCTAATAATGTGGCTCAAAGAACTATTTTCGTACCTTTGAATAATGGAAGTAAAGGTATAGTTACAAAACATTAAAATGATTCATATATCTTTTCTTTAGCTCTCAATTTCTCTCCTAAAATCATTCACGTACAAAACAAACAAGACGATACAATTCAGTACTTATTTCTTTTATGTTTACAAACTATTTTTTTTTCGTTTGGTAGCTATTGACGAGATTTAGTGATGTCAAACGAAAGTGAAATAGTGATGGAAAACGAAAGTAATATATCGATTTTGGTCGAATTTCGACCCATTGACGAACACTACTACCAAAGTCAAATAAATGTCTGCTCCTGTTGGGAGTCTAACCCGGGAGCTTTTTGTCAACTGGGTTGTGGGGTCAACCAAATATATCCAGTTTATATAGTGTATTTTTTTGATAACTCCTCATTACTAATTTTAAATATTAAGTGAATACGTTAAAGTGTAGGCACATATACTAATGTCATTTGTATTTGCAGTCAAATATTGTCAAATAAATTATTTTTAGTCTATTTGTCACATACGAGTACTTAACACCGCGAAGAAGTCTATTAACTGGGTTTTCAAAAAGTACCGGAGCTATTTTCGGGGTCATTGTAGACGAATGGTCAGGCAGATATGAGGCTACTACCATGTACAGCAGTTAGGATTGAAGTGGATGGTACACACCCCAGCGACCTCTAAGGGACTGCGCGCAAATATCGTTCGTTGACCAACAGGATTTAACACCAGTACCGAAGTTAGCTTGCACTTTAGAAATGATTCATAAATTAAAATTCACAAGATTACCGGACTAATTGAAGACTAATCCAATAAATTATTCAAGACAGGATTGCACTCAACTAAAGAAGTCGTTAGAAGAAAATCCTCATGCGGGAAGTGCGGCTGCGATGACAATCAAATGGTGCTGAAACACTCGTACGCGAATATACGAATCACAAGCCCGGATCTATCATCCATTTGCCCTTGTCCAACTGACTGTCTCCCAGGTAAGTGTTGGCTATAGTAAACTCTTACTCTTGGTAGTGATTTGTGTGTTTCATCCTAAAGTTTAGGAGCTAAACCATCCTTTCTTTTCGTAACGTCTTCCTCGTAAGTATGCTTCATGATTCCTTCATGAAACCTTCCTCCCGATACCTTGACGATGATTTATAGATCCTACGTTAGGAATCGAAGTCTACCTAACTCTTTCATACCGTGCACAAATGGTCTCATTCTAGACAAGTAAAAACGGTACACACGACGTTGAGAAGTGATCCCAGATGGCTAATAGGATTCGGGAGATTGCGCATGGTAATTGCATTGCAAAATTGTACATTCTACACGCGCGACAATTATTTACTTTGTGATAATGTAATTTTGTAAAAAGTGCAATATTGTGAAAGGTGGTGCAAACCTTGTCGAATTACGAAAAGTCTAAACGGGTATAGTTTTTCTTCCAACATCAATAATTACGACGACGCTAAGATATTACACGGTCAAAGCGTTCATGGACTCAAATGAGATGGTGGTACGTACCCAATAGCTATTTGTAATAAATGTAAAGATAAGCCTGCTCGGACATGGGCTTATAATATAAAGTCATGAGTGTTAATATTTTTTGTAATTGTGAGTAGGAAAAAAGTTCTTAGGAGTTTCTTGTCGCTTCTTCTTTCGGGACCACTCACAGTAAGGATTTGTCAAAGCGACGGCGTAGTTTCGCTTTCGAAGTGTTTGTAATAACCAATTTCGAATAAATATTATTTCACCCATTCATAGACCCAACTACGATACGATAGAATATTTTACGGATGTTGTGGAGCTCCGTAACCGAAACCATTATCCGATGGTATATGTATATAAAATAAAAATATATTCGAAGCCGTAACTGAGGCCAATAAAAAAGTTTCGAATGACTTCGTATAGGGGCTGAGTCTAAATTAAACACGTCATGACAATTTTCGCTGTCTGATTCAAGACACTTATTTATTTATTTATTTAATTTTGAGATTTTTTTTTCTATGATTACGATACTAATAATACCTAGAAAGAAAGGCCGAAATTATCCGAAACAATCGGATAATCTGAAATAATTTCATATCCATAACATCCCTAGTATGTACATAAGCCTTGTGTATTTGAATTTGTTCATTACAATATTTTAATTATGGTAACGTTACTTTGCAGATAAAGAGAAGTTGAAAAACAATGTACGAGTGATAGTGGAACATGCTCGGATTCAATCTGAACCAACACGAAGTAGCCGGTCTGATGAACCTGCTGCGCAGTCTGACCCACGCTCAGACACTGATGTTCGATCGGACAGTAAAAAGAAGCAGAGTGCAGAGTCTGCGTCTCACCAATGAACCATTGACAATTTTTATTCAGTTACTGCCTCCATCATTATTGATCATTATTACAAAATGCGGAGTTTTTGATTGATCTATTGGTCTGTCCATGTTTTGGACCTTTTAAAAACATCAAAAAAACTGATAGGACTTTTCGATTTAGTATTTATATTTTATTTAACATGGAGCTTTTTCGATGAAGTCGTGAAAGGGCATGATAAGCAGTCGTGAGAATATTTTAGGTTAGCCGCTATCTTTAGATTGCAATCGTTATGTCAGAGGGTTAGATCTTTTGTCCTCCCTAGGGAGAATTTTCGACCCTCCGACTACCCTTTATTTTCGACCCTCCGACTACCCTCTTAATCTGCGTTAGAACATCGTGGTAAACACTCCAGATATTCACTTTATTAATTTTCACAATTTTTCATGTTTCCATAGTTCCAAGGATATTGGATGTTCAAATGCTCCGCTGGGTGGTCAGTGGATTGTTGGTCAAACTGTATGACGGTACATTCTCCATTCCGATTGACATTATAACGCACCTGCAAATAACGAGATGTAGAAATTGATACCATAATTTTTAAATAAATCACAATTTTTCTTCATGTAAATACGTGAATAAATATTGTATCTTTTTTTAAATAAAACCTAACAGTAGCTACGCTTTTAAACTTATTGTTACATCGTATGTACCAACTGAGACGGGTACTCACGATGTTTGTCTAGTAAAACGATGCTTTACCCCATGTACGATCATAGAGTAACAACTTACAGTGGTCCAATGTCTTTTATAGAAAAGAATATAGAAAAGCAGACACGGTTCAGTAGATGCGTCATTTCAACAGGGCTATAACATAATATAAAAATGATATATTAATGAACAATAGCACGGGTGTTACCTTTGATGGGTTTTCCAAAAGCTATTAAGGATATGAGAATGAATTCTGCTTCGCACGCTCTCCATGATTTATTAATTTAAACTTTATTGACCACGATAATAACTAATTACGGTACAAATGGCAAGCTTAATGCTTAAGCATTTTCTACCAGCTAACCATTAGGCTAAACTGACCAACACGAATAGCGGCTTAAATAATATAATAAAAATCATCTACTTACTAACAGATACATACATACACAAATACAATACCTACATAAGTATATACTATATACACTATTGCCTGTTTCGGCATTTGCGTTAGTGGTCTGTCCACAAACAGTCCGTCGCCTTGTACTCGAGTTGGTGCCACGCACCGAGTCGCCCCGTTATATTTCAGTCCGCTCTCAACCGTAGCGGTGGCAAGTCGAGCGGTAATATGAGACTAAAAATATAAAATGCCAATTTGTGCTATGATTTTGAAAACCTCATTCAGTATTTTGTATACGCTGTACACATAAAAAGGCTTGCTTTACATCGTTATAAGTACGACGGGATTGAAACGTTCAGACTGTTTTTCATATTATTTAACGAACAAGCGATAATTATCGATCTTTAATTTCTGGTATAAATGTATCGCCAGCCTTTTAAGAACATCAGAAGCGAAGCAACATAAAAAGTAACGAGCAGTATTATGGTCGCCTAATTGTTTGCTTTGAGTACATTCCTCCATAAAACCTTGGCTCACAATATTATTATGATTTTTACATGTGGTTCCCAGTGGTTTGAAAAATTCTTCTTTTTTTTCAACCTTCTTTTTTATTGTTCACCCTGTTTATCAACGTGAAGTCTGTCGGGTTGGCTGTTAGGATTCATACCGCCTAGTTGAATTCCAGGTATTGGTACATCCTGGTTCTTTAGAGGCTTGGATATCTTACCAACCTCCTAACATTAACCATGAAATGTAATAGTTTCCTTCATTTGCAATGCTGGAGAAACATTTAACAAATAGGTTTTTGCGTCGCTCTTGGCCGACAACGTATCGGTGATGACTGTAGCAGATGTTCTTGGATGGTGACGATTGACTGTAGCAGATGTTCTTGGATGGTTATTTATCGTCAGGCACCAGTTCGTCCATATACCTGTTCGTTAGCTATTAATAATATTGGGCTGCCATTCGGTTGACCTGGGTTTTTCGCGGAGATTAAATTGTACCAAACATGCACATTTAAAAATATAAATATCGAACAATTAACGCTATGTGACACGACACATTATTAGGATTCCTTGCTTTGTATAAATGCCACCCTGGTCAGAAGTCGACCGCGGGACACTTGGTTTGACAAATATGGATTATCAACTGGGTTACAGGGTCAACATCATTTTCATTTGCTAAAAAGAAGCAACGGAGACCGTAGAATGTATAATTGGTATTCCGCACGAAGGTAAAAGTTAGAATTCTGCAGATAATTTTTCAAAGTCTTATGCTTATTATTTACTAACCTGGTTCGGTGACGTTAAACATACTCGAGGAAACTTGTGCATCTTGGAGTTGTCCAGATAGTTCTCAAAGGTGTATTAAATTTGCCAATTTGCATTTGGCTAGTGTTGTAACGTACGTCATTGTTCACGCCTATAGAGAAATGTTCCCATCAACAGAACTGTTAAGGGTTGTGATGGGGAGGTGTAAAACATTGGCAGGAAATTAGTGTCCTTAAGAATGCTATGATGCGTAATGCTCTCAAAGATGTGAGAAGTGTGCCAATCTATACTTGGCGTGGTGCCCTAACATTTTTTATTTTGTAAGAAGACTCCATCCTGGCGATGAAGCAGTTGTAGTTTGTAACGAGGACATTACAATCAACAGAATATGAAATAGACTCAAAAACGTTGACCAACCGGTGTGGTTTTGCAGTTAATTGAACGATTCATTTCGCAATCCATTGTTAAAAGTTCAACTTCTACGAGAAACATGATAGATACAATAATGTCTAAATGAATTATTGGATTTCGATAAAGATTTATTCTGGAATTATTACTTCTATGGCTTTATTTTTTCCTAGCATTTTGTAAATCCCATTTTACTCTTTTAGGGGTCAGTTCTCCTATTTCTATGAATAGGAAACGGTAATTTACCGTTTTAGCTGTAAAACAGAATCACAACTTTACTAACCAACTTCTTTATGTCCTATTCTGTAGGAATGGATAAACATATATCTAAGATATACGCAAGAATATTCATAATTGAAGTTATATTTTTAAGATAAGTACGAATAAAATATGAATCTGTTGTTTACATTCTAGTGGTACCCATGAAAAATGCACTTGCACACTTTCTTCTTTTTTGTTTGTTTCTTCTTTCTACATTTTCTGTGTCATCAATACCAATTCAGTACCATTTTCTCCTCTACTTGTCAACTGCTTTATTTTTGACGAGCTTTATACTGTTACTAGCGGCCCCGTCCGACTTTGGGTACGATTATTAATTATATTTACATAATTATTAAAGATTTCGTTTTTTTTTTGTCTTCATTAGACATCATTCGGTGTATATAGCCTATTATATGTTCAATCACGTGTTCTCACTACATACTAATTTGTTTGAAGATTGGTCAAGAGGTTCTAGAGATATAACGCGACATACGGACAGACAGATAGAGAAAAAAGTCAAAATGGTCAAATTGATGTTAGTGTGTCATAAAACGAATGTTTATCATGAAATTTGTCAAAAATGGAATATATAGATATAGAGACATTACATATTTATATAGATACATAGAATTTATATAGCCTATTATCTGCGCTATCATGTGTTCCCACTACATTCCAACATTCTTGAGTTATTTCGAGACACACGAAAATCTGTACAGATGTATATAGTAGTATAGATTAATAAAAACATTTTAGACCCAGATGTTAATTGATGGTTATGGTCGAATTTTGACCACAAGGCGAACATCAGTTTTAATAAAAGTGCTTTCCAAAAATTAATGTTTTATAGTTACAAATTTCAAACTATTTCTCTATTATTATTAATTCTACACAGGTTTTTTCATTTACTGGTTTTCTTCAGGTTTGTCAGACCAAATAGTGTTGACTATCCAGTTGATGTAAGGAGCTACTCTCGTGTAAGCGGCAGGCGCCCCAGACCCACAGTTGGGACCCCAGGATACAACGCCGGTAATAACGTAATTGCACGCTAGATCTTGGTTCATCACTCTAGCCATCAATGGTCCACCGCTGTCACCCTGAAACGTGGTGCTAATATTAGAAAAAATATTTATACGGCAAAATGGTACCTTACAGTCTTTTACTGAGTTATGGCCTGACTTATTATCAAAGGGTCCATCTTATTGCCCATAGATTAGGTAAAGAAATGCGAGAGCGGCAAAAAGTAATGACTGACATATGTCTCTATCTCGTTCTTTTACAGTGAATTGCCCATTGCAAGGAAAGACCGAGTTATCTTTCGTTTGTGTCGTAGTTTTTAAGTTTACAAACGTCAAAATGGACTACAAAATGATACGGCAAAATTAAAAGGTCATACAACGAGACATTTAATACTAGCAGCAGAGACCATTTCGATTTTTATAACTGAGAAAAATTAATAACATTCTACGCCCCATCATTTTGTCTTCGTTAATCTAGGTTTAGTACGCCGCTTATTGCATATAAAGAAACATTTAATAAACGTTCACACACTACACCCCCGCACTATAATTCCTTTCACGCAACAGCAGGTGGCGTGGACGCATACAAATATGACATCACAAACACACTTATGATTTGATAACAAACATTTATATGTCATATTACGAGTATGACTGACTCGTCAGGCAGGGTCGTTACCAACTGACCTATGGGGTCGTCAATTTATACTTACTTGACAGCTGTCAGAGTATTGACCCTTCAGGGGCTTCAGGCCTTTTGCGCAGATCATGGTGTTGTCGTCCCAGGTAAAATTCGGAACTTTCAGCGTCTTTATACAATCAGCAGACGGGACTACATTAATGTAAGCCTGGAAATATTATGTTTATTTAATAATATTAAGGTTTAATTTTATGAAGAAAAATACAAATATTCTATACTGGTAATGTGCCTTTGCTTCGCTTTGGGAAGTTTGATTTTTATATTCACAAATAGTAATTGTACCGGAAATAATCGTTCCTCATTTTCATCGGGTGTTTTATAATTTTTCTTAACGTCCTATACCTAAACCATTCTCGTGAGTTTTATACGATTTTTACCAGTGGACATGTCTATTGGTAAAAGCTGTATAACATCCGTGCCGTAGTGTTTTTTTACCGTTTATGTAACTAGTCGACAAAGGAGCAGCAAGCCTTCGGATGGTAAGTGGTCACCGTCGCGCATGGACATCAGTAACACTAAAAACATCGCCAAAGTGCTACCAACCCTAAAGGAAGCGGGGGACCTGTACTATTACTGGCTCTGGGACACTGCGACCAAACTACGAATACAACTTTCACAGTCGATCTTAGAAAGAGGATGGTAGCTAGCCAGGCGGGCAAACTACCCTAATACCATGCAAGTACTGTCGGGATTAAACTTGGTGGGACAGAACCCGGTGACCACCAACAAAAAGGACCCTTGTTCCGCAGTGTTTGTTCAAAAAGAAAGATGGAACCTCTTACATTCCAATAGTTTGAAGCTATCAGCATTCAGATAATTTGTTTTATACCATGTATATAAGAAATGAACATAGTTCACCCGGAAGAAAATTACTATTAAATGTTAAAAGAATTATTAAAAAGTAATGTGGCCGAGATTACCCCAGCACATAGTATTAATGTTGATTTGTATATTCGTTGATAACGGCATTTTGGTTGGTTACAATTTGAAAGACTTTAGCTGAATCTTTTTCATAAAAAAACTAGGACAGAAAAAGGTGGAGATAGGTTTGGGTGGGATGCAGTTGATACACTTATCATTCGTTTTGTTCCCAATGAACTATTATTTGTCATACACCTTAAGCAATAAGTTGGACTTGTCCCTGTGAGAGCCTGTCTGCCCCCAACCAGCGATGATGCGTTGCGTGTCGTCATATTTCAGGCCGGGAACTGGCAGGCATATCGGGTAGATGTATTCCGAAAACACTACTCTGAAAGATTTAAAGATTTTTATTGAAAATATTTAATAGAATAACATTGAATTGCAGTAGTAGAAACTGTGTTGCAGCAGGAAACGCTCATCCCGGAACACAAAGGATCTATGTTCTATGTTGAAAGAAGAAGAGAACTTTAAACAAATAATTCATTCTTCTTTAACAAAAAAAGACAAATTAAAGAAAATATTGTACGATAGAGACAACAAATGTACATAAATCTGGATGGAACTGAACTTATGTTATAATACGACGATAATAAAATTATGCACGGCATTTTAAGACCATTGGATAAAATAGCACTAACCCATTTACGGTCCATTGCAGGGCAAAGGTTTCTGCTCTTGATTGAGTAGGTATAGAGGGTATTATACCAAATTACGAATATGATTCAAAGGACGGATTACTGGCCAGTGTCAGTAGCGTACTTTATGATACATTTACAGTACGGTTATTTCAATTTTGATTTCGTGTTCTCTCTACCTTCCTCAATCTCTACCTATTCATCGCTATCTACTTACCTTTTGTTTGAGATATTACCACTAGTATGTAAGCTAACTGCTATTTAAAATAATCTCACTCTATTCTTACTTGGTTCACCCTATCTTTAGAAAATATTTCGATTCTTTTAAATTTTCACCCTTAAGTTATCTGGAAGAAATTGCTTTGTAGCAATATGACCATATGCGATTTTGGGGAGGGGCGGAGTCTCAGGAGTCCTTTTACCCCCACTCGAACCGCACCTGCCCGTGCGATACACGTGTGCGATAACTTGCGTTGCCGGCCTCAAACGATTTAACGCTCTTTTTAAAGATCCTAATTTCAAAGGCGTACAAATAAATGATAAAACGATTCTTACTGTCTATTCAGCTCCAGCAAGGCGATGTCGTCATGTTTTTCCGAAGAAACGTACGTTTTGAATGGTATCCTTCGAACAATGTAATACAAGTCCCCGTTTCTTAAGTCCGTTTTGTTTAAAACGCCGAGTAAAGCGAACCGCAGTGGCCCGCTGCAATATTAATGTACTGACATAAGTCTACAGCGTTTACGTTTCTGCTGGTAACAGGTCATATTATAGCAACCGTAACTGTAGTTTTGGGATAAATAAACAATAATAGAAACACATTTGTTAATATTACATTGATCTCTCTGATTACTGTGAGATTAATTAATTAATTAAGAGATAGGTTATTGAAGGTGACTGTTAATGGAAACTTCCTGTATAGCTGATTCTAAAATGATTTTTTTACCAATCGTATATGATATTACAATTAATATTTTATTAATTTAAAGTGTCATGGGTAAATTTTGTGATATCTAAAGTTAATCTATGGTTTGTATTAATTGAAGTGAATCTTTGGTTCTTTACTTGTCTTTGGCTGAACGCATTCCATGCTACTCCACGCCATGTTAAGAGAAAAAAAGAACTGTTTTTTGGTAATCTGCGGTGCATTTATTTTTATTCTAAATTTTTTTCCCCAAATTTATCCGAGTATATTTATTTTTCATACACCTTAGTTTCCCATCTTTGCTTGAGCGTACTTACGCCAATGCCAATAAAAAAAAATCTGTGATAGTTATATTAAGAGAAAAAAATTTATGGTAAATTTTGTGCTGTTTTTAAATGATTGTACGGTGAGTTGTATGGTAAAAATATGCACACATATTACTTATTAATTTTATACACATTTACTTTGTTTGTTACTTTTGTAATATTACTGTGGATTGTATCTACTAATATAAATACAAAGCCAGGGCGGGCAGTTAGTAAACGTGTGAACTTACTAGGTGTTTTCCGTCAAAACGTGACCTGCAGTGAGGATGTACCGTTCGCTTATGAGGGAGCCACCGCCTATCCACACTATGTCAGGTGCGTCATCCCCAGCGTCGTCTATATCTTTATTGTTGTTACAACCTAAGACCGCCTGGAAAACACACGGGTCATCGTTTATTAGCTTCAAACTCACTTATAACTATATTAAGAAAACATAATAGAATATGTTCTCCTTGCTCAAATAGATATATATTTATATTAAAAAGAGGGAGTGCGAATTTTGTGTCTGTAATGCCGGAAGGTCAGCTCCGCATCGGCGGCACCTATAAAAAAATCTATTGCCATTTGAAAGGTACGTTATTCTGGATGACCATAGGCTTATAATATCAAATGTTTCGTAAATTTTTGTATAATAAAGATAAAAAAATCATGATGATCGATTGATATAGAACATGATATGTCGCAACGCCATCTATAGGCTACTTGTAAAGAAGTACACAGCTTACATACATTGCTTATAAAAATGCATACAATTGCCAACTTTCTTGGTACTCGGTCTGTAAATTGTGTGTAGATTTTAAACTTTTGTCATCTATTTTTAACAAACGAGTACAATGGAATTGTACCAAAAGTGTTATGTAACATTTTCCAATTAAAATGCTCCATGGCCCGCGTCCCGTAACAGCACTTAGTTTTCTACAGTATCTTTAAGGTATCACCTATCCAGTATCAAATAAGCATGCTCGAGTTTGAACTCCCAGCGCAGTACACACGTGCCAAGAGAGTTCGCAGATATTACAGCTAAGTAAAGACGACCATGTACCATGTGAGGAAATTCCTTTGGGTTGGCGGCAGAACCGGCTGGGTCATCAGTTGCGATCCTCTGCACGTCATCTATCACATTGCAAGCGTATGCCCTCGTATATCCACTAAGGCTACGTTCATCCGCCTCGCACATCTGCACGTGCCGCCTGTTTGCAACGCATTCTAAAAATACAACGTACCACCATTCGGTATACTAACAGAAAATCAAAAGTTTACGTAATGAAAAATAAATGGTTAGACGGTCAAACGAGCAAACGGGCCACCTGATAACAATGAAATAGGGTCGGGGTCTACATGCCAAACAATTATTTTGTAGCACATACAACTCTGCTGAAATTATTGTAACTGTTGTCTTGATGGTATAATCCAGCTAATGGAGAATTGTCAGTTTCATAATTTGAAATGGCTAATTATGTCTGTCAGCTCATATTACCGAGGAAACTGACTCAGGACTTTGATTTGTTTGGTCATTAAATTACGTAGGGCACAATTTTTTTTTTATATGAAAGGTTAGATATTCGATTTTAGTCTGGTAGATATTCATTACTTTTCCAGGCGATTTCATGAGCGGGGTCAGCGAAGGCAGGAGTCTGGACTGGAGGTAGTGAAGAACACCCTTCAGGTTCATCGGGCTGCGGGTAATCCGGTGTTTTCGGACAGCAGATCATTGGAAGGTCGCCCTTGTACCGGCATATCTGTGAGAAAAGTACAAACGAAATTATTAATAAAGACACCGCTGATGTTATTTATAAGGAATGCGGTAAGGATTAATCTAATATGATGGTTTAAGACTAGGTCAAAGCAAACTGGGGAAATCACGAAATTTTAGTCCTGATTAATATAAATAATTATTATTTAAGGTGCAGATGCTTTAAAAATGTAAAGAGTAGGTTTTCTGGAGCAAAATGATTGCGCGTTCCTAGTTTTATATAATGTGAAAATCCTTTCATTTGACGCGGTATCTGAACGGTGCACGGCATTCGGTTTGTCTCCTGACCAACATCGTTGGAAAGAACTCTACTAAGTTCTTGAACTGTTCACGATTGACTTGCGAGTCCATCTATACTAGAGTTCAGGTCACCTTACCCTGTTCGTGGTAAACCCTGATACAGGACGATGATGCCCATATTTATTAAGAGATAACTGGGCTCAGGAAGTCAGTACCATTCGGCTGTTAGATATCAATAAATCCTGATCAAAAACGTGCATCTTACTGTATCTTTGTTCGTGATGATGTCATTGTCGCAGCTGTTGAAATGCAGGCTGTAGGGACCGGTTCTATAAATCTGATCACCATCTGGACAGCACACTATACTCGTACTGCCTTCCCAACCGCATAACTGTAATAATAAACTTCACTGCACCACGTTGAAGTGTGCATGGTAAGATGCACCGGTGTGTGTCAAGTTTCACTGGTGTTTGTTAAAAATGAAACCAATTTAATATTCACACGCGAAATTTAACAGAACCATGCGTGTTACCTGTTAGGACATAAGGGCAAACTTCAATGGTTAGAATCTAAATGTGATGCTCGGAATTCCTTTGTGCAAGTTATTTCGATGGAAATTAAGTGATAATTGTTTGATAATATTTGCATCAAGAATTCTCCAATTATAAATACATTACCTCATATATGTTTATATATATATATATATATATATATATTACCTCAATCCCGGACATGACTTGATCAACATATATTTTCTTTTGAGCATATTCACAGTTATTGATTATTTCGCACACTCCACTTTTGCCTCCGCTGTATTCGCATGGGTCGCCTGTTGACATACAAACGTGAAAGTAAAATTTAAACACCAAATACCGTGGTAAATCTAGTGGGATTTAAAAATATTTATTACATACATTTAATCTTGTCAGTATTTTGCCAGACATTGTTATTGTAAATTACACAGTTAAAATGTTTTTTATGTCGCGAGCAACGACGAGACAGTCTCGTCGGCTTCGCCGGTTTCTTTGTGTTTGACAATGTATCCATCATGTTCCTGATATATCTTTAAACTTTTAAAATCGCGGACATAATACTTTTTATATTTTATTCTCTTAATGTTGCTAACGGACTGTCAATCGCTTGTAGTTTAGAGTTGAAAGCAAATAAAGGATTAACTGAATTTAATTTTGTCAGAGGCGAATGAAGTGCCAGGGACTTTCGGTTGAGGGCATTTGGAGCTAAATTTATCGCGCTGCTTTTGGGCGAATCGGCGGAAAAGTTGATGTCCAATCCAAGTGTAAGTTTCTTATGCCCACGCAAGTTCTCTGGTACGGCTTAAGGAAACAGCACCGTGGTTAAGTTAAATTAGTATTACTAATATTCGTCTATTGGTCGAGGTTTGAAATTTATTTTTACTCGGTTCCAAAGTTCCTCGTAGTTCCAAGCACTCCTTGCATGCTAACTATTTCACCAGTATAATACTAGCATATACACATCTATATTATTATCTTTTATTTATAAAATGGCACGATACAATGCGAAATAAAAAAGCATGCAAACAAATGTCTTGCTTTGTCGCAGACGTAAGGGAAGCTTAAACGCAATGTAGAGCTAGTTAAGGAGCCTAGACTGACCATTCACATATTCATTTTATAGACGGTGAAAAAGACTTCAGCCAAAAATACCATCAGCTCTTAGTGCCGTTCTCTACGTGCCCGCGTTGGCGATTAAACAAAATAAAAAAAATATATATATTAGGTACTACAAGTAACTCTCAAACTCATACCAGCGCATTCAAAAAGTAGCTTTAAGGAAAATCCGTCATACATAAACTGTATTTACATACCTATGTCGTATTGCGCGTGAATCACACGAAAAATCAAAAAAAATAACGCACTCAAATGTTTACACATATTGAATAGAAACAATTTAATTTACATTTATCTATATTTCCATAAGGAAATTTTATTTGTGTACACAACTTTGTTTACTTAATTTTAATATTATTTCTGTTAATCTAGTTGACCTTCCACAACCGGTCGTGTTAACTTTTGAGATGATACTGTGTATATTTCTTGTTCATTATGGGTGTGTTATAAATGGATGACTGGTGTTAAGCCTGATCGCAACGTTTTTTTCCTACGTCCGATTTAAGAAGTCATTCAATGATTCCTGTAATAATTGTAACTTTTATATATCATAAAAATCAAAAAAAACAGCAATCCTCCTATTATTGATTTTTACTTATCAAAAAATGGTCGAATATATCCTAATAACTAATGAATGTGTCTTATACATAAAGTGAAGATTGGGTTTTATATGTGAGACCCCAAACAAGCTTTATTACAATTTACATCTTCATTTTATGGTAATATTATAATTAGGCTTCTTATCATTAGTGTAAGCAATACATATGGTTTGTCTGTATTTAAATTTTTCATAAATAACAAGCATTTCTTAGTTGGATGGTTGACCACCAGTGGTGAAAATTTTTAGCGCTTCTACGCTTCGATTTGTACTTTGTAAGCTGCCGCTCCCGATATTTGTATCGTTAGATAAAGTTGCTAATACATTTCGAGCATTCGGGCAACATAACTTCCAACATATAGGTATGTCACTTCATCAGTTTGCATTGGAGCAGTGTGAAAAAGTTTTCTTTAGTTCTTCTCCATTAAGATGGGAGAGGCGAGTAATACGTAGCTAGAAGGTAACACCCAATCACACCACATCATCATCACATTTCACATTGGATTAAGCCAAGTATTAAACGGGCACCCAGTGATATTGGTTCGCTTCCAGAATTACTAGAGACCAAGTATTCTCAAATATATCAGACGTAATTAAACTGATGTAACATATTTTTTGTCAAGATGGTGTGAGACGGAACATCAATAATCGGAACAGGCACATCACTATCGACACAGAGACGCGCACCCATCACTAGCACGAGGATGACAGTTCCTTGTTTGGTGCGCTTTTGTTGTATGTAGGTAGTCTAAAGAAGTTACGTTTGATTAATAAATGCTAATTATAAAAGAGTTTAATTGTGTTTATTAGTAAGTAGATTCGTGAGTGATGGTACTTTAATTTTAGAAATATAGTAACTGCATCCAAACCCGTGTTTACCTGATGAAGTAATTTGAGAGATCAGTTTTTTAGTTTCTCACATTAGTAAAACATTTATTTATTGCAATAGCTATAAAACAATAGTAAAAACATGATTTACTATCCCTTATCAAAACATGAGATTTTGATGATAATATGCGATATTGAAGTATGTTCATTTATTATGACAGAATATTAAATAAAAGTAAATTATTTACTGAATTTATACCTTTAGGGCATTCACTAGTATTAAATGTTGACTCATTTGGCTATCGTAGTGATGTTATGCGGGTCCCATTATTTATTATTAGTGAAGTTTCCTCGCTTCACTTCGAGAAATTTGATTTTTACGTTCACAAACAGTAATCGCACCCGAAATAATAGTTGCCCATTTCTATCAGGCGCTTTATAAATTTTTCCTTATGTCGTACACCCAAACTTTTCGTGAATCAGCCTGTCTATTGGTAAATCGGTATGAAAACTCGTGACGTAGTTTTCGATATCGCATTCTGCGGCAGAGAATTTATTTTACATCGAAATGGCAGAGTCCTCTCGGAATAATGTACATTTCAAATGTTAAAAGAATTTTCATATAGCCAGCATGGTTCCGGAGATCACCGTCCGCATACATACTTTGTGTTCGCACGACCACTTCATAATATTGGCATAAAGTCGAATAGAAACATTTACTTAACGACCAAAACAGCTTAGTAAATAACGAAATATTTTATAACCAAAATATTTTTTGGTTTACAACATGGCTAGTCGACAGCGAATGGACTAAATAAAACAAAAGTGTGCCATAAATAATTTTATATTTTTACAACGGTACAACATCTAACACATGGTGACATTACAATTACAGCATAAACATTACTGCGATTTTGTAATGTAGCTTATTTTCGACAAGGTTTTTTTATCATCTATCCTATACCGAAACCAAATTTCAATACCTCAATTTTACATAACAATATTGAACATCAGCTTCCTCCCGAAAACATTAGTTTGTAAACACCATCATAATACATATTTATCTTCAAACACTAAGTAGTAACAGCTCTAATTACAATATTATTTTTTATTTACCTTTTCTGTTGAGTTTCGTTCAGAAAACAAAAATATTGTGTGCCAGCTACACGAAAACAAAACGCCAGGTTTAATTTATTTACACTAATTAAAATTTAAAAATTCTACGAATCATCTGTTAAACATAACTTAGATAAATATCCAAGTAAACTTGGATTTAATTTATTAAGTTTACTGTACTCACATTTTACAATTATTGTTACGTAATTTTATTTATTAGTAAGCAACTAGATACTTGCACTTCAAGATCATTGTTATAGACATTATAGACGAATATTTGAATCTTCATCTTTCTGACAAAAAGAAGCCTATTTTGTAGCAAGAATGCTATAGGACAGCAAAAAAATATATAATTTATATAATTACGTAGCTGTACGGCTATTAGTATTTCCATTCTCGTAAACAATACGCACAAAAGTACGTTTTCCATGTACGCGTGGATAACCAAATCGATTGTCGATCAATCGAATTAATATACCATTTTTGAAAATATGATTTTTATCAGCCTGTAATCGAATCTATGGTATCTTAAGGCCGGATCACTTCTGTGAAGTATTACTAAGTAGAATTTAATGCTTACAACTATTTACACAACAAGCTGTGCAATAACACGGAGTTTTTTATATAACCGGTATCGATTCTTAGGATAATATTTTTCTAAAAATCGATATGTAATATCCAGTTTTAATTTCCGTCGATCCGAGATTCCTTTAAGGGTTTTACAACACTGAATAACAATTATGGATTTGGTCATCCAAGTACAAATAAAAAATCGCCCAACAAATAGGTTACCCCATATAGCATTCACTTAGATTATATTATTTGCTTCCGCGATTGGCATCCCGACTGAAATTGGTACAGCGAAATTATAGTGCCAAAATTACCACCTCGGGCCAACCAACTCCTTCCCCACAACTCCGTCATCCACATAGTTCACTAATTTTACAATGTAGTTTAAAAAAACTATAAATAAATTTACAGCCGTTAATGAACGAGTGCATTTAAAAAAATACTGTAGTGTATTTTTATATATAATTTTAACCAGCCTGTGTGGACGCAAAACTACCACAACAACTCGGCTCGCATGCAACGCGTTACAAAGGTTCGTTTTAACGCACACATTACAATGCGCTAGAGACAGCAATACAAAACACGTCCAGACAGACGGAGACGGTGGTATTCTACCGGCAACCAAGATTACAACGCCCGTGCACACTGCCGGCTGTGACGGTAGGAGTTATCATATACGCCTCCGATACATGTAAGTTGTAGAACATTAAAAAAATTGCGTCCCGTTCCTTAGTCTCCGACCTGATTTGACGCTGAAAACAACTGCTAGAACAATTTCGAAATCAAACCACTTTGAAACGTCACTGATTGCTTGCTATTGGGTTCGTTAGCATGGCTTTTTTTTACATAGAATAAGTTAACGCTTGACAACAATCCCACCTGATGGTAAGTGGTGACGAAGTCTAAGGTGTTGGACGCACTAAATTATGGCTTGTGTCGATCGCTGGGTGAACATCCGGCGTTACGTTGCACGAGTTGATTCTATCAACTTTCGATGCAAGAACTCCGTAACCGATGTCTTCCCGCTAACCACTGTCTCAGTAAAAACTATTAATTATTTAAATATTTTTATTCTAATTCTTATCTATGTTAGTAAAGACAAGCACGTTAATATCTACTAATTAATAATTTAGTTCTTCTAGATCTATCATAGAGCAAGGATATAAGTGGAGATGCGCCGCCGCGAGGGCGCTTCAGCAATATGCGGTTAGTGGCATGGAGACAAGCTGCGCGGAATTCTTTAATCTCAGATCAAATGCACAGCCGATTTCGAGGTGAGATTTTTACAATCGTAATATATTAATAACGAATAATTAGAGTTGGCCGCAATAAGCCAATGCGTTTGTTACGAATTGAAAGATGTTTCATAGCAGGCCCGGGTCAATGTTCAAGATACACTATATTAATCTGTGCGTTTCCCCATTTTTTACCACTGTCCGAAAACCTGGAAAGGACTCCAGTATATTTTGAAACAGCCCAAGACCAAATATTATCAATCGACGCATGTAAACAAATCTGCTGTACATTTTGTGTAATGCCGACAATAAAACTACATATGTATTTATGATTTAATTGTGTGCGAATTAAAGTCTGTTTCATATGTCACCTCAATGCTGTCTCGTATGAACAGGGGGTGCCCCGCAACACATATTTGTATCCTTCTTCTACGCTGCTTATATTATGTTTGTTCGTAATTACATATTAAATTTGAATTTTTTTACACGCTGTTAGTTTACATTGTTACGATTTAGACATCGCGGAATGTTCACATTTCACACAAATAACGGGCACTCACGATAGCGAAGCAAAAGACGAAAAGTTTAGAACCTCGTATATGTCGTTATTAATATGTTAAGGACCTATAAAAAGATTAACGTGTCGCCTAAATGACAGTCAAGTGTCGCCTAAATGACAGTCAAGTGTCGCCTAAATGACAGTCAAGTGTCGCCTAAATGACAGTCAAGTGTCGCCTAAATGACAGTCAAGTGTCGCCTAAATGACAGTTAAGTGTCGCCTAAATGACAGTCAAGTGTCGCCTAAATGACATTCAAGTGTCACCTTAACAACCGCCAAACAATAAGATACCGAGCATGTATGAATTTTTAGCTAAAATAAAATATCGCCATAAAGTATCAGCCACCGCAGATAGTAATTAAGCGCATAGAAGAATCTCCATCGTGAGGACCAGTTAAATATGTAAAATGTGCAGATAGTGAAACACTACACTGTCCTTAGCAGACCGACGTGGTCTGACAAACAAGCCAAAGGCACCACTAGACGCAACAAAACGACCACCAGAGGACTCATGATTCAATACCGTCCAATTTCATTATATATAACATGATAAAGTACATCAATATAATCTCTCCACTACCTAATCTAATTATAAAGTTAAGATTTATTATTTATAGTTAGTGATATATAACAGTGCTACAATAATTGCATTTAAAAATAATAATCGTTTAGTATATAATCTCTTCAACCATAATTATATTGAACACTAAATGAGGTCCGTTTATAAGATTATCACTCGCGCACTTGTGCTGCACTTCAATACAATCTGAAAAAAAAATACACAATAATTCGAATACAATAACGAAATGAGCTGACGAGATTGAAACACAAATGATGATGGTCACTGATTTCTCGAGCACCACATAGCGATCTCAACCATTCAGTTAAGTTTTACATGTAATCATTTGAGCAAAGTCTGACTTGGCATGTGTTCAGTCGAACCACAGATGTAGACAATATCTAGGCACGGACTGAATGCTGAAGCAAACTATACCAAAACAGATAATTAATAAAAAAACGGACTGATTAAGAAAAATGCTATTTGACAATTTAACTCATATAGATGGTTCAGAATCAACAAGAATAACAAATGACAGATAATTTGGGATGTCACGTTGACCAAAAACCTTACTTTAAACATGGTAATTTTTGGTTAAAAAAATATTTTTATTTAAGAAGTATCAATTTATATATATTTGATGGAAATATTTAATGAACACATTTATATACTATTATATTTTTTGTCAATTGTAATGAAATTCTGACAGGTGGTCAGTTACCACGTAAGTACCAACTAAAGTCTTTAAAAAATATATAATTTAAATAATTGTCAGTAACTTCCTTGTCTCCATTCTACATATTTGTAACTTTGATTAAAGAGTACTCATAGTATTTTAACGCAATTTAACAATCATGTCAGTAATTGATTGATAAATTTGTCACATTGTAAGTTATATCAAAAAGTGTTCTGCAATACAGGTTAAACAAATAAGGACTCTTACACAATCCACATGGATCCTTGCGTAACGGTGTTGCAGCGCGGTTCAGTGCGCGGCCCCCGCGGCGCCGGCTGCCAGGTCGACAGCCAGCACGGCAGCGGGGGCGGCGCGCCCTCAGCTGCGTCGGTGGCGACCCCCTCGACGACGACGTTCGCGACGCACCTGACGACAACACACCGATGGAACGTATTATACAATGTTTTTAAAACGTTGTATATTGTTCTGCAGACAACTTGCTTATACACTGAAGAGATTTGACTAGGGATTTTTGCAGTTATATCCACCCCCCTGCCATCACGTTGCTCCTACAAATACTATCTGTGCAGCATTAATCTCGTGTTTGTTTTTAACTAGTGGCCGACTCATTGTTGGAAGTTCTGATGTAGCATGAATGCCTCCTACATCACTTAATGACCAGCGCTAACTATCCAATTGTTGGGGCCTTAAGTTTCTCAACACGGTGAATCACTTACAACTGACAGGAGGCGTTAATTATCTATGAATTAATACCAAACTACTAATCTCGTGTATTGCAGTGCAAAAATAATGTACTTTAACAAAGTTAAAACGTAATGTAATGTTTAACGTAACATCAACAGCAGTGCGCAACGTACCGTCCCCACGTCGCCGTCAGCCCATCGTTCGTATGCACGCTCGCGCTTCAGCCACTCCTGGTATTTGTACCACCACTCCTCCCACTTCACGTAGTCGCCCAGAGAGAGGCCTGAATACATTATTATTTTAAATTAAAAAAAGAAGTTAGATTTGTGTTTACAAATGTTTATTTAATGGAAATAAATAGATAAGAGTACCACCAGTGTTCAAACATTATTTATACATTTATTACATAATTACATCTGTAATGACGTAATCAAAATATTTAAAGTAGCTTAAATGGATCATAAAAACTAAACAAGTGGTTGACGGGTTACAGAAATGAATGAGATATTTTTCTATATTCACCTCTAAGATAGCCACGCTTCTTGTAGTAGTCATAGCGAACCCTGACATCATCCCAGGATGGTAGACCACCGGGTGCCGCAGCCAGCAACTCCTCAGGATAACTGCCCACAGGTGCTGCTTCCAAGCCTCTGTAAATGTATAGTTAATTTAGGGGTTCTATTTCGATGCGTCGGTCAATCATATTGGCATCCAGTAAATTACGTCACTCGTTAAAGGAAGAGATCAACAAATATCGAGGGAGAGTATTAAGTTTTATGCTGTGAAAAGTATAAATATAAAGTGTTAACACTAAATTTTAAACAAGAAATGGGCAGATCCAAAGTCCTTTTATGTACATGGAGGATTATTTGTATTACCGCTCACATTAGGGTACCAATCACAACACTGAAACTAGCTGCTTTACTAACCGAATAACAGGAGTTAACACCTTGTAATTTTGTGGCTGTGGAAAATGTCCATTGCATTCTAAAACTGAATACAGCGTACATTCATAAACATAACTTACTCATACTTGGGCAAAAAACCGACCTCAAAGTCAACCCATATTTATAGTACAATTATGTCATCTATTCTCACATTACTCCACGTTCATAAAGCTCAGACCCACAATCAATCAATGTCTACATTTCAAGTTATCACAGCATAAAGAATCCTCAATATCATATTCACGGCGAATTGAAGCGTCATCCTTAAATCACAGCTGTCCTTCTTCGAATCATAGCACGTCGGTCTAAAACTCTAGTACATTATCCTCATCGTCTTCATGCAAGTTTCAAGTCAAACTCACGGGTAGTCGGCGGCGGGTGCGGGCTCGGCGGATGCGGCTCGCTCGGCATCACGTTCGATGCGCACGTGCAGCGTTGCCTCGCGCCGCGTGATGCGCATGTTCTCCAGCCGAGCGGACCGGTCGGCCGACCACTGCGCCATCTTGCCGAAGCGCTCCGACAGCGTCAATCTGTTGCCAGTGAAATGGTTAAATGTCGTTAAATAAAAGGCACAAAATGAGGTTTGCACAATTTCTGATTATCCATTTGCTTATTATTTTATATATACCGCTCTATACAGGTACGAATTATGTAGAGTAGGAAAAAACTGTCACTTTTCATTCACAGATAACAAAGTTTTCCTATTGGTATTCATTTATAATGTGCGCCATAATGAATTATGAAATCAAACTACATCATAATATATAGCAAGTTGACAGTTACATGATTATCCTGCAATTAGGTTTTTATTATCAAAATTACAAATTTTAAAATTTACTGTTATTTCTGTTTATTAATCGTTATCCTTGTTAAATATAAAAAATTGAGTTAACCTAATATTATTGTTACATTATTCTGCACTCCCATGTTTTTTCTCCTTATTATCTTATTACCCCTGTCTTCCTTCCATCCATAGTCTCTCTCTCTCTCTCTCCCTACCCTACTCTCATTCTGAAATCTCCCTCTCTGAGAATACAGTTAACCTGTCTTTTATTACTTTACTCAGCACACATAATTTTTTTTCCTTTCACTCTTAGTACCCCCTTTCTACAATCGTTCCTCCTTGTCTCACCCTACCCCTTTCCACTATCTACCTCTGCGGCTGGTGGTCACTGGTGGCGTCACTCTCGCTCGCGCTGTCGCTATCCGCGAGTGCCGCGGCGATGGCGGCGGGCGACACGCCGCGCGACCGCTGCCGCTCGCCCTCGCGCTTGATGCGCGCAGCCGGCATCGGCGCTGCCGGACGGACAGCTAGCTGGCTGCGTTGCCATTCCAACACCTTGGAGAAAACCGCACACATTCTCTTATGTTATGGGTATAATAAATTAGGCACACGTATTGATGGCACGTCAAATGTGTCAATACTTAAATCACGCTTTCGAAGTGTTCTGATGACATCATCACTTATCGCAACGGAAGATATTCCTAGTTAATTTGGAGAATTGTGGTACATGGGGCTCAATCTATAATTATGTTCAATCCAAACTACAATGCTCCAACACATGAAACAATGGCATCAGGTTCATTCTTTTCACTACTCCTGGTCTTTTAGAAACTGGAAAATGGTAGAAAGTTCTTATACTTATCTGGCTGGCTACCAACAATGGAGTTGGCCAAAATTTGTGACAAGCCCCTACACCTAAGTGCCTTTCTAGGAATATGCTGGATATCGCAAAAGCCTACAGTTATTAGGTGTGTGCTACTGTGAGATTCGCTAATAAGTTATAGCTGATAAATGGGAGTTATTATATCCTATATGCACATCCCAAGTATCAATGTAATATATTACAATCTTTACCTGAATAGATATATCCTATAAGGCAAGAAAATATGGGTGAAACCTGCTTTCAATTTCCCTTTAATGTTCACAATGTTGTATGAAGACTAATCAGATTGTCGGTCACAACAATTCGCGATCTCCTTCAAAACAGCTAAATTTACCATCACTACATTCCCTATGTATTTTTATAGCTATATGTGTATACCATTTGTTTTTGTATATATTTACAGTAATTTAAGCTATACTTAATATTATATATATATATACACTACCGGTCAAAAGTTTGAGACCACTAATAAAAGATTTTTGTTATTAGTAAATATTCTTAAAATATTGGTGATAAAAAGTAATCTGCACACCTGCATATTCTATTGTTTTTAAAGATTGCCTAAAAGCTAATTCTTTTGTATATAAGCTAAGGAAAGGGCCATAAACCAGCATTGTTTCCAAACTGTAATGTGAGCCGAAGAAGAGCTAGTCCGATAATCTATAGTAAAAATGTTATTACCTCATTACCGCAGCTGACACTTCGTTTTTTTTTACATCATCTTACAATGCGATTGTTCTATATTTTTAAAATATGTTTTTAAGTTTATTTTAACCCGATATTTTCATGGTTATCTACGAATATCCGCTGTTAGTCTGATTTTGTGATTCCTACAGTCAAGACGTCTCTAAAATGGGAAAAGTTTGCGAAATTAGTATCGAAACGCGATCTGCCATCGTTGTTCTCCATAATGAAGGCATATCTGAACGTGAGATTGCATCTCAACTCAAGTTATCAAAGACTTGTGTTCATCGCACTATTGTGCGGTACAAACAAACTGGCAGTAATCAAGATCGTCCGCGCTCCGGGAGACCAAGAGCTACGACTTCTAGTGAAGACAAATTTATTGTGGTAACCAGCAAGCAAAACAGACGCCTAACAGCCCCAGAAATCCGCGTTGAAGTCAACAAATCTCGGGAAAAACCTGTGTCAGTGTCTACAGCGAAAAGACGATTGCGAGACGCCAAGTTGTACGGTCACGTTGCTATTCGAAAACCTCTTCTAAAACCGCAGAATAAGAAAAAACGGTTGCAGTGGGCCCTAGCCCATCGAGACTGGACCGAAGAAGATTTCAAAAAAGTACTTTGAAGTGACGAAATAAATTTGAAATATTTGGTTCAAAAAGAAGAATTTTCGTTCGACGTTCTGCCGAAGAAAAGATGATGCCACAGTGTGTAGTCCCGACTGTCAAGCATGGTGGCGGATCTGTTATGGTCTGGGGTTGTTTCTCAGGCTATGGGACTGGAAATCTGGTCCAAATTAAAGGAATTATGAAAAAGGAGGAGTATAAAGTAATTTTGGAGAAAAATGCTATTCCCTCCGGACTAAAGTTAATCGGCAAAGGATTTATTTTCCAACAAGATAATGATCCAAAGCATAGTTCAAAATTATGTAGGGGCTATTTAGACGAGAAACAGTCAGAAACAGTGTTGGAAAACATGACATGGCCACCCCAAAGTCCCGATCTTAAACCCATAGAGCTTTTGTGGGAAGAACTTGACCGAAACGTTCGCGAACAATGTCCTTCTTCACAGCAGGCCATGTGGAATGCCTTAGAAGACAGCTGGAAGAATATCTCGCAAGAGACAATAAATAAGTTAATTGCTCGCATGCCAAGATTGGTAAAACAAATAATAAAATGCAAAGGAGGATATTTTGATGAAAAGTCTGTGTAAACTCTCTTGTTTGTATTTTCTTTAGTAATTTAGTATTATCTTTTGTATTCGTAATTTTTTAATTTTAAATATTGTGTATAACATGGAAATAAAAACTGTATTTCATAATGATTTAAATATGTTGACTTTTATTTGTTTTCTTATTTTTTTTATAGTGGTCTCAAACTTTTGACCGGTAGTGTATTTATACTATATTATTATATTTATATGTATATATGTTGGTTATCTATAAATAGTATTTATATATGGTATATTGTATCTATCCTTATTTTATTTTAATCTTATGTACCGCCTTCGTCGCTTCTCAATTTTGCCTGAAGGTTGACTGGCAGAGAATGCTTATAGCATTAAGTCCGCCTTTGTACCATTGTTTCTTGTATGGTTCAAAAGAAATAAATAAATAAATATACAATCTTGTCAGTCAGATGACTTGTTTCTTATTTATTCATTAATCCTCATATTGTAAGAGGACACCATAGTCTGGTAACAGGAGAATTATGGGTTTTGATGATGAACTACCTTTTCTTCCCTGCTTCCCTTGCTAGCTTCTCTCGCTTTGAGCAACTCTCGCGTGGGCTGCACCGCTCGTGTCGCGGCTGGGGGAGGTGGTCTCTTCACTTTGTTTGATGGTGGAGAAGCACGGGGGCTGGGGATAGTTAAAATTTTAGTTGTAATTTGAATGGAACTACAGCTGGGTAGAACTTTAGTACATAATGTTGTAATTGAGTGCTTCAATATATATATTTTAGATGCCATGTTTTTGTTTTCTTTATTTGCAAGCAATTTAATATTAACAAGTAATGCATTTGTACGGTTATCTTATTAATAATAAGACAATGGATGGATTGTCAATGGGCTGCACTGTCCACATAAAGAGGTTCTTTAGTGGACCACACAGTATACTTCATAGTAAAACATTAAGTATTAAATTATGACATAAGTCATTGGTATGATCCATGCAGGAAAAAGGTCCCCAATGAAAACCAGTAACCATGGGACAGGAGTGTCTAAACTAAGAAAGATTAAACCTTTTTTTTTTCGTTTTCTGTTGTACCAATATGTGCAATATTAAATTATGACATTGTTATTCATTACATTACAATTTTGCCATTAAAAAAATATGATATTTTTTACTTCAATTCTAATAGACAACTTTATTATCATCTTTGGAGCGGGTCCCGGAATGGGGTAGACTTAATTTAGTCCATTTCAACCCCGAGAAGACACAAGTTTGCGCGTTAACCTCTAAAAAAACCCCATTCGTCATAGCACCACAGTTCCAGAACATTCCTCTTAACATCTCTAAAAGTATTGGGATCCTTGGTGTTGACATCTCGAATGAAGTTCAGTTTCGGGACCACTTGGTTAGTAAGGCCAAACTAGCTGCTAGAAAATTGGGAGTGCTCAACAGAGCTAAGCAGTACTTCATGCCTAAGCACAGGTTTATGCTTTACAAAGCGCAAATTCGACCGCACATGGAGTACTGCTCCCATCTATGGGCTGGAGCCCCAGCTGGCCAAGTGGATCCGTTCAACCGCATTCAACGGCGAGCCGTTCGTCTTGTCGACGATCCCAAGCTTACAGACGGTCTAGAGTCGCTTGAGTTGAGGAGAGACGTAAGCTCTCTGTGTGTATTCTACCGTCTGTATAATGGGGAATGTTCTGAAGAACTGTTTGGTTTAATCCCTGCGGTTAATTTTCGTCACCGCACATCGCGGAGTACCAGGTTCCATCAATACCACCTGGATACCTGGCATTCGTCCACAGTTCGGTTCTCACGTAGCTTTCTACCACGCACGTGTAAACTGTGGAACGAACTTCCTGCATCGGTATTTCCTCCAAGCTATGATATGGGATCCTTCAAGAAGCGGGTCTATCATTTCTTTCGTGGCCGGCAACGCATTGGTGACGCCCCTGGTGTTGCTAGTGTCCATGGGCGGCGGTGAACACTTACCATCAGGTGACCCGTCTGCTCGTTTGTATGCCCAAGGCATAAAAAAAAAAAAAATGTTTAATATAAAATGTTTAATACAAAAGGCAATGTAAAATCTCTCTGTAAAGGAAATTTAATTTTACCTCAATTACTACCACTTGGAAATAATCAAGATCTGTGTTACAGATTGCTCATATAAATAAATATTCTTTATACAAGACTGTAACCACGCTATTATTAAATCAAGCTGTCAAAATTTTCTACATAGCTTGCATAATCACACACATGCATAACATGACATAAAAGTACTAAATTTAGAACAGAGAGTGGTCGCTCACCAAACGTGACACTGGCCTCCTGCCTCTCTTTGCCAAAAATCTATTCACTAAACTGTCTCCTAGCTTTATTAATTTATTTTGTACACACAATAAAATTACAGGAAACGAACTATGAATAAAAAAAAAATTATACAAGAGTACTACTTATACAATAATAACTATATAATATACCAGCGGTCCATCCCGAGTGCATTCAGGCGCAACAATTAAATATTATACACTATACACTTGTTATACAGCCTACGTTCATTCGGAGTAATGTACCTTTCAATTGGTAAACGATTTTTTTAAATAGGTGCCAAGGTTCATACATGGTACTGCATATACACAAACTCACAAAATTCTTACTCCCTCTTTATAATAATAGTATCTTATATTTTAGTAAATAAGCCATGCGTATTAACATCTATCTATCACATATACATCCCGGGCCAACCAGAAGTCTAATTCGGGTCTCGTCGCTAGGCTTATAAGGTATCAATTGGGCATGAGGTCCTCATATTTGAGCAAGGTGAAGACTTCAAATATTTTTACGAACAATATCAGCCACTTACACAGGTTTCTTTGGTGGCGGCGGTCCCTTCTTAACCTTCGCGGAGCACACTGAACACGATTCGTCTGAACAGCTGCTTGCAGAAGACCCAGACCCCGATGACTGTGGTACAAATGGTAAAACGCATATTAATGTTGAATAGCGTTTAAACCTTTAGTACATTTATAACTTATGAATATCAAATACCCTGTTAAAATAAAAATCTTACAACTTTTCCATTGAGGGGCCTAATTAACTGAAATAGCTCTACAAAGTGCATAAATTTGTGAATTTGAATTGCGAATTTTAATTATATTAAATGAAATGTTATTAATTTTTCACTTAAACAGGACTGCCTTTAGGGCTTTAAACTCACCTTTCTAGGGTCAGGCGGACTTGGTGGTCTGACGCCCCGCGGTGGGACCGGCGGTCTAGTTCGACGCGGTCGGGGACTCGCCCTACGTCGAGGACTACGGGCTGGGCTACGTCTGGAGAAAATTGTAAATTTTTCTCATTAAACCAACTGGAAGGAAAAGGTAGATTCTTACGTTACGATCCTCAAAGTTGAAGTTTAGTGAAATATATTAGTCAATTTTTGGGGTATTAAATGTGTTGGGTTTTTAATACTAATTAGAAAAAAACACGTTAAAAGTCTGTTTAGACATATTAAAACGGGTCACACCTAACAGGACTCCGTCGAGGGCTCCGACGTGGCGAGCGTGTGCGGGACTTGCGTCGGGAAAGAGGTGATCGCGTAGCCCGCCGCCCCACGGGCGTGCGCGAACGACGCGTGAGCGGCGAACGCGTGCGTCGGGCTATCGGCGAGCGGGAACGACGCGGAATATTCGGTGATCTGTGTAAATATGTACATCATCATCATTACATCACTATAATTGTCCCATCGCTGGGCTCGAGTCTCGTCTCATGATGAGGGGGTTAAGGCCCATAATCTACTACAAGTGCGGATTTACAAATTTCAGACAAATTTGAAAACTTAAAGAACTCTCAGGTATAAGATTTTCTCACGATGGTTTTCTTCACCAAAGCAAGGGAAAATTAATTTGTAATATGCACATAATTTGTAAAATTAGAGATGAGTGCAGTATTCGTACTCAAGTCTCTTTACTACTCTACTAAACTAAAAATATTGTCAAAACCGTTCATAATTATATTCGATATATTTCGGTCCAACTTCGGCCATGGTCAGGTCGGGGCTGCTTACGGCCGACTGAGATCACCGTGACTGTAATCCATATAATTGAGTCGAAATATAAAAAAAAAAATTCAAAAATCGTGGATTACTGTTACAATGTACTTTTTGATACACACCTTATTGAGAACAGTCAATCGATCTGAACAATGTTTTTTTCTCTCACATTTTGTTACATACAGAATCCAGCACCAAAATCAAATCAGAACCAAGAATTTGAATAGTTATAGGCTGCGTGATAATTACCATAGCATTAGGGGTCCGAGAACCAGATTCCCGTGTTACAGTTTTAAACCACCGAGTAAGAATCTAGTCAGTCTGTTTAACCTGGTATATAACCCAGCGACCTCCAACAACCAGAACTTAGCTTTGTACGTTGTTTAAAGGAATCCACTAAAAGCACGTCGAGTTTATTTGAACTCGAGGCCTGCAATAGTGGTACTACAATATCGTTAAGTTGTGATTATCTGTGACAATCTTCATATTTACTATAAATCGATTCATAAAACAACAGCGCCAAACCTGGACCGTCTCCCTACGGGAGATCGGGATCGACGTGGCGAGGGAGATCTAGATCCATCTATATACATTTGCTTGTATCCCGTGTGGCGCCACCTGCCGAATTACAAATTAAATCAATATAGCCAAGCTATGATACCGTATTCTGCGACTGTAGTGTGGGGAAATATAAAAAAAATCTAAAGCACAGAGTGAGCAGCAACTTAGATTAGTTGAATTATTTATGAATTTAAGAATTATTGTACAAATAAATCCACATTGTATTGGGTTACTTGTGAGAAAAAACAAACTAATAAGGATTAGATTAGTTGCTGTGTGCTGTTGGTAGTTGTGTATATGCAAATTTGCATCCAAACATATCGAATAACCAATTGCAGGTTCTCATTGAAAACTTAAATGACCAACAAGATTTGCCAATCAGACACAGTATCACATGGGGTTAAATTTTGTAAAATTAAATTGTATGGCTAAGAATTTAAGACTACTGTTTGAAATTTTCATATTTCAAAATACATCATCATACCAAAAGCAAATCATGAACTTCATTAGGAAATAATCACATAACCGAAAACCAATTACTACAATCAATAGTGCACATTCATGGCTAACCTATTAGGATCCTTCTCCTCGACTTCCAGGAGTTTCCTGTCCCAACTACCTGGTGAAGCCTGCCTGGCTCTCTTCATTACATTGTCAATTTCCTTGCGACGGCCAGCCGGGTTCGATGGATCTGAAAGCGTTATCACCAAACAAATAAGTATGTACACCCATACCCTACAGAAGATTCTATATTGGATGTGCCATGAACTTCTCAATCACATGAATATCAGCTTGATTTTAGAATGAAATCCATGCAATCTTACTCATCAGGTAGCATCACTAACAACTGGGCTACAATATAACAATATAATATTTTTTTGAGTTATTTTTTATAACTGTATACGTATTTATACTAAACTGTACTTTACTGCTGTAAAGTGGCCTGTATATTTTATTATCACATCTTTCAGTGACAATGAAAAACAATAATATAAAATTTTGTTTTTTGTTAACATCAAAACGCAATCACCTTTCGCATAAAAAGTCCAACATTAGGGTAAATTTGACAATATTTTTGCAATAATTATAAAAATACATAAAATTACGAAAACATGCTTTACAATTTGATAAAGAATTGCCGAAATTGTCAATAGTATTTGGTGATTTGAATAGTATGTTGGAAGATGATATAATTGTACATAGAATCGTTAGGTGTAGATTGCATTTATTGTCAATTTATTTGTAGATTTAATTCAGTGTGAGTTCTAGATGAGACACTTATCGTGTGCCAAGTTAATGCTTCATAATACTTTATATTTGAACATGTAACTTAGTACTATTAGTATTGGCTTAGTATAACATTTAAGAATGAAGTTTCATTTACCAGTTATCCTGGAATGCTGTGGATTCCGATCCATATGTAGTCTGTTCTTCGAGGCTGCTTCAGCGGCTCTCGACACGGAACCGTTACGACGTGAGGACGACATTCTCTGCAATGAGAAATCTACTTACTTACTATTACTACTACAATGCTACTGCAAAGCTACTGTTGAAGTAAATCATGTCATAGCATCATGGGTAAACTCATGTGGGACATTAAGTCTATAGTAAAAGCTTAAAGATAACCATAAGATATTCAGATAATATTATTGATTTTACACCGTATTGTGTATGGTGTTGTACCGACAACGCAGACCAGACCAACAGGATAAGACTACAGGTTTAACACCAAATGATTAGTTCTAATAAATTCTATAGTTTCAACATTGCATTCATGCAAATTAATATAAAGTATAAACTGATTACTCGCTTCTATCCATTAGCAGTCCACTGCATAGTATACCTTTAATCTTGTCATTGAGGATGATACTTCATCACACCATAATAAATATTAGTGGGGGAGATGTTGTTAACACAAGTTTCAAAAGTTCTTATTCTGGAGGGCTCCAACATTGCTTATTGCTGTTATATAAAACCTACAGCTTCTATTCATACAGGATAAGGAACAACCTGTCAGTGGAGATATCAAGAAATTATACTTAGTTATTGATCTCTCAGACAAGAGATGTAGATATACATATTTTCAAAAAAGAGGAAATTGAATTTACTTACAATAGTTCAGAAGATAATTTTTTTAATATATATATGTAGGATAAAATAAGTGTGACAGACAGATAGAATACTAGAATGATAGAACGAGAGGTGGAATGTAAGACATAGAAAGAGACGGGTGTATGCGCGCGAGTGAGATGTGGAGCGGAAGACTAGATGGGGGGCTCGCTATTCTGCCGGGAAGACGAAAAGACGTGTAATTTGAATTGCGTTAAATAAAATATTTAAAAGTGATAAAATCGTTTATTTTCACGAGCCACCGACACCACATATATATATTTTGGTTAAATGCCGTTATTTACATTCTAGAGATATGTAGAACAAACATCTGATAAAAATTATTTTATTAAGGGTCAGAGGGCATCTTTGGCACTCACTAAGGCAAAACAAAGTTTATGTTATTGTATTATTTATCGTTGATCCAAGACAAAAGAAACACCTCAGGATTGACAATCAATCCATGAAATAAATCAGTAACTTCAAATGGATTACTACACAGATGCTCGAACTATGACCCTCTAAAAAATTACACTTGGAAACCCTGCATATGACTAGTTAATTAGCATCTCAACGTAAATCGATATAATTGCTACTGCTATGTTTTGTATTTAATGAAGTTTAATCAAGGAAACATTTATAATTGACTAATAACCCAGCCCAGCTTTCCGCTGTAAGGTGATGGGAACTTGATCATGAATGAATGTATTGATTGACCAAATTATGGAAATGTACATCAGTTACAATAATAATACTATGTAGTATACATCAGACTACAGACACAACTTCTAAACAAACATAAGGTGAAGTCATGAAAACATATTTCTGTTTTATTCAAAAATTGTGTGTTATTACAGCAAAGCGATTAAAAAACCCCTATTATATATTTAAATGGTTTGTGTGAATTAAAATAAATATGGTTAAAACCACATAAATATCTGTGCAGCAGATTTTGAGATAACTGTATTTAAACAGACAAGACTATTTTGTACTATGTAGTTTGATTTAATATATCTTTTGATAAACTTCTTCATTTGTTGTTCTACAGCTTTTATGACCTATCTAATTAATATCTGCACATAAGCTATCTGTCAGAACAATTTTACATAATTGTGACTCATTAATGGGTGTTTCATATAACTGATCTATCAAGTACTGCTGATTAATAATGTCTTTTTTGTATAAACTTACTTATCCCTAGATATCTTTGGTTAGCTATAGAACGTTAGGGCTATAGACTAATCTCATGTTATTTGTATGGATTTTTGGATAGGGTTTTTAATGACACTCATAGGTTTATACTCACTAATGTTTGGTTGACATGTGACAAAGTTATTGAAACTACACATAATTGCATTCTTATTTTATAAAACAAATTATAAAAGTAAAATGTTTACACACTCACACCCCCACACTAGGATTCCCTGTGTTGCGGGTGGCATGGACATATACAAATATGACATTATAAACACCCATGCCCCTGGAACCAACATTTATATGTCACATGTCTGCGCCGGCCGAAAATCGAACTCGGGACCTCTTGCTCGGCAGGCAGGGTCACTACTAACTGGATAATGGGGTCGTATTTCTGTATTATCAATATTAAAAGAAAAATGATGTTAGTAGGATTCCAGTTTTGGATACTTTTATATACTATCTTGTTAACTAAGTTGAAAATCACAGGTGTTTCACGCTTCAGATATTTGAGAGAGACATTGTCTGGTCACTAACTGAGAAAATAAAGTAATTAAATGTTACTAAGGTTTACAAGACAATATAAAATTAAGATTGATTAGCCAATGTTTGAAGGCACTAACAGATGTAGAGCTTAAAAGCGTATTAATAAAGTTCGCTGTATTAATGGAACATGTATTCGGATACGTTGAGAAACCCGTCCTACTTATGGGTCTTAGACCAATCTATATTTACTTTCACAAGATGGCCGCCTTCTAATTATTGATTTTTCCTTTGTCACTCACCTGACGAAGTGTGGAAAAAGGCTTACCTCTATGGTTCAGAACGCGAGTGAAAGGAGCTAGGGCTCCAACGCGCGCGACGAGACGCGAAGGGGCGAAGCCCCGAGGCGACGCGCAGTGCCACGCGGAGGCACGCGAACTCCAGCGACGTCGCTGTAAGCCAACCGACATACTTAACATGACGAAAAACGCGCGCGGCGCGGACGCGGTGGCCTCTAATGAGGCTCTCGCGGAAACGATAACCCTCGCGAGGCAAACATGCAGCCTCCGGGCGCTCGCGGGCGCGACAGCTGCCTACCGAGGCAGCCTCAAAACGGCGAATCACCTCCATTTTTCCCTTTGTTCCTCCAACTCGATCTTCGCCCAAACGCCCACTGCTGAACATTAAAACATACTAAATCCACCTTAATTAATCACAAAACAAAGTTACGAACCAGTAAACACGGAAACTTTCACTGAAGTTCAATGGCAATGCCGACGTCTCGCTAAACAATTCCGCGACACACCTTTTTCAACTCATCGGCCATTTTGTTTTACGAAGAAATTTTTGATTTCATTTGCGATTGCGACATCATGACTTGTTATACCTTCCTACGTCTTTTTTAAAAGCGTTTCGTTCTTGCAATAAAATTAAATTTAAGTTTGCTGATTGCGGTAAATCACGATTTTTCTAAAGTTTTTTTATGATAATAGTTGTATCTATTATGAGTAAAGTATAAATATTGTCTGATGTTTTTTTTTATTTTATTGCTTTGGCTAGTTGCTTGTTTTTATTTTATAAAACATTTCGCTTGACAAGTTATTTATGTGACAAGCAATAATAAAACGCCCATTAGTGATGCCAGCAACTCTTTATTTTTTAAAACCTACCATCTAAATTATTTTAATGTCATCAATGAATAATTTAACATAATCGAAAACAAATAATTCTCAATTTTCGAAGTAGTAATTTACAAAGACTAATTGAAGTATGCTAGTTTTTTAAGTTACGTTAATTGCTAGACATAGCGATATTTACTATATTTCTAAATAGATACTTTATATGGCAACCTCGTTTTTGAAAAAAGAAGTGATAGTGCGGTAACAGCGTCCGGCGTGTGGGGAGCGTTACATGCACTGTTTAATTTTAAGTTTTAAGTTTAGATAACTATTAATTTAGTATAATGAAAACATGCATAATTTAATACCATATTATTGTTTAATAATCGATATGTATTAATTTTTAAAGTAATAATTTTTTTATTTGTGTTAGATTACTATTTCTCGGAAACAGTTTTAATTTTTTTTTATCATAAAACAAGAAGGTAACTCGAATTTAAATGAAGTGTTTTTGACATGTGCACAAGATAATCACCCGCAGAAAAACACCCGCAAAATTGACGGTAAGTGATTTTTTTAGTGTCAGATTTACCAAAATTTCTTCTTAACCTAAAAGAATAATACAAATAATTATGGAACATTTTTAGAAACAACAGCACAGCTCACTTATCATATGAAAATAAAAAAAATGACACATAATAAATATAATAATATACGGTAGTAGAGTAAGTCCTTTCTTGTTTGTTTGAATCAAACGTAATTATTCTAAGTACTTTATTAGATTTCATTCAAATGAAATCTAAATGTAACCAGATAAAATTATATTATGTCTACACAACATACCCTAATAGGCGCGAGCCGACATACTCAACATTTCGAAATTCGTTAGTATTTAAAATACCAGAATAATTTTTATTGTTGTTTTGAATGTATATGCAATTCTTATCCTTCTTCGTGAATACCTGCTATTTTGTTGTTTTAATTTCCGTTATTTAAAGAAGCGGTACCAACATAATCTATATGTATTCCTATTTTAAATATTCAAATTGCCTTCTAATACCATAGACATAGACAGTTAAGTAATATAATTATATCGTAAGTATCTCGGTGTAATGAGTAATATTACACCCCTACGTTTCCGATATGTCATAATGACATTCATGAACCTGGTGAAGAAAGTGCGTCACATAAACCTTTGAGAATGTATCTTTCACCGACGTAAGCGAAAATTTGAAACAGGCACTTATTATTCTTTGTGACCGACATTCGGATTTTGATTTACTATCATCACTGCTTGTGGAAAATAATTGTTTTCGAATTGTAACGCATAATAAAAAAATGACAAATAAGTGTGCGTAAATCTCAAATAAAAATATTACTAAATAATAATAATAAGAACATCTTACAAATCAGATTGATGATCTGGGTTAAAAGTGAATTATGTTTTTTTAAACTCAACATCCAACATGAGCAAATAGGCTAACTCATAACACAGCGAGTCGGCCAGAATGGAAGCGGAGGCCCACTTAATCCTAGTTTTCGCAATCGAAACACGTAAAACATTTCACGGTGGATTCGACTGGTGGTATGAAATGAGGCAGACAGAACCCGCGGCCACAAAAACCGTCAGAATCAAACCGGGAGGTACAGAGCTCAACGACCTCCAACAGAAAGAGTTGACGCTATTCTCTCGTTCATTTAGCGGGAGGACGACGGATATAGGATTTACTATTAGAATGAAGATGTATAAAGCTTCTTGTATCTCTTATCGGCTGACTTCTACCGATAATGCCCCGATAAGGATTCGTTTCTTGTTTGTATGATGACTTATGTTTCTTTATAAACCACGGAGCTACGGAGCTAAAATCAATTTTATGTGTAGAAATACGTATCTATCTTTGTTTATTGATACGTAAAAATGCAATAACATCTTCTATTTTATCTTTAAATCAGTAAAGTATGTGCATTTTTAAAACCCGTTCAATCTTTCAACTATACAACCATCTTTACCTTTCGGCCACATTCAGCAACTAAGACATATTTAAAAAAAGATAAATTCCTAGCAATGTCGACGTCAAGTCGGAAGAGGTTCTTACAAGTGGTCATAACAGTTTCCAAGTAACTTTTCAATTAATTTTGTTCCGATAATGACAAAGTTGATTGATGTAGTAAAAGTAGTTGGGTAAAACTTTATGACACCTCCATTATACGTAGGGTTGTCAATTGGGCTTTGTGGTAATTTATTATTATACGTTATTTTAGACCTCTGTACTTTTTTTTACTTCTGAAATATGATGTTTTAGTGCACGATAATATTTAAATAAAGCCTTACGAAGATGAGAGCCCATTTGGAATATCGAATCCCCATTGTTCTTATATGCAATATCTACAGCAAAAATTCGAAGATCGATTATTATTTGCCGACAAAGCGTCTGAATTCCACAGCATCAGATGCTGCGTAGGCTGCCGCTAACCAGTCAGTCAGTCAGTCAGCATGATCGCCGGCATAATAGCTTCACAACGAAGACAAAGGCTATAAAAAAACGAATACTTTTTCATGGACTGCACCTCTTTTTTATCATTACAGAATAATCGTCAAAAAGTAGGCAACCCTTATTACAATATTTATATAAGTTGAAAATAAATCAGTTGCGTCTGTTCAAACAATATTTATTTAACATAGTTATATTGTAATGCTCACACACAAATTCTCGTACTAGGATTCCGTGTTATGGACATACACAAACGAGAGATCACAACCAATACGATCGAGGTGAAACATTTATCTGTACACAAATCCCGTCCTGTGAGGATCATTCCTTCGGCTGATACGGTTTCTATCAACAACAACCCTGTACAGACCTTTAAGCTGACCTTTTATCGCCCTTTGGATATAAAGTGAACATACATTAAATTTTTACCTTTTGCCCAGTATGGTAATTCTGTAATCTCACAGACCAAACATATCTCACTGTCTGGTGAAATTATAATAACAATAACCCGCTCTCCCTTAGCTTTGGAATAGTCTGCGAGAAAAAATCCATTTCAGTCAAAATATACCTAAGTTCCAAATGCACCAAAATCATTTAAATTGGCCGTATTGGGACGGCCTAGAATACTCCCGCTAATCTCGTGCTGGCAGAACTGGGTGTTATAAGAGGCGACAGAAGCTGTCCTCCTTGGTGGTAGGGCTTCGTGTAAGGATTATATTATCAATATTATATAACAAGTCATTAATATTATTGTCTTTCCGTGAAACCTGCCTGGCTAGCTACCACCCTCCTGCTTGAGTCGGCCGCCAAACGACTCGTCGTGTTCCGGCTGGGGGCTTGAGAGCCAGTACTTTCTTTCTTCTTATTTCTTGGCAGATAACGCATCACTGATTGATACTTTAGTGTTACTAATGTCCATGGGCGACGTTTATAATCAGGTGGCTCGTCTGTTCGTTTGTCGGCTATTCATATAGAAAAAATTGTTCAATTTTTATCGTTACATGTTTAGACAGACAGATAAAAATTCCAAAAAATGGGTTGTCTAATTTTATATCGCTAACAAAGTCTGTCTACATTACAATTCCCAAAAATATTCGATGTACAACTTCAGCCAGTTACAGACTTATTATTAGTAAGATTATGTTTAAATTGTGCACCATAAATGATTTGAAAATTACCAATGGTAATTATAACTGTAATATATGGTAAGATTAACCATAATATTAAGATACAATTGTGAGTTGTTCAGTGAGATTGCGTTACTATGCAAAATATTCAACCGCCAAGATCTGATTGTGTACAGTGTTGCCTAATTTCCACAATTACATAAACAGTCGAGCGCCTTACGTCATACAGATTCACTAATTCCTACATGACATTTTATTTGATTTCTTTGCATGTTTTGCCTGTGGTATTAATTGCAGAAGGCGCCATAAGAGAGTTAAATACTGTGGGACTGTGTAGCTGGATGTTAGGTGCTGGTTTACGGAGCTGGTGGACGTTTTAATAAAATAAAAACTTGGAGATATACTAGAACACTTTATTGCGCCACACGAACATAAGGAAGAGAGAGAAAGTTGCCATAACAATTATACTTAACTAATATAAATTTGGTGTTGCTATTATAATGCAACAAATACTAAGTGATTATTTATAAATACTCGCTGTTCCAGTTGTTCTGTCATTTTGTTGATCTCGCGATTATGTTGCGGAAATATTTATTAATAATTTAATTATAGATTAAAAAAAATACAAAAAAAAATAAGTACAACACTACCTGTCGGACTCTACACTAGGTTTAGGCTAACTCCTTTTATTGTTTTTGGTCGACTGAGTTCATAAATTCATAGATTGTTTTTTTCGAGATGATGGTTAATAGATATGATAGGTGCCGATTAATCGCACTTATGTCAAGATACAAATTATGTTTAAAAGTCTATTTTGTTTTATTTAAATAATATATTGCAAAATAACGTCTACCATCTAAGAGTTCTAAATTGAAATTAAAAATTCATAATTACAATATACAGTAACGCTTCTGTACTTTGCTCTACGAAACATGAATCTTACATTCACAAATATGAGGCGGTTTGTAAATTTTTAATGTTCCTATTACAGTTCAATTTCCCTCGCGAGTCATTCTATCTACTGGCAAGAATCTTAAGAACGATCGTTTAGCAGATTTTGAGATTGTTCTATTTCAGTCGAAACGTCTTATTATTAGTATATAGTTATTATTAGTCTTATTATTAGTCTTATTCTCATTATTAGTATTGGTAATTATTTTACCACAGTGCCGAACCCAGTAGAAAGAGTTCATTTAAATTTACGACACGGTCGACCTGCATGCTATTGAATCGTCCGCTACTTACACCGTTGAGTAACACAGGGAATGTTTTTTACATACATCTATAAATACGCGTAAATGATTCGGAAGGATCAGGACCGGTCAGGACAGAAGGTAAGTCGGGCTTATGTATGTCCAACAATTAACTTCCAACGCAAGGATGATAAAGGGTGTAACCGCTAACAACTGATCTCCATCTTACAATTTATTTCTCATTCTGCATCCGATTTTAGGAAGCATTATCTTTTTTGTAATATAAATTTATTAAAAGGAACATTGCTGACAGTATTCGATTGTTAAGCTAGGACTGGATTGGATTTGAGATCCTGTGTAGGATGAGATCGTAAAATAGTATTAGAATGTTAAAAAAAGATGGACATTAGGCGTAGGGTCGTGCGCTTAAATGTTGTCCGATGTTTTATTGTATTTTGCGCACCCACATATACGCACTCACACATGCACGCACACAGACACGCAAACACGCACGCACGCACTAACAAAGATGTCGCTAAAACTCTACATTAGCATTGGAGTTACATTTTTCAATATATGTACTTGGAAAGGTTAGGTTCTACCTTCATTGTACATATTTGTCATGTTATAACAATGATACGTGATTTTAAGCAGAAGTCTGCGTAATCAGTATGTGCATCATTAGCCTGATTCAGACGGAAGTACAGTAGATATGATAGCAGTACAAGGTGAGTAAACCTAGTGATGACAATATCATTACAACTCACAATCGTCCAATTGTTAGGCTTAGATAGGACACCCCCACAGGAGGGGTCAAGGCCGTTGTCTGCTACGCTGGCCAAGTATGAATCGGCAGGTTCCATACACCTATGGGAATATTATGGAGAACTCTCAGGTACGCACGTTTCCTCATGATGTTTTTTTCTTTTATTCAAGCAAGTGGTAATTTTGAATAATTAAAGGTCCGTGCAGGATTTGAACTCGAGGTACCCGTACACGTGACAGATTTTGAAATCACTAGGCTACCATAGACTTATAGGATTTTATAAAATAATTACTAAAATAATTACTATGTGTGATTCATATGGTTCTGATGATTTTGTTTTCTTCTGGATTTTGACGTATTTCCTCTTTTTATTAGTATAGAGATTTATTAGCAATCGCACCTTGTACAGTACCAGTTGGCAGGAGGATGCTATGTTGTACTGAATAAGTTGATTGTAGTTGTTTAAAGTTGTTTTAAGACGAAGTCAAGTAAGTTTTTGCAACTACAACAGTTTGCGTCTTCGTTCATCATGCGCACTGCAAAGGGCTGGAATAACTTGTCCGCGTCGGTGTTCCCGGTTCTTTACGATGTGGGAGTCTTCAACAGGAGAGTGAATAGGCTATTCATAAGTTAGTGCGTTCAACATCTTAGACTTGATCATCACTTACCATCACGTGGGATAGTTGTCAAGCATTAACTTATTTTATGTAAAAAAAAATATTAAACACGATTAGTGCATTAGTTTGCTGCTATCATTGAGATAATCGTCTTGCACTCGTTGCGACTGCTGTATTGTGTTTGAGCTGATTTTATAAACGCTCGGCTGTCGTACCGTGGCTAGTGTTAGTTTTGAAGGACGTGGTTGTTGCAGATAGAACCAGAATTTTAGCATAAGCTTGGACTATTACACAAAATTGAATGGGCAAAAAGAGTTAAAATACTTTTAATGCGGTTTTCGTTGGTACACTATCTGTATACATTTTTCATTAGGAAATGCATTTTTACCCGTAGAAATTGTCAGCGGTATGAGCGTACGAAGAATTAAGGAGCAGTAAATTCACCATGGCATGATAGGAAATAACCAAAAAGCTGGTATAGGGGTCAGAACTTTGCACAATTCGCGTGAATAGGAACTATCACTTTTGCTTGTTCATCAAGTAAGTTGTTACAAGAAGTCGTGTGTTTCGGCAGAAAGAATGTCGGAGCCAGTTACTAATAAACGAGAGATTAATTCATCATCAATCCCTCTCATCTTCCGTCTCAGTCTTCAATACACCTCGATCTTTTCTCTAGACGAAACTAATGTTGGTTTAAGTGCTACCAGTATTAATAAACGTGGTAGAACTTCGTGAATTAAGTCCCTGCATATCAATAAAAAAAAGTACGATCTCCTTGATTAGATTAGATTAGAATTAGATTAGATTAGATTAGATATCTCCATAGTTTTGATAATGTGTCGATACATCCTAGGCATAGTATTCCCTAATAAATTTTTATCCTTATTGAAAATTTTATGAGGACTATTTAAAAATATCTAAAAACTCCACTGTTATCGCACGTGTTGTAATATCCGCTCCATTTATCTTTTTTTTCTTCGTTTCTTATCTTTTTTTGTCACCAGTTGGGTGACGTTTTGGGAAGCTGTAGCGGGATGGATTTAAATTTTTGGTTTGAACGATTGAAGAGATCGTTACAAATTTATTTAAATGACTAAATAATAATTGACTAAGAATTGATCTTATTGAGGTTGAAAAGGGAGGAAGAGTTTCGAAATATTTTTTACAAAAAAGTATTGATTCCCTACTATAGCTTATTTGACTTGAAAACAGTATCTCTATTTTGCGAAACGTGGCAACTAGTTATCATTGTTTATTCATTTATAATTATGTACATCATTTACTGCTAATCAATCAAGCAGATTTCTAAAACTGCGCTTAAGATTTATTTTTGCATCGTTTATTCTTTACCGGTTTCGGATATCAATTGGAATACCTTTTTAAGATAAAATTAAAAGTTAAAATAATGTTTGGTTGTTTGAAATTAACTATGGCTTTAACTATATAATGTTTCCCATTCAGATTTTTGTATTAGTCCAAGCTTATGCTTCATTTCTAGTTTTATCTTCAGCAACCACGTCCTTCAATACTGATACTATCTACGGTACGACAGCCGAGCGTTCACAGAATCGACTTAATCACTATACAGCAGTGATATTTAAATCCATCGAAATGTTCTTCACAAAAATAGATGTCTTCACAAATGTTGTCTCCGTTGACTTTTAGTCGACCCTTCTGACTTTTATTTTTACTTGACATAACGGCGGAGAACATTTCACGAAGACGAAAAAACTAAAGTTTATGTGCAATTTAGCTCGGAATAGCTCCAGACTAATGGTTATGTTCTGTATAATTAAATAGTTTAAGACAAAGAAGTATCGTAGTGCGTCTCTATACTTAGTTAATTAAAGTAGGCAATAGAGTTTGATGTAGTTTTCATTATGTTTCAGTCCTATATTTAATATATTATGTGAATGATGGCTGAGTTATCATCTTTTCTGTCCAGCAAACATAGTCCTGGATTACTTATTGTCTTTGGATTACTTTGGTCGCATCGTACAAATTATCTGTCAAAAAATATCGAGTAGGATAAATACTGCTTATTCATTAAGTAGTATGAAACATTAAGCATCGAGTGTGTCATATTTTTCCTATCTACGATGAGTACGACTTGGTGAGTTGCTAGAATTAGTTCGTATTTCTATCACGACACTATTTGTTGGTTTGCATTAATATAACACATTGCACAATATATATTGCGAACAAATTGTATCTATTTCACTTCGTAACCGTGGTTCTATCACACATCAAAATGTAATTTCCAAGTTATACATTAATTTCTAAATCGATTCTTTCGTTTTCGTATGATGGCACATACTGTGTTTCTCTATTTTTAATGGCTTAACATAAACAATTGTTATAAAAAGGACGTTGCTACACGTGTGTAGTTTTAGTATCATCATCATCGGTTCTTCATTCTTTTAATAACTTCTCCGTCTTTACATGTAAATACAAAACTATGCCGTAAAATCTGCCACCTTACAAAATATGTGTTTAGCACTCGAAAATGCTTGACACCAAATTCGGTACTTTGCAAGCTGTAGAATGTTATGAACGCACTCTTAGCGCAATGGCTAACCAATCGACCGAATAAACAACTACCGGTATGTCAAAATTTTATGCCAAGCAGTTTATTAATGCCCTTTCATAATCATCCGATAATTTGAATAATAATCTGATATGATGAACATGTGACATTTGGTGATGAGAAGTGGTTCCAGTGGCGCCACTTGTTTGTTGCAGACCGAAAAGAAATTTAATTCGCTTATTAACTTGCTCTCCATATACCATAGAGATTAACACGGGTGATACAACGTCCAGCGACCTCTTAAGAAGAGGTACCTGAACGCCGTTGACTGTTTTGTTAAACAATGGAATGCGTCAAAGAGGTATGTAGATGGCTCGAACAATAGTAATTTGTTGATGGTCATCTTAATAGTACCTTAAAATTTTTAGTTTAGGTTAATAAATAACAGAGGTCGCGCCTGCCTTCCATCGTGCCATTGATTCTACTCTTCCTATTTATAGGAACTGTATCTAGTCGTACATTAATTACTTGTGACTTTAAAAAATAAATATTCAAGATATCCCGCTTAGATCACATTAAAAAAAATAAGAGGTTCAACTTTTAGATATATCCCTAGTGTAGTTTATTTCATTCATTATCTAACTAAAATCTTTAGTATTGAATTTACGATGCCAAAGTAACGCCCTTCCCTTCACCACGGTGTGATACGCGGTCGTACCGTGCGTTGAACATGAGGTTAACAACTATTGTCTCGACCAGTCTTGCGTACCGTTGCAGTAGATACGTTACTCAATAACTTAGGCCCTTCACACATGTGCAATGGCAAAACAATCCAAACCGTCTGGAGCATCGCATCGCGTAAAAAGGTTTAAAGATCTCGTATGGGGTTCACAGTTCGGTTTTGCAATAAAGTGCCAAAGTTAATACAAGATTTACTTATCAGAAAATAAAGTTAAAGCATATTATGGTAAAGATAAATATATAACTGACAAGAAAGGCTGGAAATAATAACGCCGTAATAGGTTCTGTGCTGGTTAAAAACTTACTTTGTACAAATGGTAAATGGTGATGAAGTCTAAGATGTTGAACGTATTAAATTGTAGATACCTCATTCACTTTTTTCTCGGGTCATGGGTGTTTGCAATGTCATAAATGTGTATGTCCACGTCACCCTCAACACAGGGAATCCTGGTGCGGTGGTGTAGAGTGTCTTACACGTAAAAGATATACTCAGTTCCATCGTTACCTCTCCTCAATATTAGACCACCTTAGGAACTGTAAACGATTAAATGATTTTGAATTAGGATTTTATTTTACTGATGGTCCCTTCCACCGTCCCGCACTCGTCTATTTTTTACGGCGATCGCTACCTAATATGCGTGACCTTATGACACAATCTGTCAAAATGACATGAAAATGAGGAGGTTAGCTAACAGAGAAGATTGATGGATATTTTGGACTGACATATCCTAATTAGATTCTTCTGGACAAGACCATATCAGTGGTTAGTTTTGTTTCGGCAAGTGGCACCAATCATTTAGAAGTAAGGTATAACCACTAACGGGATTACGAGTAAATGAAGCCTTAAGTCCCAGGTGCTTGTGAGACATGTTTTCAAGACGTGGGGAGTTTCTGACCTTACTGTTACCGAGTCACAATGAATTACCATGTTTGTGTATTTCGATACAATCGAACGATATCTCTCTCTATGGAGAAAATCGATTTTTAATATTTGATTATGCAATAACTCAAATGAAATATTCTAATTATAAATTTGTTTTTGTGTACATTTCGTTGGTACATCTAGACATAGGCCATAGACATAGAGACATAGACCAGCCAATTAGCAGCAATAACTTCTTGGTAGACACGGAGTCACTCTGGTACGTCAGATGTCTCTGTTCATTAGCTATCATCTGTAAGGTTTGATGAAAAGAATATTCCTGCAATATTAAAATATTCCTGGCGTGACAGTTACCAATGCCTGTTGAAACACGAGTTTTACACGACAAGTTTCTTCACTCGAGAATACCTATCTACCAAATGTACATTATTCCGGTTGGACATAGACTATATATTAAGTATATCTGTATGATAATTAACTGTTGCACCCGAACGAAAGGGCGTCGGGCCGCTGGCATTTTTTATGTATATAAAGTGTTGTAAGTTAAGATCATTAGCAAATGTTAATAAAATTAAACCTACTTAGAGAATACATTATAAAGCTGAAACTACAAAATAACATGGCATCAGTTAAAACTTCCTTTTGTTTTTAACAAGTCAGTTGTCGTTTGGCAACTAGGCTTCTGCAAAGAGAGGTCTAGATTTGTCAACTAAAACATATTTTAGTCAACATCTCGGTAAAAAGCTTAGCTTGTGAAAAGGACCTAATATACTCAGGGTTTTGTTACAATGAATGGATATGATTTTTGTATATTTATCAGGTCATAGAATTTTTATACATAAATGCTCAGAGCCTTAAGGTTGGTGTCTATCATCTGATCGATCTCTCATCAGTAAGGATTGGGATAAAAGATGAACGGGTGCTTCAATTGTCAGGTCTTCAAACATAAACGATTGCCACTAGCCACATATCCGCACCAAAGTAGTGTGATGTAATGCGATTCATCGTCTCTTTTCATTTGCGAAGATAGGTCCGTGCATATAACTTACATAAGTACAGCACCTCTTATATGCTATTTGAAGAACCATAAACGCACATCATAGACACACGTCATAGATAGAAGGCACAGTGGTTTCCACTTATTAGTTACTTATTGTAAGGCAGTAATCTGTATTTGAAGCAGTCAAGAGACTTTGTAATTATGGTTAGAAACGTATACGCTGTTTCAGTGTGATTTGTCAGTGCCAGGAGATCTGATGCTGCCCGAAGGCTCCTGATATGTCTTATTGACTGCTATCAAACGAAAGCAATCGGAATTAACGCCTTAAATTCCGAAGCTTGGGAGTGCTATTGAAATTTTGCCATAAGCAGTTACCTATTCAACTGTCACCCGCTCCCCCCCTCGCAGTTGACTAAGTAGGTCAATCTCTTACAGCACAAGCGCTTCAACAAAAACAGATTCTAACACAAATATCCAACAATTTTATGGGTAAACCAACGGCCACGTTCTGTTTCCTTCGGGTTGGACTATAAATTATATATACATGATTAATAAAAATTCATATTTTTCTGCCTTGATTAGACATTATTCGGTTAACTGACATTTTATATAGCCTATCATCAGCGCAATCACGTATTCCCACTAAATACCAACTTTCATTAAGATCGGTCAAGCCGTTCTTGAGTTATTTCGAGACATACACGAAAATCTCAACAGATTTATATAGTAGTATATTATTATGGGTAAATTAACAGGGCCGATATGAATTGTTTTGCAAATGGAAACAAAATTTGTTTATAATGATATTACAGTATTGATTATTTTTTACTTAATTGTTGACAACCTCAAACTGGCACGCAGCGGCCACGTGATCAGGTCCAATTTGCAGTATCCAGTTGTCCAGGCGAGTAGCGGGACCAGTTCGTAGAATCAGCTTGACAACACTACCAAACGAAACCGGATTGGTGTTATTTATTGAGTCGCGAGGTCTATTAGCTCAAATGATGGCAATTTCAAGGAGCCTTCAAGGATGAAGTTCTTGTCTGCGAAATATATATATGTTTATACTAGTGGCCCCTCCGGCATCATTTGCCTCATTATCATTTTATATAGCCTATCACGTGTTCCCATTACATACCAATTTTCATTAAGATCGGTTAAGCCGTTCTTGACAACAGTGTAACGATCTCATACAAATCATCTGTGAATTTATTAGTGAATTTACAGAATTAGACGCTATTCTTGGTCATGAATTTCAAATATTCTGTAATATCAATCGTAACTGAGAATGAAATGGCATGTTAGATTTTGGAATGATTTCTATTTTTCTATGCTATACAAATCTTTGCATTGACTCGTGCAAGCAAGCGTCACTTACTTTTTTAACATACTTTCACATCCCCGTTCGGCGTAAAGGTCTTGCTATGCCACAGAGTTATGGTGCCAGCATACTTCTATATTGGATCCATTTTATTTGTACCTATTAATTTATTTTTAAGTTTCCAATACTTTTATAATAATAACAATAATATTTCTTTATTTTCTCTCACATAGATAAAGATTTTATGTAGATGTATTTTCTTAAACTTGTTGACAATGTAGGTAAAAAAATCCGCACATATAGAAATTTGAAGGGCGTGTAATTATGTCATTAATCTATATTTATTTGATATTGTCGCCTAAAATTTATAATTGAGGATTACATCGCCTCAGATACTCAACGCTAACACATGGGGTTGTGATCCCCCGACGTTAAGATCTTACGTATTGGGGGTGGCTTGGTAATGTACGAATAAGTCATTATAAAATAAGACCCGAGAATATTTGTATGTCATGTAAATGTTATATGAATCGTATCTGTGCTCAGTCATTTGGCAACCAGGGTATTACATGATTATCTAAATCCACACATAGACAGGTGACAGGCGAGGCCCGGAAAACCCGTTCATTTGATTAAGCCTTTGGAAGGGGTTAAACCGTTCGAGTGTTACTCGTTCGTGTGGGTTAACTTCGATCAGCTTAACCAGTACAGTGATAAATAAGCCTTTCGGTCGCGTTAACCCTAACCAACCGAAGTTGTTTTGGGACAGGGATTTGAAGGGTTTTTTTTAAGACTTGTTTGTAATTTGTTTAATTTCACCGCTAAGTTTTAAGTTTGGGTTAGAGAAACATTTGATGGAATGAGCCTTACAAACTTCGTAACATTAGTACCTAGACGGTTTTTTTTAGTAATCACAATCAAATTTTTGCCTATATTAATTTTTATTATCCAAAAGAAATATGGTAAGTAAATACTCATTCACTACTTCTATGTATTTCCATAACATATTTATATCCAAATAATAATAGCTTAATTCAGTCTTAAAATTACCTTTATTATTACATAATTTACCGTTGAAAACCCTGGAAGAGTATAGAGTTTAAGACCGATTTAGTTTGCGCTCTGTTCGAAATCGGGTAATGACAAAACCTCTTGAGGGAGCTTTGAGTTAACTTGAATTAATTCAAAAAAAAAGGGCTTAACCGTATGAGCAGTTAATCTTTAAAGGCTTACCAGTATGTAATGGTTTCTCAAAACCAGTGTTAAAAATACCCACATAAAAACCCTTTCAAGGGTAAGCGGTTCCGGGCCCTGGTGACAAGGTTGCAACTTACCATCAATTGCGCTTGTATTCAAAACTTAAGTTATAATTAAAAATAAATTCTCGGCACCAAAATAGCTAGTTTGTTACCTCGAAAACATCATTAAAAACAAGAAATATTTGTTTAAATTTTGTCAGTGATAAAAAGTTGTCGCTAAGTTAAGTCGATATCGCATTCCAAGGAAATTAATGTTTGCTTTAGCCTGTGGTTCAATATACAACCGATCTTCTTGTCAAGGCAGCGTTAATTTGTCTCTATAAAAAGTTCTACTCTTGATAGAGTATATAAACTGGTCCTTCAAGCCGAATACATATTGTTACGTGTCAGGATCCGTAGGCTCGTAAAAATGCCACAATAGTTCCGCAGAGACTTTATTTTTCTTCACACACACTTCACAATCACAGTTACACTCGTAGATCGCAGGTATTCGCTTCGTAGGGAGAGAACTCTTCACTTCGTATCCGGAGACCGAATGCCTTGTGGCCGACCCTGCCCGCTATTTATATCGATTTCCGGGCTTCCAGATCCTTCCACGCCCTTCGTTGAAGTAAACAACAACAAGGGGAATTCCCGGAAATCGACATAACAATAGCGGGTCAGGTAAACATCCCCATTTCGGCCCTCATCTATGGTAATCTCGCCCCTTTTGCTTGAGGCATACGGGCCAGATTGGCCTGGAGTGACCCAGGTAGTTTTTATTACTACCTGGGTTTCTCTTGTATTGCCTCTATTGTTTGCCTCTATTGTTAGCCTCTCCGTAACGGTCGGCCACCCTTCTAGAAACTTCGTAAGCCTGCCGACTTCGAGAAGCTTCGTAACAATATTTTTACAACTATCTTTCATAAACACTTCATAAGCATTACTCTCTTAAGAGAATGCTCAGGAATTATAACAATATTCATAATCTAAGCCTCGAAACATCTTTATGCAATAATATGTGAAAAAATATGATAAAGCTATTGATATATTTTCTAATAGCACATTATCACATTTAAATTCTATATTTGTCTTTCACTGCGATACAAATTTTAATCAATTTTATTTTTATTTAATTAATCAATTTTATTGTTATTCCATTAATTCGTTGTCTTTAAGTTTTTTTTGATGAGTTGAATGGTGATGAATGAAATTTGATTGATGAATTAAGTTGAATTAAAGTAAATTTTACAAATTTTAATACTTATTGTGATAAACTGTTAATTTAATCGTGATAATATGATAAATTTTATTTTTTAATTATGTTTCCATTTTAATTCACTATTGGTTTTTTTTTTAATTCGTATACTAAGCAGTGTCATTTATTTTAATTTAATAATGTTATTCTTTTTCTTAATTTTTGTTGCATTGTAAATTGCATGTTGTTTGTACCTATAAGTGAAGTAACACTTACCAATGTTTTTATATTAGTGTAATATTGAATGTGTAGTGATTGCTTCGTTGGTGCAACTAAATAAATAAATAAATAAATGTCAGTAGGCAAGTAACTGATAGTAACTGGTTACCACTATACCTTTTTATTTGCAAAACCAGGAACAACACTGCAAATGAAAGGCGTTAAAACATTTTATTGTTGTTTCTTGCAATGAGGTTAGTAGCTAGCCAGACAGATTCAAATTCCACTGCCATGCATTATACCCATAAACTTGTGTTCTCTATGTAATAAATAAACGTTTGAGGGAATATCATTGAGGCAGCGATTTATAAATAAATAAAATGGTTCTTTGAGCTGGAGTAGAACGTATAAAAAAATACACTGTCCACTCCGTCTGAGGCCACAATTTAAATTGGTAGCTCTTGCTCAAGTAGCTGCAATGCCATGTTCTTAAATACAAAAAAATGATCCTTCGAGCCGAAATTGCTTGTACACAAAAGATCGCTAGCCGCTTTTGCTAGAGCCGCTCTTCAATTTGTTAGCACATGCTCACGTGTGAGTTGCGTGTAAGTTTGTGCAAGATTTCTCTTGAAATTGAAAGGTTTTTATTTTACCTGCACTTCAGACGGTGTACTATACAAATATTAATATTGGTTTTTAATATAACGGAAATGAACATGTAATGAAATTTCAAGCGAAGAGACGAAAAAAAAAATAGTTTACTTTTCCATTTCATTTATTGAAATTAAATAATTTTGTATGACCCATACACTAAATATATTATATATACAGCTTTTGCAATTTAAGTTGGAAATGTAGAGTTTCAACATCACCGACGTGACTTTGAAAGTTAAATTTAAAACCATAGATATAGTGCAAATCATCACTTCCGGTGATTACAGAATAATTTACAAATATATAAAAGTTAATCATTTATTGAATATTAAATTGTATAGTGAGGAATGAATTATAATACTAATACAGTCAAGTTAGGTAACTTTGAATAAAATAGCTTTGAAGGTATATTTTTTTATTCAAACACCTTTAGTATAATTACTTGAATAATTATATGAAACAGAACGTTTACATGTTTGAAATGTCACATAAAATTGGCAACGGTCGATAAGGTTTCAAAACTTTAGCGCCTTTTCCATTGGCGGTTGTCACTAAGAAAATAGTGTGTGGCAGAGATCGGAATCAAATACGGAAAAGGTATATAAAACACAGATTGTTTGATTTTTAAAAGTGAAAGATTTATTTAATTAGCCTTTTTTGAAATAATTTCGTAATTTTATTATGTTTTTTTGTCTAAAATCGCTTGTTTAAAAGATCCCTAAAAATTAATAGAAATTGGGGTAACCTTGAAGGATTCAATGTTGCTTCATTGCTTTTATATTTTTAAAGGTAACTTTAACATATTGAGTTGCAACTTATGATTTTAAACTAATGTCATCGCGAAATGTATACAATTTATTATGTAGCGGGTACTCACGATACATTTTTTTTATTTCCAATATTTCGACCCAGTTGCATGGATCATGGTCACGGCGAAACTGCGGTGATGGGGAGAAACCGTTGACATCATTGACATCAAAATCATTTTTATACATATATATATAGATAACTATAAAATGTTACCCAAATGAAATTATTAGTGAATTATAGAGGATTTTTACCGTCCAGTATAACTCAATTCAAAGTTATCCGAAAGTCGTAACTTTGAATGGCCATTGGAATCGTTAATTTCTCACAAATTTCTGTATTAAATCATAATATTTGTTAGATAATTAAAATTTTTCGTATGACAGGACACTTACCACACTGTAAAAAACAGTGCAATCAATACATTAATTTTTCAGTATCCTTTGAACCCTGAGACAAGTGATCAAAGCTACCCAATTTGACTGTATTTAATTTATGATTTAATTTAATCTCTGCTTAGTATTAGAAGAGTGAACTACTCGGAGGCAACAGAAGGTGTTTCTGTAAAATAACTGCAGGAATAAATACGGTTATTCGAAAAACTATTCTTAATTTTTGGCTATTGCTAGCAATAGAAAGGTGCAAAGAAAAATGTCTTTTGTATTAATTGCATGGATTCATAATGTAAATGAATGATAACTAAAATATATACAAGTATCTCGTTCTGTTACACATAATCGCCGTTAAAAAAGGCCTTCCACTAACTTTCGTTTTATTTTAATGAAACTATTCGATAAATGAGCAGACAAGCCACTTGATGATAAATGGTTACCGTCACCCATAGGCTTTAGTAACACCAAAGCCATCGCAAAACTGTTCCTGGCAGAAGAGGAAGCGGGAGACCAGCATTATTACTGAGGGAAACGCGACCGATACGTATGAAACATTACTAGATAGATTTAAGGACAGTGGTAGCTATTCAGGCGGTTAAAATACCCCACAAGTATCGTCTGGATTAAACTGTGTGTGCTGTGTAGTGAAATACTAATGGATAGGTTCAAAATATTATTCAGGAAACCAGATAGTGAAATGCATAAATATTTAAATTAGTTTTTTATTACTAGTATACTCTATATTTTGACAAATAATTTGAGCCGTTGCTCATTTAGATAATTAAAGGTGCTGTTTCAACTGTTCCATCGGTCCTGGCCTTTTGGGCCTTTTGTGTAGTGTAGAAACTAGTTAAAGAACTTTCTTCATCTACGCGGTTACTACCGTCTGTCATTGTTGCGTTGCCAAAGCTACTGTCGCGCTTCTTATGCCTCCTTTGAAGTTTGCTAAGCACAAGTCTCATAAAACACAGATCGTGCCTAATTGAATCAGTGTCATAGCGACCTTTTTGACCAAGGCCTGCACCGGGTCCATCATCTATTGAACATAAGATTTATACAGCAAAGCATTACTTTATTGAGCTAGTATTAGAATACTGACCTTGGCAAAGACGCGTAGCTGCGGTCACAGTGTCCAGTTGCGATACGGCTACTATAGCTACATCTAATATCAATAAATCGGTCTGTAAATTGAAGGTATCTATTTAAAAGGCAGTAGAAGATTTTTTCTGTTCTAAATCCATAAAACCAAAGACATCGGGGACTTGTTGATAGTCAAGAAGAAAGCGGGGAAACCGCTTTTTAATTGCTTCCCAGACATTGCAATTGTCGTCATCGGTCACGTTTAAAACATACATGGCTGATTCTGTATGAACGGTGTTAGTAAGACAGGTAAAGAATATTTCCTCATTGCTTAAGTACTCTGACGATACGATTAACTGGTGTAAGGCGCAACACCCTTCATCCGTAGACACCAAGCGTTGGACAGTGCTGGCTGGTTAGGTAGGTGAAGAATTCTTCAGGGGAACCAGTAATGTTGCTAATAAACTGGGCGGTATGAAGCGACCCCCCGCCGCGTTTGATTTGATTCGTTCAACATTCAGCAGGGTAGACCAAGAGCAGATGATTTTGGCTTGCACTCAAGAATAGGTGGATCCCTTGACACGCCTTATAATATCTCAGTAGCTTACCGCGATGCAGAAAAGAAGCTGTGATTTCGTTCTCATCGAATCTATTTGAATATAACATAACGTTTTTTAAGTTAAGCTGCCTTGAGAGCCAGTACATTCTTTCTTCCTTCTTTTCATTTCCTGGCCTACAACGCATCAGTGATACCTTTGGTATTGTCGATGTCCATGGGCGACGATGGCCACTTACCATCAGGTGGCTCGTCTGCTCGTTTGTCGGCTTTTAACGTTCACAGGCTCTCAAAAAATATGTTTAGTATTTTTGGTGTGATGCGCGATCAAATAGACGGCAACAGCAAGTTTGAGTTTGATTAGAAAATGTTATTATTATTCACAGTCAAATATTACATCTTCAAGCGCTTGCATGTCAATCACTAGTTTCTCGTTCGACCTTACAGGAAGGTTTGTGAAACAAACCGTTGAAAAGCAGGCGGGCAGCATCTAGTCAATAAAAACGATTCGTTTTGATTTATCACGAAACTAATAATTAATTACAAAAGATTATTAGATTTATAAATATTTAATTAAAATAAACCGATCATTAAACTTTGTGATTAATATTTGTTGATATCATCCGCTGGGGTGACTTTCTCAGGTGACATCTTTATCAGCAGCTGGTCGTTTTAATAATTATAAATTACATCAGGCACAAGCTTTATGTTCGTATTAATGATAAAAAGTGCAGTTTCGTTTATTTACGTTAAATTTAGACGATCCAGTATCTCAGTTGATAGTGACCCTGTCTGCTGAACGAAGGATCTCAGCTTCGATTAATTTCTGTAGTTAGTTTTCGTGAGAGAAACTTTGTTTTCCTGCATTGTTTTAATTAAGAATGCACTCGCAAAATATGTTTTGTCAATTGTGCATATCGAAGCCTCAAAATTTTAGAGTTTTGGATTTTAGTATGTTTTACTTATTTGTAAAAGTTTATTAATTACAAAATAGTTGAAAAATCTATGTCGGTTTTTTGGGTTCGTAACACACAAAAATAATGTATATGAGGTGCATGCGCGCACTAGGATTCCTTGTGTTGCGGATGGCATGCAAATACACAAATAGGACATCACAAACACCCACGACCCGAGAACAAACATTTATCTGTCACATAAATGTTTGCCCTGGCTGGCAATCGAACCGGGGTGGGAACCCTCGCTTAGCAAACAGGGTTACTACCAACTCGGTTCATTACAAAATAGTTGAAAAAGCTATGTAGATTTTTGGGTTCGTATAATACACAAAAATAATATATATGAGGTGCATGTTTAAAGTACGAACCTAACGTTTAAATTAACTATTCGGCTTTATACCGTTGCTCGTGCGGAGAAGAAAATTGAAATTCACAGATCTTAATCGACGGGAAGTTTCCAATTGGCAAGTATTGAATTTAACAGTATCAATACACGTGCCATAAAACTCCATATCGTTTGTTTGATTTGCAAGCTAAAATATTTCACACGTCAAAAGAACGGACCCCTTAGTATTTCCTTATGTATGTTATGTGACGTATTCCTTAAAATAAGTCAAAAGCTCTCGTGATATTCGGTAGAATAATAACATTAATTGTGTCAGGTAATTTGTAAAGGAGGGAACGATTAATTTTAACAACCGAGGCTGATTGAGCGAATCCTTGATTGACCGAAGCCGATCGATCAGATTATTTGTTGAATATATATCGATTGCGAGCGTATTGCTACATCAAATTGCTGCGGCTGGAGGCCACGTCTGATCGAACAGATGGTGGAGCACCTTAACTGGCTCGCGAACAAAGTTGGACTTGTCGTAAAATTTTGCTTCTTGGACTGCAACCGGTCACTAACCCATGAGGTTGCGCAAGTCCATAGACAGTGATACTATTTATTATAAAGTGAATGCATTTTATATTAAAAAAACCAAGCAATCGAGCCAACTGCACAACTTCGACGATAGTCATGCAATTCTTAGCATTCCTATATTATTTGTTTACATATATAGAGGCTCAAAGATCTCAGATGAGATAACATGTTACTTCGTGTTCCATTGTCCCATTGGCTTGTCATTATGCAAATAAAAATAAAAATTCAAATGACACTTTTAAATGTCACAGCAATAATAACAGCTAATCGTATCGTGTTAGTCTCGGCAATAATAACACAGATTTGCCAATTATTTTCCAATTACGGCCAGGCGCCAGAGACGTTACAAGACTTCGAGGTAAATTGGCACAACCACACTTCGCGGTCCTCTATTAATATTCATAAGTATATTATTATTTCAATGACAATTATGAACTGTTTATCCGTGAAATTTTTTCAGCTTGTGTTGTACGGACTTATATTACGTATGTATATTGTGTCGGCGTGCGTAGGGTTGTCAGCGATCATTTATTTCTGTTCTTGTCCTAATACAAAATAAACCAAATTTGAGCAGTGATCTCCTAGTTTTATAAACGATTTGTAATCCTGCACGCAGCTCCTTAATACCTAGAATTTAATTATTCCTTGCTTCGGTGAGGGAAGACATTTTAAGACCTGCGCACATTAGAGTTCGCCATGATTTTGTGAAAGGTATGCAAATTATGCCACTTAGCTCTTGACCAGCGTGAATCGAGCCAAGCAGTGAGACTGGTATGGGTTGTGATCAACCCTCATGGCTCATGGGTGTCACCGTTTTAAGCATACAATGGTAAATAAAATATTTTGATTGCTTGAATACAACAACCACTTATAAACCTCAAGCATTCGGCAATCCTCTCCAAGACACGGGTTTCAGCTAGTGATTGAGGATTGATTGGATAACGCGTTAGTCCAAAGGACCAGCGCTGGGATGGACGGCTTAATTTGCGCTCTAAACTTTGGCGCATTCATCCAACTTATAAACAGATATAATCAGTTGTACTTATAGCGCTAAAAGCAAAACTAGTTGATTATTGGTACCTACCAACATTCGTCACCTATAACCATGTGACACTTACAATTTAATTACTATTTTGAAATAAATTGTTTAATTATACTCAGTTAACATTGATATCGTATGTATATTTCAATTCAATAACAGCTATGGAAATGTTTCGAACACATGTAAACAATATGTAGTTATGTAAATTTAGCATATTTACAATAACCAACTTTAAAATATCTTTGTATAATTATGTATTTTCCATACTCATGATGTGAACGTTGATTGGAAGTAATTGCGTAAAAATACAATTTTTTGATTCACGGAGGGGTATAAGTTAATTTGAAAATCGAATAAGGCTCCTTTCCAATCTACTTTAGTCCAATTGATTAAAGGCGACGCGAACAGGTGCATCTGTGTACCTAGTTATAGGACATGTTACCTAGTAACAAAGCTTGTTGCCTAGTAACAACACTTGCTATCTAGCAATAACGCTTGTTGCCTAGTAACAACACTTGTTGCATAGTAATAACGCTTGTTGCCTAGTAACAACACTTGCTATCTAGCAATAACGCTTGTTGCCTAGTAACAACACTTGCTATCTAGCAATAACGCTTGTTGCCTAGTAACAACGCTTGTTGCCTAGCAATAACGCTTGTTGTATGGTAACAACGTTTGTTGCTCAGTAACAACGCTTGTTGCCTAGTAACAACGCTTGTTGCCTAGCAATAACGCTTGTTGCCTAGTAACAACGCTTGTTGCCTAGCAATAACGCTTGTTGTCTGGTAAAAACGTTTGTTGCTCAGTAACAACGCTTGTTGCCTAGCAATAACGCTTGTTGCCTAGTATCCCATTAAATCCTGCATGGATTTTGTGCATGTTATTTGAAACTTCTCTTAGCAGAACTGAGCTAGGTCAATTTGATAAAATTTCTAGTTTAAAAAAAACATGACGTACTTATAAAAAAAAAGAAAAAAAAAAGAAACCAAAATAAATAAAGAAACTAAATAATAACTTAATAATAAAAGTACTAAGAAATACCGGGAAAAGAGAAACACCCTTGAATCAATAATATGAAATTCAAACACATTACTTATTCTGCACACAAATGAATACAAATAAAGAGATGCAGTTGGAATATCACAACCGATCATGTCGCTACACAGCTATATTTAACACACATATTGACCTTTATATCATTTAGCAAGTTTGAGCTGCTGAATTAATTTATTTTTATGGTTTTTTGATCATACTCGTTGTATCTCTTATAACTGTGAGAACAATTATCTATAGTCTTTTATAAAATATGTACTTTTATTGTATTAACTGTATCTGTTGTTAATAATCCAATAAACCACATATTGCATTGTCAATACATGCAAAAGTTTAGGTGTAATTAAGATCGAGATTGTTGACGTCATTATGTGCATACGTTTAAAAAAAGTACGTGTATCCAAACGCAAAAACAAATGTCATCGCCGTTTTGGCGGTAAAATAAAGTTCTGTTAATTTTGGCTCACCTTTCTCATACTATTTTTAGTGAGTTGGTTGCTTTGCACCCAACTTGAATATTGGTGTAAATATAACGCTATCGTTTAAGATAAGCTATCAGTGTCGTAGTAAAATTACACTTTCAACATGGATACGAGTTCAACATCACACGTAGAAATTGAGCACAAGTTCGTCGGGCCAAAGTCCACTTTAACAATTTAACAATCTATACACGCCCTCGTGGGCCCAGGGCCCTTCAAATTCTAATCTGTTGTTCCATAGATCACATCAAAAACAGAAATGGCGTACGCATGTTTTGATATTGAGGAATTACTCGTGAAATTTACATTAGATTATACATTTTTATATATTTCGTTCGTCTGTTAATTAGTGTAGTTGAGTGGGGATAGTCGTCGAATTTATTTGGAATTAGATAGACATATTTGACAGATATCTTAAATGAGCATTTGGACCCACACTACTCGACCTAGGATATAAGAACCCCTGACGTCTGGTCGAAGTATGGAAACGTTAATGTATTTTAATGTTCCTAATTACCTCGTAATTTTAGCATCCATTGAACCAAACCAGAGACTGAAAAGATAAAATGTTTGTGGGTACGTTAAAAGCGAAAGTAAATACAATTTACTTGTGTAAAGTGTCCACTGCAGCCCTTGGGCGTCTGCAAACAAGTAATAAATACTTAGTAATTGATATTGCTCAAACATGTATTTTCTCGTGAAGAAGGAAAATCACTTTATATGTATGTCATGGTTATTCCAACGCTGTACAAAGCCGAAATGTTAAGTTGCTTGAAGTAAACTTTCTTCATGTTGGAACTAATTAACTTATAATGTTGGAAATACAAAAAAAAAGTTTTACACTGAAACAAGCATGGAACTTCCTGAAATTTTTGTTTCAGAATAATCAACGTTGCTGTAGTTAAGTTGTATGAATTATTTCTTGAAGTGCACGGAATATCTCCCTGTTGTTCATTCTGTGGGCACAACTGGTTCTGAATTCAAACATTTGACGTTTGGAATGCATATCCACAGATTATTGATGACATTTAAACCATTCGTTTAGAAACCATTTATTATAGTTATGAACTATTCATTTAAATATTATTCTGCTGTAATATTTTTATAGATAATCTTGTTCGCTACGTTATGAAATATTTTTTATACGAAATGTTTAGGTGTACTGTGAGGTAGGGTTAGAAAATGACCGAGTCTCATGGATATAGTAGAGAGTTGGAGATAGAGTTATGGATCCACTGCAGGATATGAATTCACCTTTTAAGGAGCAGATTCCACATCGCTACTCCCGTGCGGATTGATAGAACACCCAACAATCGGATATTATCGTTTTACCCTCCATTTTTAAGTGGACCCGTACGTGGTGGCTTTGGTTAACGTTTTTTTGTTATAAAATCAAACAATACCTCCAAAATTTTCCTATCACATAACATGCATTACGCATTTACACACACTCACACGCATATCAAACATTCACACATTTACATGTTTAAAGTGAATGTAATTTTAAATAAAGCAAAATGTTCAGATATAGTCAATGGAAGAACGATGGCTCCTAACTCAGGCACTCTGCCCATAAATGAGGCACAGGCCATTTACTAATATAATCTAACACTTAGAGACGCAATAAAAAAGTATTATTATTACTGATTTTGACGACACTGTCCCAGTTCGTTGTGAACTTGCATGTCGAGCGAGGTACCTTATATTCCCGGTGGAGGCAAACATGCGACAAATAAATATTTGGTCAGGAGTCGTAGGTGACGATAATGTATTTTTGTGCATGTCCATGCATGTTTTGTCTCCATAACACAGTTCTACTGTGTGTGTAAGAGGTTTTTGGTTTATTTAAATAAATTTCTATATTCCGCGGTATTAATAGTAAAATGTTGGTACCGCATTTTAACAAAATAACCTTGTAACTTTTTTTTAACCTCTCAAAAGAGAGATATGCATATTTTTATTAGGTGATTATTACATAGTTACTGGAAATATGTTATAGAACACGTCACTTGGTTTGACCTACTGCCTCGATTACATGTTTACAGTCAGCTCTGTAATTAGATTCCGGCAGTACTAGCTGCGAAGCCTTATATTAGTGGGGTATAAATTCTGATAAAACTAGTACGTTAGACTCGGTAATTTTGGATCAGATATTTTTAGAGGCTGCCGCGGTTGATTGTTCTGTAGTATATTTAAACATCAGTAATTTAAGTTTAAAAATAGAATTGTTTAATTGACTAGAGCGCCATCTATTTAATCCTAACCAAACCGTGCACCATCCCTCGACAATACGAATATGTTGTATAATTATGAACTCTCTTTGAAATAGTTCAGAAGTAGTGCGATCGTAAACAGACCAACGATGTATATAATAGTTTGGAGAAAACTCTTGGTATTATGCATGTATGAAATTGTAGTAAAATAAAATCTCTTGGGTTGTACTTTTTGGTTTGAGTGGTTTTGATGCTGTTGAAAAAACTATTTAAAAAAGAAATAAAAAGTTTTCGCCATTTTTAGTGTAATGAATAATGAATACGGATATTAAATTGAACGCGGTCCGTAACCCGAGCGATGGCAGCATGACTTAACAGCAGATGACTTAACACTTTGCAACTCATTCTACACATAGCCTAGCTAAGGGGCAGGCGCTTATGGCAGGACGCACAAGTGTTTCAACCGTGCTAAAGACGAGTGCCCTTCTGCTAGTAAATCATACACGTTTCGTTTTTTAATTATTGTTAAAACAGTGAACTTCCGTGGAGACGCTCCTCTGCTGGATTTACTAATTAGCCGCTCGCGAAAATGTGTGACCGTGACGCCATTAATTCTGTCCACCCGAGTAAATGAGATCATATCAATTGAAATCAATTATGAAATGCTGCAAATAAAATATTGTTCATTGAAGGTATACCGTATTTTGGTTATGATCAAATCATATTTTGATGACAAAGAGACTTTTCCTCATTGGTACAGAATAAACATTAGTTTTATTATTAAAATAACTGTTATGAAAACAAACCGAGAAAAACATACTATATGCTATAAAAACTATTTAATTTACGATAGATAAGCATTTACTTTGAAATTATAATATCGAGAATATTTAAAGAAAAGGTCAACTATGTTTTTCTGCTTGCACTCATACTATCAAGTCACGGGCCATTTGACAGCCGTTGAAAAGCCACAGATAAAATAATATCAGCTATTTTAGTACCTCTGAGAGTTACGGTAACTTCGGTAACCAAATAAACAGATATAGATAAGAGTAGATCAGGGTCACACCTAACGATCGTACCAACCTTGACAGTGTTATTTATGATGACGATGAAGATGAAATTCGATGACTTCAAAATTAAGATGACGTAAATATTAATGCCCTTCCTAGGGCAAACATTTGTGGCAGATATGTTTGTTTTCCTATCTGATTGACAATGGTTTTGACACCCACGACACAGGAAATCCTAAACTAAGATATGATGTGCGTGCATGTATCTAAATAAAAATTTCAAAAACAGAAACCACAAAGTACTAACTGGTCAAGATAGCCTGGACATTTATGACAATGGTTTAAATGAATAATTCATAAATACCCTCCATAATGATCGGTGGTTGACTTTTCAGTTAAAAATATAGAAACACGTCCTATGAACTAATACAAATTTCATAAACCAAAATGGAAGTAAGGGAAGAAACCTCGCACAGAGATCCGGCAAATATTTGTTGATTTGATTCCAACTTTGAGTAAATCATGTTATCGTAAAAACCACCCCATTCAAGTTATGTAGGTAAAAACCGAGCGAACGCTGGTGAAGTTGCAGGAAATCTGTAATGATGACATATGTACAGCGCAGATCGAGAACGAGGAATGTAGGAGACTTTCAGACGGCTTAAAAGCGACCGAGACTAGGTATTACCTTCAGAAATCCCTATTACAATCAATTGCAACTATCTGAAATGAAAAGTGAAAACAGTTAATAGAAATACTGTGTATACACTCTCTCATGTATTTATATAGTTATATAATTTGTACAAGGTACGGTTAATAAATGATTATGGTCGAATTTTGACCATAAGCGAAAATAACTAATTATAAAATAGTAGATTGTGTCGCAATGGATAAAAATAATGTATTTAGGATGAGAGCGATTGTTTGAATCTAGATTTAGTCAAGGATTCTAGAGTAGAATCCTAAGAGTAGCGAGGGATTCAAAGAACGTCGCTCGAGGTTAAATAATTTTGGTACCGTTTGGCTCACTCTACTTTTCATCCCCTTCTATGGAAAAAATAAATAAGAGATGCTTTTAGTAGTGACGAATATTTATATTTACGTAACCAAATTACTCATTTCTATTAATAATCTATACATTTTCGCAATTTTGGAAGTTTATTATATCTGTTTTGTTAGGAACAGAAAATGTTGTTGACTTATTTAACACTTGTCTATCCTTATTTTTTATCTGTTTAACCAATGCCGCGTCGGCAGGCACGCTTTTTTATTACCGGCCAGGACTTTATCGAAGCGAATGGCGTTGAAACTTTTCCTTTTTTTTATTATTATATAAGGAATTCAAGTTCCAAATTCAAAAGTAATTGCGTCATTATTATTAAGTGCGCCGGAATGACCCATTTTGTTCGCAGAAACCTTTTGCCTCTTTTCGAATAGACGAGATGCAAAAAACCATGTACCGGTCATATTGATTCATTTTGTTTGTTTTTTTTTTTATCTCTTCTGCCAACTAACACATATTCTCAACATCACCTCGAACTGATTAGTGAAAACTATTGCAATTAAGTCCGTCCCTTGTAACTCTATAAGTATTCACAAAAAGGCTAAAAAATTTAAAATTGAACAATGGACCACCACGATCAAGTTTTAGGTCTTATAGCGCAAATATCGAATGCAATAGGAGTAATATGACCTTTATTTTATTCCCATGACATCGCGACATTCCAGTGGTGGCTAAGTAGGAACTTTAGATTATAAAATTGCACCTCCTTCGTACGAGTAGTTCCTGCTGCGGTCATCGAAACGTCACGATCAAATTGGTCCACTTGTGACGAAACAATTGTATTTATACTAACATATGCTCTGTAACGTTCACAATGAACGCGTTATATGTATTAAAGATTTATCGCGCTACACCGCTCTAAACTAAGCAAAAGAAAGGCAGGTCGTTTCTTCCCCGCACTTTTTTTACCATTTATCGGTCACGAGCCCCATCCCCGCTAACATTCCCTACTAGTAAACTGCCCTCGCTGCGCTGCAGAAAAAGTACCTTACGCTCAGAAATAGCACTGGGTTTATCTCGTTCTATGAATTAAAAATACATATATTTATTTGTAACTTTTTATTTATTGACGGATTGAAATGACTAATATAATAATAACTAATAATATTAAGTGTCGCTTGCTGCAATACATTAGTGAAAATCGTAACGAAATCGGATAAGCCATTGCTGAGATTAGCGCGCACAAACGCACAGACAAACAGACAAAAATTCCAACAACTATTGTTTTGGGTTCTATTGCGTTAACAAAGACCTCTAATAGTAGTTTTTCTCATACATCCTTAATGTACAGAAAGCGATCAGTTAGAAATTAATATGTGTGTAGATGTTGCGGTTGGCATGGACATACACAACAAAGACATAAGCATCACAAGCTATGAACATACATTTATCTGTCATGTCAGCTTTCTGTCCCCGTGGGGGATAAAACAGGACCCTCCGTTTGTCGGAGAGTCAATACCAATGACAACGTAAAGGCAGAAGGCAATGCAGAAACATCAAAAATAAGCAAAATGAGCACACAGCGAACGCTAATGAAGGCGTTTTGAAAACGGATTCCGTTCGTACTCGGCCTGTGAGATGTCTGGCCCAGCAGTGTTACGAACGTCACGAGCGGTGGTCACTTACCATCGGGTGACCTGCTCGTTTGTCGGCTGTTGACATACAACCAAACAGTCTGTAATGACTAGTGATACGTGATAGCTATCAGAGAAAGCGTTGTAAATACATAGTCACGCCATTTGACATTATTTACGAAACTGGACGCGATCTCGAAGTAAATTTTTGAATTCAATATTAATATATACGTAAATAATAAACAAAAAGCTATATTTATGAATCGTGTTGATAATTAATTGCACAAGGTTAAACTTGTGTTGATAAGTGTATTTTTATTTGTGCGTTAAACTTATTGGCGGTTACTGCCTATTCTGCTTTCGGGAATTACCTTTAGCCTAGCTAGCCTGTTACTAGCGCTTACGATTTATTTCTGTGTCTATTGTTTGTGTAAGTTTTTGGTCTCAACTGAATCCTTCAATCTGCAGTCAGTAGTCAGCTACGTCGGCATTACTAGGCTAGCGATTACTAGACTACTAGTAATACAGTTTCGCTTCGTTTTGTATACTTCTCACGGCAGCAAATTTGCTGCAGTTTTTATCAGGGCTTTAATAAAAAAAAAAATTGAAGTACATGTAGCTTTTCGCATAGTACTACAGTTCATTAGAAATATATTAATTTATTGCAATAGGAGTTCGGTGACTTACCATACTATGTTCTTTTATTTCCTATTCCGTAAAAAGGATGCAAAATGACTCAAGTCAAGTGTGCCATAGTATGAGTTAATATGACAAGTAGTTTGATTTTTCACGATGCCTCCGTAACATATGATAGATAATATTCTAAATAATTACTTATGTATGAATAACAAAGTCGACCTTTGGCTTAAATTATAATAAAAAAACTATTATAATATTATCATCAAGTACCTACATATATAAAGATATTACGTACACGTAATAATGATTACGATAATTACTTGGAACGTAATGTATTGTCTGTACGAATAAAATTGTACTATATATAATGTTTATTAATATAATATTTATTTGGAAAGGCAGAATTGTTATTTAATGGTAGGGTCATCAAATAAATTAACGCGTTAAATATGAAAAGTTAAATATTTTGTTTTTTTTAGGTTTACAGGCGTTGATCCAATGATGTGATAGGAGATGTGCAGACAAAATGAAAGTGTGTGCTAGTGTCCTCCTCCGATACACTTGCCGCGTCGTTTTGATCTTTAGATAGTTTTCATTATTTAATTTTTTCTTCCATGATTGTAATACCAAATAATACTTGGACAGAATGTCGAAATGTTACCTTGTAAACATATATTTTTTTACAAGTCCAAATTAGTCCGTATTAATCCGTAACCGAAATTATACGTAACAATCGGATAATCCGAAATAATTTCATTTCCGTAACCGTAACCGAAACCGGAAAAATATTATTCATATATCCGTATCCATATCCGAAATTTCATATCCATAACATGTCTATTCTGTACACGTTACATACATAAAAACCACTGTACCGATTTAAAGGATACTTGAAATTTCAAGAGCATGTCGGATACCGATTTTCTTGAATCCGAACTTGGATTTTCAAACCTGGAAATGGAATTTTTTAAAGCGTAATGAGGGCGAGTTACTAGTCTATACTAATATTAGGTATAAAGAGATAGCGAGGATTTTATTACTTTGTATGTATGTGGAGGGTAATCCCAGGAACCATGGCACCTGTTTCAAAAAAGTCTTATACCGCCGCTCGTAACGCGAGATCTCCCTTTGCTTTTTTGTTCTGGTAGTAAAAAAACTGGGTGATTCAGAACCTTAGTAGACACGGAGACATCCTGGTATGTCAGATGTCGACGGCGCAGGTCACCTGTCATAGAGTCTCCGTTGTTCATCCGCTACCATCTGTAAGGTTTGATGAAAGGAATTCCTGCAATATTAAAATGTTTCTGGCGTGACAGTTACGAATGCCTATTAAAACGCGAGTTTTACGCGAGAATTTTCTTCACTCGAGAATACCTGCCTACTGCTACTACCTCTATCTACCTACTGAGTACCTACTTGCCAGCCAGTGACGTTTGTATCTCTTATCCTCTCTTCTTAGCCCACCCCACTCTATCACCATTTTTTGCCTTTTCATTGCATTTTAATGTTGTAAAACTCTATTATAGATAAGCGTTTTACAGTCATACAACCTCGTTCTCAAAATCTATCGATACCGCGGGACCTTGGTACTTATCTAACAATAAATCTATATATAAATATCGATACAGAAACACAAGAAGTCAGGAAGATCGTAATGTTTGCGGTCTGTCTGTTAGTATCGAGTTACAATTGTTTTATTCATGAATAATTTACGCGGAGTAGTATATTCAGGATGAGTTGTGGAGGAAATTAGGTTTCTTTTTTTTCGCTTGTTCGACTTCAGAAAGGAAATTCGACATTTATCTGAAATTTGTGATTGTAATATTTACTAAATTCGTGTAAATAATATTCCCAGTTGAGTTTTTGAATTATTACAAATAAACATATTTAATATTGAGGATGGAACAAATATTATAAAAATTCTTACGCAGTTATATACAAAAAGGGTAGTGTAAGCTAGTCGCTAGTTTAGAGAGTTAGTCCTATAATTGTTTAATCAAATTAATTAACTCTTAATCGCGGGTTTTCCCCCATAATATTGCCCGTCCGTTTCTATCTTATAGACCTATCTCTTTTTAGAGCCACGTGACTATGATTTACACATTTTTATCTTAAACATTATCCTTATTTACACAATAAACAATCTTAAATTTATGTTCCGTCGTCCGCAACAGATATGTTGCAATTTCGTCCTGCTGTTAATTTTATTGTTAAATACTAATATTCTTTTATTTTCTTACGTACCTACTCACCTTTTTAATTCTGTATACATGTCGAGATTCATTCATGACATGATCGGTTATATCATGAAGTAGGCGTTTTATGAAATTACCAATTTTCGTTTGATAATATCGTAATTACACATAGGTACCTACCTACCTACCCACATGATAATGATAATATATAAATAATAGAAAATCACAAGACGTTACATACGATAAAATATCGATATTAATCTTAAAAACTTCTGTTATTCTACAATATTATCAAACACAGACGGGCAGTTTCATGAAACACGAGCATGTTATTAAATGATCGATTTTATCAATCCTACAATCTGGTCACGACATGTATAAAACAATATTTATGAATAAGATAATGAAGATATAAAAATGTAGTGTGTAATGAATCATTGTAGTATATTAATAAAGTAATTAGCGACTCATTAAATAAAATGGGGGTAACCAGTCGGCGTACCGGTCAAGGTTAGTTCAGGATTGTCCACATCAATTACAAATCAGGACACCGTTAACTAGGTTTATGGTGATCCTGAGAGTAGGGGCGCGGGTCCACACGGCCTGGAACCAATTACGGACAGGTGCGGGTTATTTTTTTATTAATAAATCTATATTTTCTATACTATAAAGGAACTGATTGAGTAAGTTTTATGCAAATTGGAAACGAGTCAAATAATGAAACGGTCAAAACACATATGAAATTATTTTCACTTACAAATCGAGGAGCAAGGCCATGCGTACACCATTATATTGCATGCTTCGTCCTCGAGATTACCTAATAAACACATAAGAAGTTACGAAGTATTCGGACGAAGCATTTAAATTAATTAGGATAGAACTTCGCTTAGAGGTAAGTTCGTTTAATCTCTATAATATGCAATGATTACTGTAAATGTAATTTCTGATCAAAACTGAGTTTTAGTGTGATTTAACAGCTGATTCCAAATGAAAGGTTACAGCCTCGGTGTGTTATAACTACATAAAATATATAAACTTATCACCAACAACAAACCAGTTACATAATCATCATGATTACAACCCACATTGGCCCACTGCTGGGCTCGGGTCTCATCGCACAAATGCCAATTACGGATTGACAGTCTTTACAGACCTTTGAAAATTAAGGGAAACGGTATGCTGGTTTCCTCACGACATTATTCTACGCGAAAACAAATTATAATTCTTTTGCAAAGCAAAAATAACTTCAGAAAATTAAAGCGGGTACCAGATTCGAACTCTAGCACCCCGTGTGGTGGATCGCCGATGATACCTCTGGGCCATCGTGAAATAAGTTTATTTACAGTATGTAACAATAACCGCGTAATTTCGATTCGAACTTGGTCTTTGTAATTTCGAGAAGAAATTTGGCAATAACTGTTAACAAGGATAAAGGGCAAACCTATTACTCAATTGATATTACACGTGCCAAGTTCAAAGTTTTAAGAATTAAGTGTTCAGTCATTGTTATTTCGTCTCTACAAAACCGTAATAAAATATCAACCTTTGTCATTTTGTACAAAAGGCGCTCGGCAGTGCGAGCGCCAAGATTTTGCATTTTTGTTGAACTTCGTTTTTTGTTTACAGGCTTAAAGCGGTCGCTACGTGATGGTTGCACGCTCGGTGAATTAGGAGCCGATTTCACATAGCTTTGTACAGGTAATTTTTATGGGTCACAACATTTTTTAACGATACAGACTTCTTTAAAACCGATTGCCATCCGGTTCCAGGATTTTTGGATCGTAAGTGATTGAAAAAAAAAAAAACCTCCGGTGGCTTCTTAAGTTCCACACAAAGATGAAAAACCACCTGTTAGCCAAATAACAAACATGATCCCATCTGATCATTTCAAAGTTGATATATCCTGAGTTCGAATCCCGTTGAATATTCTGTGCGGTTTATTATCTACATCAAATTTAAGAAAGCTTTTCTTGCACGTTATTCAGACAAACGAGTAGAAAACTCACGAAGTTACAGGCTTGTCAAAGTGCACTGAAGAAGCTGTGTGCATCAGTACTATTACAACATAAAATTGCTTATTATTATGTTCAATGATGCACAAATAGTGATAAAACTTTGGGTAGCAATACAGTTTGGATAAACTTCAAATATAACTATACTTTCATGAGGCTAGTTATTTATATCATGGGTTGCGGTAGCTACACCATAACCAAGTGTATATCAAATAATTAATAGTTTAAACTTTTTTAAGTACTTCAGTAATTTATATGTTAAAAAGCTATACTTTAATTATACTATATTTTTTTGTTCGTAATAAATACCCATAATAGTTTTAAGTACCAGAGAAATAAAAAAAAACATTAAAGTAATTATATTCATTACCTAATTTATTGTAATTACACAGAATTTTTTCCTTATAATTCTTATGAAATGCGAAACGAACCCTAAAATAGCTGCGTATAATGTTATTTTACGACTAATACGGCACTTAAGCTTTTAGAAAAATGTATATATCACTTTATGCACAGACGTAATTCCAGATTGTACTTCTTATTGGAACCTTAATATAAGTAAGGTAATCTATGCGTATACTGATAGTATAAAGAGAGCGTGCGAATTTTGTGAGTCTGCGAGTGTGCATACACGCTCAGAAGTAACAATAAGAAAGGGGGGTAGTTTTCGGAACGACGGCATCGCCTTGAAACTTCTTTTACCATTTGAAAGATACATTATTCTGGCTCGACATAGACTATATATATATGGTACGGTTAGTCAAGGATGGTATTCGTCAACAATGTCTCAAGTTCAGTTTAGTTTTTTTTTGTTCATTGAATAAATGTAGGTCACAAATTTTAAAAAATATCTAGACTGTGTTCGTAATAGTTATGCACTACCTACTGAATGTTATAAAAACATATCTACTAAGTACAATACTGCGCAAAGATATGTATGGGATGAAAGTAGCCAACCTCCCCTACCTTAGTACAGAATGCTGAAAAACGGCAAGATATGTGGCGAGCGATTCCTCTTGTTCGAGGTCGCTGGGCATTACTACTCTACTCTGTATTCGTGTATGTGATCGGTTATTATCGTCCCTGATCAACGGTGCTCACCTCCATCTTGGCTAACAACGTGTTGGTGGCTCGTCTGCTGGCTACGAGTATTTATATAAAAGCGCAGTATGAACTGATCCTAGCGACATCTGTTGTATGACGGGTTGTACATATTTGTCTTACTGTTTCATACAAATGTTAATGAGAATACATGATAATATGGTTGCCGGCTCATATTGGTAGTATTTATTTATTTCTTTAAGGATGACCAACATAAGAACAGATGACACAATATGAAAGAATACAGTGGATACGGACGTTTTTTAACTGTTCCTGCACTTAAAGGTAACCACAGCGTGGTATGTGTTACAAAACTTATACAGAAATTTATTTATTGTATAGTATGTATGAAAAAATAATTTCGACGCGTGTAAGAGAAAATTAAATTTTTTCAACAATTAATTCGCATGACCAGGTAATCTGTACTAGTATTAGAATTGTAACGGGACTCGATTTATATGCAAAATATTAAACATTTAAATTTTTGTTATCGATATTGAGGCCAGTATAAATATTTTGACATATTTGGCGCCATAATTGACATAATGTATATATTTGTCAGATACGCTTATATGCAAATTCCACTGAACAGAGTACGTTAACAACAGTGAATTACAGTAATATAACACCATAGAGTTACGTAATAGAGGAACACTCAACTCAAAATCGCATCACTAAAACATAAATGTGCATGTGTGTCAAAAATACATTGATGTGCGTGACTTTTAGTGATGCCAAATTCACGTCCATGTATTATCGACATGAATGTCGACTATTCCATCACAGGTTTCTTTGCTATATTCAATTCGTATTTTAGCCGTATTGGGGCGGCTTAGGCTGGCGACAGAAGCCAGCCTGCTTGGTGGTAGGGCTACGCGTATTATATCTATAGTATATTATCATTATTATTATTAAGTACTGGTATTATTATCTTTCCGTGAAGCCTGCCTGGCTAGCTACCACCCTCCTGCTTGAATCAGCCGCCCAAACGACTCGTCGTGTTCCGGCTGGGAGCTTGAGAGCCAGTACCTTCTTTTCATTTCCTGGCCGACAACGCATCAGTGATACCTTTGGTCTTGCTGATGTCCATGGGCGACGGTGACCACTTACCATCAGGTGGCTTGTCTGCTCGTTTATCGGCTATTACCATAAAAAAAATTCGTTTTCTTAATTAATTATAACATGTTAAATTAATAACACCATGCTAATCCTAGTAACTTCTTTTTACTTCGCTTCTTCTAAACTTAACCTTATTTGAGAGGATAAAACATAACGTGATTACACGGTACTAAATAAAACAATAATAATAATGCTTATTGGTTTTAATTAATTCTTTGATGTAAATCGATATAACTCATTGCCCTCAGAAAGGAAATAACCAACAAATTTTGGAGGTATAGATTCTTCATTAACATGTCAGTGATTTCGTAGAGCAAAATAGTTGCCCTTAAAATGTCTACTGTAAACTTTGTGAGGAACCCTACCTATCTGGTTTAACATTCGAATCCATTTTTCTTTTTGAACTGCATTTACAGGAAACCTTGAAGAAGAATACTTTGTCAATAAATATGAAATCACATTCGCCGTTTATTATCATATCATAATAATAACAAATATAAAATTCGCCAAATTTTATCAATTTACGAAGCTAATAACTATTCTAAAGCCAAAGATGCACCTTAATATCAGTCTATCTACTTTCTGTCCAATGTGTTTACAAGCTGTAACTGAAACTAAAAAATAAAATATGAACAAATCTAGGTAAACCAAAAAATATTTATTTATACCCATTTAAAAATTATCCACTTATCGATAGATTTTGTGCCAGTCCTACACGAAACGCTATCACTTTCACGTACACAATATCTTTTTATATTACACATAATTATGAAAAATAAGTCATTATTCATAAAATGGAGTATTTACTGCATGTTACTAATCTTAATTTAAATAATTTTAAGATCAACTTTTATGGAGATAACCATCGTGAAAGTATTATTGCTCTATCAGTACTTACCTGTGTGTTGCCTCTTTGTTTGGGTTATTGTTATAAGTAACCCTACAATTTAATACTGAACACGACACTATTATGTTTACTATTTTTAGTCTGATAAAATATAGAAAGATTGAAGTGAAACTCATAAAATAACAGATAGCAATTTATTGACCGGAGAGTAATGGAGAGTAAATAGTTTGAAAACAGTCCTACGGTAATTTTTCTTGTATCTTTTTCTCGCAAGAAGGATTTTCCTCACTTGCACACTGTGTTCCTCTATTACTATTATATTAACACTTATGTATAACACCTGATACTCAAATACTAGGTGTATATATACCAGGGGTTTTCAATAGCTATTACTGTATTTTAACCTACTTAGAATCATTACCCTCTCACGTTTATTCCACATGTACGGCACGAGGAAACAATTATAACAGAGGTTAATCGTAATCTATGAGAAGTCAAACTGTTCCGCATGTACGTAGTAAATAGACCTTTTGATTTTATGACGTGATAACCTGGGGGCACGGCAGTGCCTTCGCCAAGTCGAGTGAAAAACAAACTCTGCATAACACCGTTTCTTGGAATGATTTCGCCGGGATTTTATTGTCACTATATAGAGGAAAATGGCTAAACCATTGTTTTCTAATGTGCTTTGTGTGCCCGGGGTTTAAGTTTACATTTCATTTATTTTCTAAAAATTTTCTCTTAAAAATCCAGTTATGTGAAATTAATATTTTTGTTACCTTCACTCACTCAATGCTCTACTAGTCCTTTTAAAGCTAGACAGCTAAAATTTGCCAGGCAGCCAAGGTGTAGAGCGTACATACAGAGAAAATTGCCCAAACTGGGATCATGGAAGATCCAAAGCATCTGCTTAAGCCTCGAAACCTACTGAACTTTTAGGCACGTTGGGAAAAAGCAAGCTTATACGTGTAAGAACAGATCGATCCGGCCGTAACTGGGCTTTAGGATTGAATAGGTATCTACACAGAACAAGCGCTTTTATTTCACTATCTATGCAACTATACACAAATATAGCTTACCTATCACCCTAGCAGTCACTTAATGCATGCTCTTACGAACAAGTTAAAGGGTTATCGCCGGCTATGTCAAATGTACAGAAAGCTTATTCAGTAGTAGGTATATTTGGATTCTAATTATGTATAAATAACTCTACGGCCAGTGTGTCAACAGCAAGTCTTACTGGCGCCCGCTACGTGTCAACGAAGTTTATTTTAAAAAGCAAATTTTTAATTTCACTACGCGGCTAAATTCCGCGGCGGGCGCGGTGCGGATAATTACACCGCGACAGCCGCGATTGTTTACGCCACACCAGGCGCGGCTGTTCACGCCACCGGGCTCTGTTGCCTTTTTTGAACTAGACAAAGGTTATCAGATGCTTGTGTCGAAGGTAAACAGAAACCTCGCATTATCCAATCACGTTGTTTTTACATATAACTGGACTGTTAAACATGTTTATTATGAGTTTAAGACTAGAGGTTCACGGACATTCTTCACTGGTATTAATAGTGGTTGTTTCAAGATTTCTCGGTCCGGTTTACGCCTCAGCGGACGAGTTGATTACGCAGCAACGGGCACAATTTACGCCATAACAGGCGGCTGCGTTGGACCTCAGTCTAAGATATAGAAAGACTTAATTATATTTAATATGTATAATTAATAAGTGTGCGTTTTGGGAGCAATATGGGGGTATATACATAGGTACACAATGGGTCGGTGAGGACTTGCGTGTTGATGAGAATGAGTGATGGTGACTATCTACCATCAGGTGGTTTACTCGTTTGATTTAAAACTAGGGTTTTATTAGTGGATTTCATTGGGTTACGTTGCTATTGTTTGTTAAGTGTGAGGTATTCAGCCGTATTGGGGCGGCTTAGAATACTCCCCCAATCCCATGCTGGCAGAACAGGGTGTCGTAGGAGGCAAAAAAAGCCAGCCTGCTTGGTGGTAGGGCATCGCGTATGGATTATATTATCAGTATTATTATTAAGTCATTAATATTATTACTGGTATTATTATCTTTCTGTGAAGCCTGCCTGGCTAGGTACCACCCTCCTGCTTGGGTCAGCCGCCGAACGACTCGTCGTGTTCCGGCTGGGGGCTTAGATCCAGTTCTTTCTTTCTAACCTTCTTCTCATTTTCTGGCCGACAACGCATCAGTTATACCTTTGGTCTTGCTGATGTCTGTAGGCGACGGTGACCACTTACCATCAGGTGGCACGTCTGCTCGTTCGTCGACTATTAACATTAAAAAAAAAAATTAAAAGCAATTTTGTTTTTTGTGAATCGCCACTGTCATTCTTATGTCACCCAAATGTCAACAGCGTCGCTTTAAATGTAAACGTAAATTATTATCATTAGTGCACTAGTCTCATTTACGACATAACCTTCGCCGTGTTTCCGAATGCGAGTTAAAATATTTAATCGTCCTTTTTGTGCATGACCATCGGAAGGTCTGGGTACATCTGAGTTTGGTTACTTACTCGCACTGGAAGTATCGTGGTATGTCCATAAACTCCGGAGTCTTGTAGACAGACGCGCACTGTGCAATCAGCCTTTGGCAGACGTTTAGCTTGCTTATGACGTCATATGTTTTGATTTTCGAATCAAGACGTTGCCAATTTGGCGCTGAATTATGTCTTTGTCAAATTTAAAATTGGAACCAATTGTGTCCTTGACATTGGCGCGAATTACTAGATGTCATTCTGTACAGTTCATTGACTCTGTATTATCTTATCTGTGGTGCTCTACAACTATCATGGGCATATTTATGTTGCCATGTGAGTAATCATCGAAATTCTTTTCAATAGGTTTATCAGGTGATTATTAAATAACTATTCTCGATAACGTACGTTGTTTATCAAAGTCGAAACATTAGATATAATGTTAGACAAATAATTATTTATGTCATAAAGTTATCCCGTTATATTATCATTATAAGTGGAAATTTTTATTTTTGTTCTGTTCAAATAATAATTACTAGTTTTATATATAGTCGTTTCTTTATTTATAGACATAATACTTATTTCAGTACTTTTAATATAATTATTTTTAGAAGACACTTAAATTGGCTTTCATTAAACATCAAATATTAATAAAATTTAATGATCTTTATTTGACGTAAAACAAGATAATATATGCAATTAATTGTACGTACACAACTTGAATGTACATAAAAAAAGTGTATGGTATTTATATCATTGGCGCCAAGACACGCAGGGAGTATGTTCTTTGCAAAGATAAAAAAAAACAATACAAATTGAAAGTAGCATAATTCATTTATTTGACAAAAATGTTTTACAAAATTTATAAGCGGCTCTAGGCCCCGTACTAGGATTCCCTGTGTTATGTGGTCTAGCCTCTTCCATTAGGTACAATTATATTTATATCATGTGGTGTTGTCATTAATAGTCCGTGAATATGTATGTTTATGGGTGTGTGTGCGTTCATGCATTGTTTAGAATGTATAACGTATAAAATACATATATGATACTATCACACTCCCGCGAACTTCGCTTCGCCTAACCTAAAGTCAATGAATGAGCAGATTTATGATTTTAAAATTAATTCAAATTAATTAAGTTCAATTTTTTTATTTTATTAGTATAATAATAAAATAAATGGGAATTGGTGGGAAGAGTGCACTCTTCAGTGAAGCACCCTGTGATTTTCGTTTTGTTATTAGGCGCAAGAACAAATAAAGCAGATGATTTTCCGACTCCTGCACATGCCATGTATGTAGATATAATATTTTACAAAAATCATAAAAATCGGTCCAGCCGTTCTCGAGTTATAAATGGTATATCTAACATGACTTTCTTTTATATATAGTGTAGATTCAAAGCTTGGAAACTCATTCAAGCAGTAATTTACTTTTAAATTATTTGGCTTTTTCTCCGTTCTGTGCTTTCCGTGCTGATTTCTTTTACCATAGATTATGTGTTTGGAATTGATAAAGTTTTTTCTTTAATTTGGTATTTCATTTGAATTTAAATTTTTGTACATTTCTAACAACGCTAAATTTCAATATGTTAAACTGAAAATTATTATTATTATTATACACCTATATAATAATACTGTAACGGGACCGATTTTTATTATTGATTTAATATTTTATTTTTAATTTAATGTTAGTTTTGTTATCAGCTAGAGAGGTCAAAATATATTTTTAGGAACGTTTATCAGTCCGTGCACGTATCACGCGCAGACCCCTGGACACATGATAATTCAGTCCTACGGCGTTATGTCGGCAGAGTAATACACCAATCTGTCAAGTTGTCTAGTTTTTAAAGTTAGAATTCAATTCAAATGTCATATTCGATGGCACTTTTTTTTTTAAAACCATGACTTCCTAATATCCTATTGTCAATGTGGAATTATGACAAATTTCTTCGCTTAATTTTTGTTTCTCGTTAATCTATGGTAGTAGGCGTTATTCATTCATCATTCAATAGAATTTTTTTTGAATCGGCCATCATGACACGCGCACTCTTTTCCCACGTGGCGTGATAACAGTATCGAAGTTATTTTGATCGTCTAGACATGTTTTTAAATGAATTGTCCTTAGTGACAAGAGCACCCTGTAGCTTAGTTGGCAGTGCCCCAGACAGTAGAGCTAGGGTCGCGGGTTCAAATCTATGCGCGACAAATAACAATGACAGTTGCCACGGTGTACCGTTAGTTTAATGCGTAATTAAATTTACTTCTCACTCACTCACGAAATTACACATGTGTTACAGATTATGAAATGATAATGAAACACCAGCAGTCTGCCCCGGCTTCGCACGGGTACAATACTAATGGAGAAAATGAGAATGAGAAAGATGATCTAAGCAAAAATAAAATATATTGATGTTTTACCCTGTCTCTGTCTCCAGTGGTTTAGTCAGCCAGTCAGTCATCTGTGAGTCGAGAAGGAATTTATAGTTTATGCGTCTTCTTTTTTTTATTATAAAAATACTATCAAAATGTTTGACATTCTTAAAGGATTTTTTTTATGTTAATAGCCGACAAACTAGCAGACGAGCCACCTGATGGTAAGTGGTCACCGTCGCCCATGGACATCATCAAAACCAAAGATATCACTGATGCGTTGTCGGCCAGGAACTGAGAAGAAGGTAAAAAAGAAAGAACGAACTGGGTCTCAAGCCCCCAGCCGGAACACGACGAGTCGTTTAGCGGCTACTCAAGCAGGAGGGTGGTACCTAGCCAGGCAGGCTTCACGGAAAGGTAATAATACCAGTAATAATATTAATGACTTAATAATAATACTGATAATATAATCTTTACGTGAAGCCCTACCACCAAGCAGGCTGACTTCTGTCGCCTCTTACGACACCCTGTTTTGTCAGCATGGGATTGGGGGGAGTATTCTAGGCCGCCCCAATACGGCCAAAAAAAATTATTTCATACAAACCTTGTTACAAACACGAAGCTATTAATCATTTTTAGTAATAATAATCTATACTAATAATAAAATTCTAACTGATCGATTTCTGTACATGAGCGATATATGGTTAAAAATATTATTACGGCCCTCTATTAACGCAACAGAACCCAAAATAATAGTTGTTAGAATTGTTGTCTGTTTGTCTGTGCGTTTGCTCGCGCTAATCTCAGGAACGGCTTAACCGATTTTGTTCTGGTTTTCACTAATGTATTGCAGTACATGAAGCGTAAGCGTCACATAATACTTAAAGTTGTTTCATTGCAATCCGTCCATAAATAAAACAGTTATGTATTAATATATGTATTTCTAATTCACACAGCGAGGAAAAAAACAAAAAGTGCAGACGTTATCTTTGAGCGTAAGATAGTTTTTCCGAAGCGAAGCGAGGGTATTTGCTAGTACATAATAACAGTACTTAAGTATTTAGTATATATCAGTAGACATAGATGGCGCTGTGACGTTTTGAGTGAAACTGAATCACGCTAACGACTGTATCGGCGCGCGTATGTAAGTAGAAACCATTAAATAAATTCAAAATTTCCGTTTTTTTTTATTGATAACACTAGATACTCGCCAATAGGTACCAAACAGATAAGTAAATATAAAATTGTTGTTTTTTTTTAAATTCGCTTTTATTTAGAAAATTGGACTATAAGAAAAAAGAAGTGCTCTTCCGATTTCATAAAAAAAAAAATTACCCGAGTGACATTAGCTTACCGTCAATCGATGAAATATTTTTTGAAAAATATTTTATCTACAATTGACACTTTTCCAAAAAGTGGATTCAACTGTAATATCTAATATTACCTAACCACTAATACTTGCGCACAAAACTTTAAATCATTTTCTTTTCTCATTACATTTTCCAACCATTCTTATCACTAATAATAAAAACGTGGGGCGCCATAAATGAATAAGAACAGAAATCGTCTCTACTAAGGCACGCCTGTCAATTCATGCGCAAATGACACAAGACAACGAGACAAGTCTTGTCATGCCAATAACTTGCAGATAAAAACAACCCTTTCATGCTATTGCTGATAATAAATTATAACGGAATCGAATTTTTTTACATTTCATACATATTTTTTTTTTCACTTGAGTCGAGCGAGAGGCAAATGTTTTATCGATCGAAGCCAAAGTATTTTTTTAGCCAAAGTAGTTTCTCTTTTTCCGCCTCTGTTACGTCTCACATTTGAATTCTTAATTAGAACTACCGTATAAAACTATCCCTTAGTCATCATCACTCATCAGCTGTCATTATGATAATAATCACGAAGTTAGTTGCATCTATACCTTCTAATTGACGTATAGGTTACCATCTAATAATTTTTAAAGGCACTCCAGAGTTAATCTGTTCACACGCCATAGAAATAAAATAGTGCGAAACATCGGGTACTTATATTTAAAATGATAATTTTGAATGGTTTTATTATTCTTAACACTAGTAAACGGACCCCATAAAACGGTAAAATATTAACACAAAATTATTACCGCGCTTGTAACATACATTATATATTTATTTCTGCAATAAAATGCTATACTTATTTGAACTGTTAGTTTTCAGGATATTTCCGAAACGAAACAAAAGTAGGCTTCTTGAATAATATCAATAACAATGTAATACAGTATTCTCTGTTGGCATATAATTCTCGTTTACGGCATAATCGGCTTGTCACATCATCGAACAGTAAATCTACTGTACGAAAATTGGTTGCTTATCTGACCTAAAACCAATTCATTTAACCATTGTACTATGAAAGGAAAAATGTCATCATCTCCCGGCCCTCATTCCAATCACTTGGGGTTAGCACGGTGTGTCCTTTCCTTCCATACATCTCTATTTTTCGTCATTTCAATGCGCACTAAACTTCATATCGTCTTCCACACAGTCCATGCACCTCTTCTTCGGTCTTCCCCTTCCCATATCCATCCGCTTCCATTTTCAGCAAATAAAATATAATTATACAAAATATAATTATAACAATTAAAAGATCACCGACCGTGTAACTTTTAAACGTGATCAAAATAGGAAGGTTCTTATAAACAAGGTGTTGTAAATTCGCTGTCGCGTAATCACGCATATCTGGCGCTACCGCTAGTGAGCGGCGCGTGTTAGCTAGTGTCGCCATCATTGAGAAGAAAACGAGATAAGTCCCGCAGATCTAGGCGCTTCCGTTCCGTTGACATTGACGTCAAAAAAGCATCGAGTGACTAAATCGATGACTTGCGAGTAAATTAGATATCGACTTGGGGTCATTGTTATAATAACCGATGTCATAATAGACAATTCAGCTGCAGTTAAGTCAAACAAATTCTATTTATAGATCGAGTAATTAATGTTTAATTATTTTTACAATGGGCAAGAAGTCCAAAGCCATCGGCTTTCACTAACAAATCCACAAAGCATACCAAACTGGTACAATATTCAATCATAACGCTTTCGATTTGACACGAACAGATACATTGTTACAAATTGTGTAACATGAAAATTATTCACATTTAGAATTACAACAAGAGCTTAATAAATTTCTATTTTTTTTTATCGTGGCTTCAACGAACGTTGGCGTATTGTTTAATTAATTATAAAGCATTAATATATATAGCACCTAATGGCTTGGAAAACTTAAGTTATTATATCATCAGAAGTCAAAAGATTAATTTCTATAGCCATTATGTGTAGATAAAAGATGTGATATTGGAATATGTGCAGCACTTATATAATAATACCTTTGATCCCAATAGATTAATAATAATAACGCGTTATGCGATATTTTGCTTTGTTGTGATGTAATTTTAAGTATCAATATCCCATGGAATATCATTATCTCAGTAAGTAATTATATGTTATTCACCACGTTTAATGATCGCTGTATTTACATAATTAATAATTACCCTATAATATTAGTAAGATATAGTTAAGTTAAATCCCCAGCTTGTTCGTGATTAATTATCAGTGCACAAATAAAATTTGCTAATAAGAATTCCAAATGTTTAAGTGTAGTAATATCGTTCATGTGCCTTTAATATAACAAAAAAAAAAACGTTAAAACAGAAGTAATTAAATATAAACATAATACTATTAAATGATATTTCAAAATTGATTGTATACTTGTATATAGTATCTTAGAATATTAAGTGATTTTTTTATGTTTCAATACATTAACTTGATGCTTTTACCCATTAGCAACCTACTGCACGGGTGTCTCTTCGTAATCGAGGTGGCCTACAGAATCCACTACGTTCTAGTTCAAATTGGTGGACGAGTCGGTGGCTAACCTGAGTGTCGGAAGTTCTAGCAGGCCCCTGACTTGGTTTAACAACCCGCCTACTACAACTACCACGGCAGCGACGGCTTCACGTGCCCTGGTAGGCTCGAAAGCGGTACTGAAATTGTAACGATCATCCATCTACCTACAGACTGTGCCAATCGACTACATCTCTATCTATCACTAGAGATAAGTTACATAAGTTATCGGGCTAGGAGCGCTTCGACAAATAGATATACAAACCAAATTGTGTAAATTGTTGACACGACAACGAAACGTGCCATTTATTGCTCGGCGCTAAACACAGAATGCGCTTGCGTTGCTTTTTACAACCACCAATATGTGTTCGAATAGGCTACTCTCTTAATTCAGTCATCAACCACGTCATATAGCATACTTGATCACGCTCCAACTGCCAATTCGAAATGCGACTGTTACATATTTAGTTTACTGTGACGTATTTGATAGACGCCCCAAAAAAATTTCTACATAGTAAGTGTACAAGTATTCACAATAAACGATAACCACGTATCTATTTGAAGTCTCTTTTGCGGTTCTGTCCTGAGTATGGGCGTTAGTAGACTTACTAATGATTAGTCCCATTGGTAAAGAATATGTGAGGAATTACTTTTGGCATTTAATTACTATTAAAAAACCCGAACGAACGATGTATATTAAGAATATGAACAGAAGGGAATATTTGCATACGTCTATAATATATATATATATTTACTTGTATGTAATTATAACCGTCGAAGGGTAGTTACAACTATTTATAATTTTACGACTATCGTAACCAGATACTAGTTCAATCTCGTGACGCCGAGAACGCACATAAATTGATAAATAAACTAACAATTTATTTACAATTGTTATCGTGTATTTGTCTTGTGTCGTACTGTCAGTGGCGTGGTACCGCGATGACCATATTGTTTGTGAAAGTTGTAGACGCGGTTAAATACAAATGGCGTTATAAATGAATAAAAACTTTGTTTTAAAAATAAAGTGATAATTGAGTCAGAGATATATTGTCTTAATAAAAACTACGCAACTTTCTTTGTTTTAATAAACAGTAGTCAAATAACAAATTAATTTACAATATATTTTAAAGTATGCAATATGAAAAAAATAATAAAAAACTTACTTTTTCAATATGAAAATTAAGTAGACGTAAATGACAAAAAATAAAATATTGTAATACAAGCATCTACAGCTTTAAATAATTTAGCTGCTATAAGTATTTAGTAAAACCCATAAAAGAAGAGCAAATAAAAGTATTCAAAAATAAAACTCTGTGCCGAATACGAAAATACTTTACTATAACACCACAAAAATTATATTCAAAGCTTTCCTAATATCTTTCCGAGAGAAAATACTTCAACCAAGATCGCAATGACAACAAATAAAATTTTTCTGTCAGTAAAGGGCAGTTCTGTACCTTGACCTGATTCCCCAATTAAGTATAGTCAATAAACTGGCCTCGCAAATTCTAAAAGCGGTGTCATCCTAGCCTTCACTCGTATCAGCGCGTGGCCGGCGCTTGCGCATCTATAAATAGGCTGAGCGCTATCGATTCCGTTTAGTTCGTCGTCAACCACATTACTGTACAAACATATTTCGTTACAGAATCACGATGTGCGCTGCGATCGATATGCTGGCTTCAGAACAAGTTTTCTACTCGCACAGCCCACCAGCCGGCTTTCTGACTGACTACACACCACCGATACGAAGACCTTCGAAACTCAGTTCCCGAGGATATTCAGCCCCATGTTTATCTGTGCTCAAACCTGTTCAGTTGTCATTGAAATCCGCTCCGAGATCTTGCATACGGTTGTCAACGGAAGATATTCAGAAGAAGCAAAAACGGGTGGTGTTCGCCGATGACAGAGGTTATGCGTTAGAACAAGTGAAGTTTATGACTGAACCTTCCCATGTTCCTCCGTACTGGGCGCTAAAAATTGTTGCGAGTCCACCTCCTGAGAGAAAACCGCCTCCCAAACCTGTCGAGGACAACTGGGAAATCAGATTCGTCCAACCCGCGTCAGATTATCTCGGGTTTCGGAGGAAGATCACAGAAGACTGTGTTGCTTTGGAGAATGTTATCATAAAACAGAATGAATGCGCTGTGGACGGAACGGTGAAAGTGAAAAACTTGGATTTTGCAAAGGAGGTCTTCGTACGAACGTCTTCTGATGGATGGAGTACAAGCGAGGACACGTACTGCGCCTTCGTGGAGACGGGGCCTCTGTGTCAAGGTGGTGTGTCAACATACGACACCTTCGGCTTCCGACTGCAGCTGCCAATACACTCGAGAAGGTTGGATTTCTGCGTGTGCTTCAGATGTAAGGGCGTCGAGTACTGGGACAGTAAGAATGGTGAAAATTACACGATCGAAAAGTCGTCCGTTCGTAACGCGCCGGCAATTTCTTGCGCAAGGATCAAATACGGGAATTCCTGGGCGTCTCGCGCGGCGCCCAACGGGAACACACCCTACTGGTGATCAAAGTGACTGGTGAATGGTGAAATTATCATGGTTAGGCGAGTAGCCTCTTGATTCTGTGATCGCATGATCAGTGCCATAGTGATGCAAGAAGTGTCACCGAAGCGTCAGGTTTGATTTCTATAGACTGCTTAGTTTATAGTAAATTATTAATTATTAAATATTAATTACAGACAAGTAACATTTAAGTAAACAAGATGCTGAGACTGAATTGTTGGAAAGGTTGAGATTTTTATAGTAGTTTGTCTTTAGTTACAAACGCTAGAAAAGTATGAGTTTATATTATATTGATCTTTGCTTTAATTTTTTATGAAAACATTATAGTTTATTATAATAGTAACAACATATTATTTAGGGACCAGTTAGTACCAAATAATAAATACGGTAAATTTCGGTCCTGGGTGTTAATAATAAGGTAATAATTAACAGTACTTTTATCAATTATAATGAATGATGGATTGAAATGCAGAAATGTTAAGACTTGTTTTTGATATGCATTACGACTGTCTGATAAGGCAAACCGTTACTGGAATTAAAAAATAATTAATATTAGTAATTTTATAAATAGAATTATTATTTATTAAGATATGTTAATATAATTAATTTCAATTGTATCGATTATTTAATTTACAATAAAATTATTATTGATACAAACAATACATTGTAATTATTTAATCCCCACCTTTTTGCTGTCACCAAATTTTAATTCTATTACGATATCGAAAAAAAATATATGAATATATATATATCTATCCATAGAGGAGTTTAATTGAGTAATTTTATTGTCATGCAGATCATACGACAATATTCGAATTCCGAGTGATTATAACAATACACATGTAACTGGCAATATTTATTCGTTGGAGCGACAATTGCAACGTTTGCCAATTGTGATATAAATAACTTATATATTGTATTCGAAGATAAGCGTTATTTCTGGATATTTCTACTGGTGTATATCCTATTGATATATTGTAGGAAAAAATAATTAATCGAGGGTCGAGGCAACAGGATCGGCGGTTGAAAAGAGGTAGAGGACAGGAGTTAACACATGGCATAGGGAGCTTAACAAATTCACTGATGTATTTGCTTTTGAGAAGCACAATACAGTCAAAATACATTGCAAACACCACAATACAATGCAATTAAGAACTTGACTTCACATACCGGTATGGTTTTACTAATTTTATTATGAAGTAGATATATTCAAGCCGTGTATTAATTTTCGATTCATACGGTGGTGCCATCTCTTATCGTATACTGAAAGTTGCAACAACTGCTCAAACCTCAAGTCGATACATTGTGGCACTTTGTGATGCTGAAGTAAGTTAGCCGTCGATTATCGATTTTAGGTGAATCGAGATGAGGTTAATGTGCCCTGAGATATCCGCTATACAGAGTGAGTCGAAATTTGACTGGGACAATTGATACGGAGGACGCGTGTAGACTAAAGATCACTACGCTGCGATAAAGTAGTTAGTGTTGAGAAGCAAATATTTGACGTCAAAGCGCAACGGCACCGACTTACTGCTCGGTGCTCAGAGGAGACGTTTTTTTGTTCAGGCTTACTTATTTAGCACAGGTGAGTCCATTAATATCTCAGGTCTTGGATGTTTCGTTTGTAAATGTTGTTTTGTTTGTTTAACCTTTATTGAGAATTCAATAAATGAATTTTACAATGGGCGGACTTAATGCCTCGAGGCATTTTCTATCAGTCAAGCCTGGTGATTTTGAAAAGTTGCGGTAGGAGTTACAAACGACCTTAATTGATATATAATATATACATTACACATACATTCATATATACATAATACATAAATTTTAAACATATATATACTAATATTTACAATATATAAATAAATAAATACATACATATTGTCATACATATGAATTTATAGAATTTCTTTGATACTTCAGTCGAAGTTGTCTTCAGGAGATGCTCACGTACTTGAGATTTGAAAGACATGATATTTGGCGCTTTCCTAATGTTTACGGGTAGGTTGTTCCAGCCAAATGTCCAAGCCACTTGCAACACACTGAGTCCTACTGCTGAATGCTGGAGTGGATATGCGAACGTTTTTTATGATTACGCTGGATAGGTTGTACGCCATCAACAGTTTATTATATGTATCGCAATGCAGCGCTACCTACGGGATTTCTGAGGAGCTATTGTTTTACATTATTTTATCACTGCCTTCAGTATTGGTTTTCAGGTCCTTTTCATTTATAACACGACCTCCACAAGGACAAAGGTACCATCGACCCGTTAAAAATTAAGAGGGAAGCGGAGATTCAGGTCTTTAACTTTCTCTCCAACACTTGAAGGATTTAAATGATTTTTATTTGCACACAAAGTAAATTACACAAAATACAATAAATTTCTAAGTAGCCCATAAATGACTGCATATTAAACTCTGGTACCCATGCCAAGATCAAACTTGTGTTATGGGTACCAGTGACACTTACAGTAAGAATTGTTACTGGTGAGGACGGTTACATTATTACATAGTATACAATGTTGCACGACAAAATAATGAGGATAGAGAAATAAAGAATAGAAAAAGCCTTATAATTATTTTATATATTTATAATGTAGTATATATTTGGATACAATGAAAGTTAGTGAGTGCGCGCTTGCTTGTGTGCGTGATGTGTGAGCACTTCAAACGAAAGACATTCAAAATAATTTTTCATTGTCCATTCTACAAGGACAACAGTGGTTCGTTAAGTAGATAACAGCCCTCCCAATGTGAAGTACCATTGCTTGTAAGCTGGGTGGTTCGGACTCCGGAGATGGGAACAGGAGGGATCGTTCTCTATAGCATCGTCCGTTGTACAGCAGTCTGCACAACGATCAGGTTGGTTTGAACTCAAAAACTGTTGAGGCTCCTAATATCTCAAAATTGTAATTATTGTACGATCCAATCCTTTTATATTATGAGGTCAGTGGGTGAGACGTATGCTGAGCGTGGCTCTAGGAACACTGTTCATATAAAATACAACTTATTATCGGCCAGGCTAATAAATATCTCATAATCTCCTAACAGGCTTGGCTATTTTCATAAAGTAAGAGGGACCCAGTGGACTATACTAGTAAGATTGAAAACGTCTCATCATTTTACGCTTTTCCTTATCGAAGTGAGAGATAGTTATTTTTAATTCGCATATAAATTAGTATGAATTTACTTTGCAACAATCCGCAAGCACAATGAATAAGGGCATACACTTCTATACATGCATAGAACCACCCACAAAGTAAAACATGCATTTATGATAAATAAAAGTATATATCATAAAACATTGTGTTTGCGGATTGTTGCAAAGTAAATTAATACAAATTTAATAACAATGTATTTCCGCAAAGTAACGCCTGATACTAATGCATATAAATTTTGGTTTATGCGCGAGTCCAATCTTTGTTCCCTGGAGGTAGATAAAACACTACTCATTCACACAGTGAAGACTAATACGCCGCGAGTATCAGTCTATTGCGTATCAGTCGTTTCGAAATGAGTGAAGAAAATTGACAAAATGCTTAAAAACATAGCCAGTTGCCGACGTGGTGCTTGAAACAACGTTTTTTTTGCAAGGTTCTTGCGTATTGCAAAAATTAATTCGTGTGCACCTAAGTCATGTTCGGGACGAACGTGCAGTTCAGTTTTTACTAAACTTTTTTCACAGTAACAGACAATTGCAGTATCGCGTGTATAATTATTAATTTGATAACAGCGAAAGAAGTTACTCGTGTGCAATTTGTTGCTTGTTTGTTGTTACTTAAAGATTTTTTAATTCGCCTCACTGTTAACTCAGCGACCGATAAACCAGTTGGAAAGTTTGGTTCGAATCCATGCGGGTAAGTACGGTTGCAGCCATTACATTAGTGGCAAATAATTAAGCAAAATAAGTCTAGTTAATTAAACTTTTAAACTTTACTGGAGACAAAACGCATCAGAAAGTATTTAACGATTTGAGCAGAATTTAAAAAGTTTTTGTAAATGTTATCAGGTTTGTCAATTTGACTTACATGATTTTGAGTTGGCCGGAATCATGGTTCCCTTGAAATCTCTCGAACCGCGTCTAACTACAAGGTACATATCGGTCTCTGTTAATGAGGAAGAACAGCGCGTTTTCTCTAACGCTGTTCGATTGCTTTTTGGTTGGTTTACTGGCCAGCCAAGCGTTCGAGGTTCTCCGTAAGGCCTTCGAGATGACTTAATTTATCTGTCCAAAGTAACGAATGAGGAGATCCGTAAATTGGACTCAATGACGCACTTGTTATACAGATCTATATCTGATAATGAAAGCCTACTAATATGCCCACGGTAGTTTTAAATATGACAGTTACAATATTGTCATTACTCAGAGTCACGTTTTGATAAAACGATAATTTATAAAGTAGATACGATTTATATACAGCAATATTGTACCAATGTGAATCATAGCCTAAGTCAGTTAATAATGAGATCAAGAACGCCTAATTGTAAGCCAAGTACTGATTTTTAGAGATACATCAAATGGACATGCAATCTATCTGCTGTTCAGTAGGCACTGGAGGCTATGGGCAGTTGTAACTCTATGTTGCACCTGTGTTGTGGTCTGTCTTAATCTCAACAAAATTAAGTTAAAAAATTTCGTTTAGTTTTCGAGATCAAAAGAGCGTTGAACCCGCCGAACTTTAGATCAAAGATTTTAATTCCAGAACGTAGACTGTATCGTTTTAAAGTATTTTTATATGTTAACAGTTGACAAATGTCATGGTAGTAGATCAGAGTACTCACGCATATCTGTAAAGTCAGGATCATAAGCGACCTATTGACCGCCAAGGAGGAAACGATGAATTGGCTTGGAATTGGCGACCTACTGCAAAATTTAATCAAAATACTAAAAACGTTTCCAGGTGAACTTTAAGAGGAGGAAGCTATATTCCTTGCTTGGTTATAGATAAAAGAAAGAAATGAAAGTGAATTAAAGAATGAAATAATATTTATTCGAAGTTTGTTTTTACAAACACTTTTCACAAAAACATAGTTAAATTACGAAATCGCTTCAACAGATCTCTACTGTGAGTGGTCACGGAAGAAGACGGACAAGTAACTCCCAAGGAGTTTTTGTTCTATTCACAGATACGGAAAGCATTACTAGTAATTATGGCTACAGTTAAACTCATGTTCAAGTAGTTTTATTTTTAATCGTGTTACAGAAATAAACGATCTCCAAAAGAACTTGACCTGACGTTATTGCATTAGTTGCTTAGGACGAATTAGCAGGAGAGACTGACTTGGGCTCAGGTGGAAAGAGCTCTATGACAGTACATTTTTATATAATAGGTACCACTGGCCCGACCCGACTTCTATCGAGATCAATAATTAATTATTATATATACACACTTGAAATCCATCCGCAATAATATATTTTTCAATTGGTAAAAGATTTTTTTTATACTTTATAATAATATTAGTAACAATTGAACACAGCGTCGAATACCGACTAAGATTCTCTTATCAACAAAATAAAAAAAGAAAATTGAGTTAACGGCCGGTGTTTATCCGTCCTTACTGCTAATTATGATTCGGCTTCTTTTTATATAAACGTTTTTTATCTATAGTAGCTATAGATGGAACCTTGTGCGATACATAGATTGCGCGGGTGGATAATTTTATTTAGCTTTAACGACGCAAAGATTCAGTTATACCTACTGTAATACTGCTTTTAAGGAGCGATTAAAGATATATAGTTTATTGGAACCGGCTGTAAAAACAATTGTAAAAGAAATATGAATAGAACCAGCATTTAATAGTTTTATTTAATAATTAACCCGCCCACGCCTCCCTTTCGGGCGACTAATACTATCCTATATTATGAACCATAATATAACATCCACAAATGCCAACAATTGCCTTAATTGACTGGTCTTAGCGTTACACGTGAATAGACTAACATGCAGATTGATATTCGAAAATTATGTTTAAGCCTCTATATCCATGAATGAATATACGATTTACAGATTTGTTATAAATAGGTCTATATCTATACAAATATACAATACAATACATACAAATACACAAAAATCGTTCGTGTTTGATAATTATACTTTAACGGAACTGTTTTTATCGATATTAATTGGAAAATCTAATGATGCGTGCAGGGAACTGCTAAATTGTTGCTATAACAGCGAGCAATGAAGTGCATTGTGCCAGCCGAGTTAGGCTTGGAACGGGGTTGTAAGTAGAAATACTGGGAATATTTAATCACTATAGTATCGAATAATAGGCACGTATTATTAGCGTATCCAATATACGAGGGGTGATCCAAAAGTAATGATAATCGGTTATTTCCCGTGCACAGAATAATAATAATTTATTGTCTTCTAATCACTTAGGTATCCATTAGGTCAGTTACAAAAAATCATTTAAATGATTCCCGAGAGTTATATTCATTTGAATACGAAATTCTGGGGAGTGAACTTCAAAATGGAAAAAAATTAAATCAGAGCTGTCATTAAATACCTCTGCCTGAAAAAAATGTCTACCAAAGACATACACAGCGACTTAGTGGAAACATTAGGGGACTCTTCCCGTCCATATTCCACAGTTGCACGCTGGGTAGAGGAGTTTAAGCTGGGAAGAACATGGACAGAAGACGAACATCGGGAAGGACGGCCATCCACGTCCCTCACTGAAGAAAACGTGAAAAAAGTTGAAGAAATTGTATTGGCCGATAGAAGACTGACTATCAGGCATGTAGCTGAGGTCACAGGGTTCTCATATGGCAATATTTAAATAATTATTACAAACGAATTGCATATGAGAAAAGTCTCCGCGCGTTGGGTGCCGAGAATGTTAACCGACGAACAAAAGCAGAAACGAGTCGACACTTCGAAAGCAAATCTCGAAAACTTCCAAGCGGACAAGGAGAATTTTTTGACACGTTTTGTGACCATAGACGAGACCTGGATCCACCAGTATGATCTCGAAACCAATCAACAATCAATGACATGGAAACGAGCCGACGAAGCGACGCCGAAGAAATTCAAAGTGTCAAACTCAACAGGAAAGGTTATGGCGTCCGTTTTTTGCGACACTAAAGGAATTGTTATGGTGGACTATTTGGAAAAAGGAGCCATTATTACGGGCTTCTACAACTATAAAGGAGAAAAAGCGTGGCAAACTGCGGGCTGGAGTGCTGTTTCATCAAGACAACGCGCCGGCTCACAAAGCTTCAGTTGCCGTGGCTGCCATTCAAGAAGCGGGCTTTGAATTGGTGGAACACTCCCCCTATTCGCCGGACCTAGCCCCCAGTGACTTCTTTATCTTTCCTCGGCTCAACAAACACATCCGGGGCAAGAAATTTGACGACGATAGCGACGTGATGGCCGTTGTTGAGGAATTTTTTGAGGGTCAAGATGAAGATTTTTTTTCAATGGGAATTCTAGGTTTAGAAAAGAGATAGACTAAATGTATAGAATTGTTAGGAGACTATGTCGAAAAATATTTTTTTTATTATCATTATTATTTTATTACTGATTATCATTACTTTTGGATCACCCCTCGTATTCCTAATATTTGTTTTTGAGTATGTAAATTATTGTTTTCCAATTTTTACAATTATCACAATTTGATTCAAGTCCACAGTTTACAGTTTAAAATTTTACTATTTACCTAATCTTAAAAATGTACACCCAAAGTGAAAAGTTGTGTAGTTCAAATATAATAATTTAATAAAATTTAATTGCAAATGTATTACTAATGTACTTTATATTAGGTACTACTAATTAACAATGGATACAATTAATATTAGCATTTATTAATTTCGACTATTAAGTCTTTCCGGATAATAATATTATTTCTTCAAAACGTGCGTCTCAGTCACATATCAGCGAACTGCTTCGAACTTGGATAATTTTCTGTTTTTTTTTATCAATGTTTCATAGAATATTCAGCTCCCTATATATGTAGCATACAAAAATGTTTTCCCTGTTCGAGATTTCGCTAACTAAAATTACTTTATTATATTTCACCTTATTGTCCTAACTTTAAAAGTACTACGAATGACGGATAGATTTCATGCTATTAACATTCTCCTCTGATAAAAGATTCTGTTCGCGAGGATGAAATTCAAATACGTCAATGTGTCGGCGACATTAATGACTAATTTAAGAGTAGTTTGGCTGTGCGTACCTACGCCAACGCCATTAATAAAAAAAAAACCATGAGTGATGTCACTTCGTTCATTTTGACATTTTTGAATTTCATGATCACCAAAACAGTATATTCGATAACAATCTAGATCGACATGAAAAACCAACAACATTACAGATACGATTTAGTCTATGGTCAAACGTTGGACTACACTTCATATATTATCTTGTTTACTAGTAAAATTTGTCACACACACATGCATATATAAGCATGCACACGCGCACGCCCTATTTTAATGTTGAATTGTAAATTAAGAATCAAAAACCATGTTAGAAATTTATACTAATATTATTAAGGGGATAAATATTATTATAAATGCTTTTATGAGATTATCTGTATGCCAAGGGTTATCTCTTAGATCACGGCACCTATTTGAAACATTCTTTTACCATGTGAAAGGTACATTATTCCGGATGGATATGGATATTATGTTATAGCAAACAGCCCTCGCTTCGCTTCGGAAAAACTACGCCTTACGCTAAGAAATAGTATCTGCATTATTTTAAATTAATTTGTAACTGTTTTATTTATGGACGGATTGCAATGAATCCAGAAACCAGAGATAAATCGGTTAAACCGTTTCTGAGATTACCGCGAATAAACGCAAAGACAAACAGCTAAAAATTCTAACAACTGTCGTTTTGTGTTCTATTACGTTAATAAAGGCCCTTAATAATGTTATTCTCATATATCGTTTATGTACAGAAAGCGATCAGTTGAATTTTATTTTATTTTATGTATAGATATATAAGCCACTAATTAACTAAAGAACCCATCTACAAAATGGCTGTCATTTTACTGGTGACTTGTTATTCAACATAAAATTTGTTATACCTACAAGTTTTTTTCTAACCCACATCAGGCACAAGACTCTCAGAAAGTAAGATCTGAAAATTAATCAGAAATATTTAAATTACTCATGTAGATCATAGAATGCGATGGAACATAATAAATTATTGGTATTGTTACATGATTAATAATATTTTTATGCCAAGCAGGTAAATAGCAGAGTATGGCAGAGGGGTCAACTGATGAAAAGTAGCCGTGTAAGCGACACCAAGCCGCCCAGGACAGAAATCTAACCCTTCTACCCTGCATCCGAAACATGTTAGAAACAATTATAATAACACCAGCAAAAAAAAGAATATCCTCGCAATATAGTTGTGTTAACAAAGCAAAGTAAACAATTTAGCGTGCACTTTTAAAATACACGTGTTTATTTACCAAATGCAGGTAAATTGGATAAGTCCGAGGTGCAGAATTGGAACTACTCGTATGACCATTCGAGTGAGAAAACAAAAGCGATATACGAGTTACTGCTCCACATACTTTTTAAGTGGGACTGGCCCGCTAGACGCATGGTTACATTACTCATATACCTATGGTACTAGAGTGCATATTATGACGGTTCTAGGATTCCCTGTGCTGCGGGCTGCATGGACACACACAAATGTGGCATTACATGACTCGAGAACAAACGTTTATCTGTCACATAAATGTCTGCCACGGCCGGGATCGAACCCGGGAACTATGAGGCAGTCCTCTTGCGAGGAAATTGTTTTAAATAAAGTTGATAAAGTTCAGTAATTCCCCTCAACGGCCACTCGAAATCAAAGTAAATGGCCAAATTTATACTTATATATATATCGAGAATAGTTTTCTTTGTCATATTTAGATGCTTACGATGAAGATGTCACAGCGGATAAGTCCTAAAACGAGTGCATACTACGTCATGTCATGTCTTACGTTGAGTGCCATCAAAACACAAGGTGATATTTGAAATAAATGTTTTCCTTTTTCATTGCAAAATTAAATGAAACAAGCATATCGAGGAAGCATCATATTCAAATGGATTTTTAATTATGAAATTTGTTCCGAAGTTGCATCAGTAAGTTTCCCATGATTCTTGGATAAACAAATAGACAGAAGGTTAATATATTCAGTTATGATATCGCTGTAAATGAAACAGGCTGAGTCGAATACAGAATAGTATTAGAAACAATTACATGGTATTCGCTGTTTTAAATATTATAATAATTTAACCTCTCGCCTCAAATATCCAAATCAAAAACGTGCCCTCCCCGCTGCCTTATCGCTTTGCTCCCAATTTCGAATTCAGTTCGAATTATTAGACAAGAAATGAGTTTGGTTCAACCCGGACCGTATTTTAGGACTGCATTCGAATTGTAATCTACTAATTATACTTATTCATGTTTCAGGAAACATTTTTTGTTTATGTTAAAGGAAAAGTTTGCTTTTTTGTTTTAGAAACCTGTCATTCAAAGGTCCACTCCCAAATGTTGTAAGTTAAGTCGACCGACCTACGTACAAGTAGGTTTAACGTGCAATTATGTAGTACTTACAAGTAGTTTTATATTTAATAGTAGTATACTTATATAGCACGTGAAACGTAATGATTCCGCGTTGATACAACGAGGAAGTTCATATTTTTTGTCCTTTGACAGTGACCTAGACACGAGGTGATCCACAATTTGTTTGTTGATTTAAATTATATTGAAACTGTTTTTGATTAACAAGACAGAATTTTTAACTTACTTTAAAATACTTTCTTACTTACCTTTTTCTCATTTTTGACCGACAACGCATCAGTGATACCTTTGGTCTTGCTGATGTCCATGGGCGACGGTGACCATTGAACATCAGGTGGCTCGTCTGCTTGTTTGATGGCTATTACCGTATAAAACTTACTTTAAACAGTAGGTTACTTATTCGTCGTGTATTGTATTGCTTATAGACTGCAATTACAAAGTACTTTTCGCTATGACTATTATTTCTAGGCTTTTTTTAAAGATTTTCAACTATCCCATTACAGGATAAAAACCCCGCCGTATCCATGTTAAAATTGTGAGTACCCGTTATAGTTCAAATGCTCGCAATGATGTAAGTTTACTAACTTGACTTGATATTTAAAAAAAAGTACTGAACTTTTGTCCTGAATAGTAAAAATAGTAAATACTAATAGTAAAATTAGAACAGAGAAAAATTCACACTTATAAAATAATTTTTTAAATTTCAATATTTAGGTAGGTAGCAATAGGTAGGTTTTATCAAAATAGAAGAAGAAAAATAACTCACTTTTAGTGTTTAGCTACTAAAGAATAAGCGCCATCTCTTAGCATACTCATAAACTACCACGAACCAATAACAAACTACTTTTGTCAATAAGTTACTGGTCATACGTAATGCGGCCAAACTAAAGCGTGTGGAGTGAGTTGTATTCTAATGAATATACATACCAGGTGGACTTGGGTGGTATATCAATCGACATATTTGTTAAACTTACAGAAAAAAATATTTAACAAACTTTTTTTTCGTCATCATTACGAGAAGTGATGCACTTCTTCACTGAGTTCGCGTCGGTGGTCCTTTAAAGTTAATATCAATCACTCGGTGCCAGTTTGTTAGTCCAATGACCAGAGGTCTATACGCAGGAATATAATAGTCTATACCGAAACATGTTTTCTTAGAATTTTTGTGTCTGTTATCGGGTTGTTTGTGTGTATGCATTCCACCCCTGAATGCATTTTAATGATACTTGGCATACATATGAAATACAGACCTAAATTTAAAATTAAATTCAAACCGATAAAAGAAATAAGAAATTAAAATAATATGGATATTTTGTTGAGAGTGAACTAAACAAACAGTCTGTATGTTTCTAATTCATTAGGAAAATAAAAAAATGCGTAGACATAACATTTTTACATAATTAGAATGAATAAAAATTTATATTTTATTCTTCTGTTGCTAATTTGAAACGTAAGGCGTAGTTTATCTAATATGAAGTTTGCGCGGCTTGCTAGTACTACTCATTCCTCACAGAATTCCTCACCTCCAAACAAATTACTTTTATATCCTTCGAAACAAATCCTTCTACCAGTACTTCCCTCTATGTGATTCGAGGAAAATAATATAGGTCATACAACATCTAGATTATTTATAATGTTTCAAAGACTGTATATCTAATCAATTAACTGTAAAGAAATAAAAAATAGATTAATAGTAAAATAAAATAACGCTTCAAGTGGACTGTGTGTAAAAAATATGAAAAAGACACAAATATGTCGTATTGCCCGCAGCCGCCAGTACCGCCCGACGTGCGAAGTAGCATGATTTTTTTAATAAAACATTTCAGGTGAGCGTTAAGTTGAATCACCTCAGGCAAGTATAAAGCTAGTCCTAATTTTGGGCTTTTTATCAATAAGTATTAGATTTACAAACGCATCAACTTCATGTTAGGATAAATTGCTTGATTATGGCAAATGAAAACTAATTATTTTATTTTTTATTGTTTTAAAGACGAATAGTATAAAGTTATACTGTTTTTAGATTATTCTGGGACTTATGTGACCGTCGCAGATTTTTGGAACCATGTACATATAGGTTACGCGGACAATATTGGAAGTAAAATTTTTGTAAAGATTCAAAATAATATAGTTATCTTATTTCTGCTTCTTTAAAAACACTTATCACTGCTATCGAGCTCAAGAAGTGACACCATTGTGATATCCCCATTGATATAAACAGCTTAAGTAGGTAGAGCAGACTAATTATTTTAATAATAATTTAAACTTTGTTCGGAATGAGCTCAAACTGTGTCAACGTACTTTTCCAGTCTCTAGATTACGCTGTCCTTCAATAACAGAACAGCGCCATCTAGTTAAAATATGGTTGAACTGTACACGATTTCAGCTAAATGTAATACAAGAAATAAAATAAGTGTCTTATCCTTACAGTGTGAACTTCGAAATTTTGACTTTTCTAAGCATTTGTCTCCAGCTAGAATGTGTGTAATATAGGCATTAACATAGAGAACTCCAGACTGACTGAACATCCAAACTAGTTACTAAAGAAATTTCACCGTATAAAATTGAAGTGTTGTTGTGGTCCTGCCCACGCGTATGGAGAGGCATGCAACTTTTATACTGTATATTAAAGTACCGCGTGCCATATAAAAAGGCTGTGGGCCTAAAACCGATGATTCGGTAGCCCAGTTGGGAGTGACCTTATCTATCTAGCGACGGGTCCCGGGTTCGATTTCCGGCCGGAGCAGATATTTATGTGACAGATAAACGTTTGTTCTCGGGTCATGTCATATTTGTGTACGTCCATGCCGCCCGCTACACAGGGAAACCTAGGGTGAGTGTAAGAATTTATATAAAAATGCCGTGGACATAAATGTACTCGGTATTATATTTTTTTGTTATTGACATTTATGCACGTTGTTTTTCTGTTAGTGTTACAAAAATAATCTTTAACGTTGAGGTGAAGCAACGGCGAAATAAAATCCACAGCACATCTTCATAGTACGAGTTTTAATCGAGCAGATTGGTTACTTGTTTACGAGTGGTCCCGTTCGCTTCTGCTTGCATGTAGGGTGGGCATCCGCGTGTTGCTAAGTAGGCAATATTGCTTTGCACTACATAATTATGTCTTTATAAATGGAACGATGTACCCGATTGATTATCACCACCATGATAGTACTTTTGAGTAAAGTGATCACCAAAATAAAATAAAAAACTTAGTGCTCTAATATGGTGCACCACTAGTAAAGGATGTTTTGTACATGTTCGACAATTAATTTATATGACTTATATATGTAATAAATATGTAATTAGATACTATATAATACAGATGTACATATATTATATATGTAACTTATTATAAGTTAATGCTTGATTGCGAATGAAGAAATAAAACGCGTTGTAAGTACCGGAGGGATGCTCATAATAAAAGGATGGATAGTTGCCATGCGTCGAGTCGTTCGGTAGTGGAAAGGGGTTAGGCGAATCAAAGTTAATCAATTGATTATTTAATTACCTTAGACATAAATTGGTGTTTATTAACACAAAGGTTAAATAATCTTAAAAGCGAATTAACCAGGTGCTTCCCTAATTTGTACAAACACCGTGTTCCATAGTACCGCAGCCTAAATTGTAATTGGCTATAAGCCAACTGTTTCTTTATATTTTAATTGAATCAGAGTACGACATCTGTCACTAATGAAAGTGTGTGGGGAAATTAAACTTTGATAATTGTATTGATGAGTAAAAATATTGGCACGAGTGATAATTCAATCATGTTCCTCTCACGCCTGCGATAACTTATGCCCTCGGACGTCACTGGAGCGCCCGTGGGCACTGTCCATGTACTTGCCTTACAGGCTGGGAGCCAGCGGATAAAATCATTACTTTTTCTGTGACGTATGAAATTAGTATTTAATAAATTTACAATAAAAAGGGGTTTGTGTAACCACAGTTCATTTCAGTACAGAGAACAATTTGGCATCTGTATTACTTTTTATTGATATGTGTTTTTGACAAATAGAAAACGTTAAAGGTCACACACTCACCCTAGGATTTTATGTGTTCTAAGTGGCGTAAATGTACACAAAAAAGACAGTCTAAACACTCTCCCCTCCACCTCTCACCACCTGAAATTATCTGTCACACATCTGTCTTAGCCGAGAATAAAATCCAGGATTCCTCGTATTATCAGGTGCCTTTCGTCATATTATTTTTATTTATTTATTTTAGTTTGAACTTTTGAGAGGAAATTTAGAAAGTATAACATCAAATACATAGCCAGGTATATGTAGGTATGTATGTATATGGTATTGAGTTTCAATTGTGACCGCTAGATGGAGCTAATTTCAAAATAGTAACATTTGACAAGAGACATATATATTTTTCGATAAATATATGTATAATAATGTATCTGTGATAATGCCATCTATTATCTGACCTTCAAAACTCCATACACTTATACTCATAAAGTTAATATACCTATGCTTATACTGGTCAAAAACAAAAAAGTGTACTATAGTCGAATTGGACGCCATCAGTGATACAAAGATCTATTGTATCGTTACCGAGTTAGTAAAAGGAAGACTGCATCACCACTCGGGCGGCAACTTAAAGATGCCATGGTGTTAGAAATATTCATTGGTCTCGGTGGCTACTTAATATTAAGTAGTGAAACTGAATCGTATCACTAACGACTCGAGGTTTCTTACTGGGCTTTGCTGGGCCAATAAACATATTTTCATAATAGACTAAAGTAATATTATAACTGCAGATTTGGTTATGACTCGAGAAATTACCCTTTATTAAAAACTTAATTGTTTTTTTCTAAACGATAGTTTCGTACATTCAGTTTGTAATGATTAGGATAGCTTGATTATCGCTTTCGTTTCATACCATAGCTTTTAAATTAATTATCGGCAACATTAAAAAGAGCGGAGACGATTCTTCAACTAATTAGGTGCAAAAATAAACCATAACAATATCAGTAATATACAAATGTACTCTGTGAATAATATTCATATATGATACGTTGATAAATATTAGAAACATTCGAATTGTCAGCAAGCTCTTACACCAAATTGTTTGTCGTTTTAAAGCAGGTTAATTGCTGAAGATAAGGTTTTAATTAATGTTTTTTTCATTTAATATTATAAACATTGTTATAATTAGATTTAGTTCATTCCCTGCTGTAATAATGTGCGTATTCTTGCAGGTGTTATTAGTTTTTAAGAAATTAGTCTTTATACATAAGTAGTTGCAGATTGATTTTGACTTCTAGGCTGATTCAATGTATCTTAATAAAATTGTGATAGTAAGATGTGCGAAGGCTCCACCCATCTTTGACTAGAAACCAGCTTTACTTTCTCTCGGTGTACGATGGTGTTAAACAATTAACGAGGCTGTATACTTTATCAGTCAACCAGCTTAATCACGACAGAACTCGTACAGAGTAGTAGTAGTAGTAGAGTATTATACCTGACAGCTTAGCACAGATTATATTTAAAAAAATTAAGGCAGAATTATTGATATCAGCGAGCTACACTCGGGTTTGCTGATGACAAACATTCATCTGACATCTGTCTGCATATAAAAACCCCTTGACTAACATTCTAATTAGGGATGTTATGGATATGAAATTTTGGATCTGGATATGGATACATGAATAATATTTTACCGGTTACGGAGCTCCATAAGACATGACAATAAACGGAAAGTGTTGCTGGCTTTAGGAAAAATCCGTGTTTAATTATTGTGACTATGTTCAAATTAATTAGGTATAAAGTTGTTATACTATGTAAAATTCATAATTTACGATACAGCGGCCATAAAGGACCAATATAGCAAGTCTGTTTGAATCCATGAATATATCAATATACACAAAACGTAGCTTATGAGTTAGTGGGTGGAAATAAAAACTAAAGTTTTATAAAATTATAATTGTATGAATGATAACCATAATTAAAATTACATAAGGTTCAGGCACAACTAATCGAAACGTAAAATATATAATAGTATATACTTAATCTAAGCAACTTAAGTAATAGAATGTAAAGTAAACATTTACTTATCAGCTGTTCTTTTATATGGAAGATGAAAAAACTGCAGAACTGACAGCATTGCAGATTTTTGATATTCCGCATTAAAAAATTTATAAGAAATTTAACATGTTTTGATACTAAAAATGTATATTTTATAGATTTTTTTACAAGTTAGACCATATGTAAAGTTGAATATTATTATTTATCGTTATATGTATAATATGTGATTTATACTAATTTATATAATTTACAGATAAAGAGTCAAACAGTAAGTAAATAGTAACTTAGTACATTAGTCAGTTACTAAAGATTCAATAGCATAGCAAAAATATAAGATATTATAGACTTCTTATAGATTTTGTTTGTATGACAAGTACATAATATTTATAATATGAATAATGTATGGTATCGGCAATCTGTTGATTTCTAATTATTTAAAGCGGCCGAGATACTTAACGACGAAAATGTTGCGTAAATTTAATAAGTTCATAATACAAAAAATAACTAATATATTTTGTCTATATATGTTTAATATTTATACAGTTAATTAAACAATTATTGTTACTTGTGTTAGTTACTGTACTGTTCGTATGTAAATTATAATTTGTAATTATACTTTTAATTTTCCTACAAATGCAGATATTTTTTCTTTACGGTAGCCATCAATAAATTCAATAGAAAATATGTATCGAATATAATTCATTCTACTTATTAAATGTTTGTCCTTTGAAGCTTTCCATTATTTAGGTTGCCTGGCAGAAATTTCTACTTAAAAGTAACGTACGGGTGTGCGATAAAGAGAACCTTAATAACTGTATAAAGCCATTGTATAACAATTTATACAAACCCTGCTGAGACGAGTCACATATAACATATTTGTTTTTGTGTTCCATCAAATTCGTTGCAGTTTAACAAAGAAAAATAACAATTATTTATATATGAAATTACGAAATCCATAACCTGTATGTTCATATATGTTGAATTAGTAATTTTATGAAAACATTTAGAGAAAAACTTAACAATTTTTTATAATATGAAATTAACTATATTTCAAAACATTAACCAATCATAATCAATACACATATCTAGCTACTTCATGAACATATAGATTTTTCATTATAGGCCTACATAATAAAATATTTGTAAAATAATTAACTATAAAGACATTTATGTACCTTTAATTGTAGAATTTATAAGTCTTCAAAAATACAGAATTAATTATACAGTTAATCAGTAGCGTGCATACAATATAATTTACCTTCAGATTTATTAATTACATAAGACTAAAATAGACTAAATTAAGTAGTTAAGCCTTTCAAGCGTCCATGTGCTTCTGCGTGTAGAAAACTAGAATTGAAATGGTTTCCACAGAATAGCTAATTCATTCAATTAAAATGTGCATGTATATTATATTATACTAAATGTAGTTGTACATTTAAAGGAAATTAAAAACATTGTTTGATAATTCTTCAGTACATGAATAGTATAAAATCTCGTATAATACGTCATAGTATAAATTCAACTTGTGATAAATATGTCATGTTTCTTTACTCAAAAACACTCGTATACCTACTATATTTTTTATATATAGTTTATAATTCTAATTTATAAAATATTATTAAAAATCTCACTATTTGCCCTCGACATCGAGTTATTAATAATAAACTTTGGCTAAACAACATCTAATAATTTATTAATAAACATTTTAATTAAATTAACGTTTGTAAGATAATTCAATTTTAATTCAGTCACTTTTTATGACATTGAACAGAATTTAAAACTCGAGTCAACATTATTGTTCTTTGATTTTGTGAATTGAAAATACTTTTTAAGGTACCACCTTAAAAATGATTAATTATTATATTATAATATAGTCATGTAAATATATTGATAATTTACAACTTTAATTATATTGATCTCCCACTCCTAAAATGTCAGTTCAGTGATACTAATGACATATTAGACAGTTTTAGCAATAGCAATGTAAAACTAAGGATGTATATGTCGATATGTGTATAATTTCTGACATTCTCCAAGATTTTTTTACTTTCTTGCGTAATAGGTTTTAGTTTTGAATTAATTTACTATCTAGCTAACGTTAACTTGCTTGTAGCGTAATGGATATAGTAGTCAGTTTTTTTTTAATTTGATGCAGTACTTTACATTATAAATCTATTGTCTTTTGTACACCTTAATGAATTGGCGCCAACTTGCGTTTACCATGTATACGCTTCACTTCGTGACAGTGACAGTTATCAAAACGCGCAATGTGTTCGGAGAAACGTAAATTAATTGCGCGTCAACAGAGTAAGATAAACGTCATCGTGTTAGTCTTTGATTAATAATTCGTTTAGGATACTTTTGTTTAGAAAATTTCACATCTTAATTTTCTCTTCGAGTAGAGTTACAATCAATTTCTGTTTCATTATTCGGATCATTTTGCGTTATTGTACTATCTTGTGTTATTGAGTTATCATGTTTATTATTACTGCCATTACGGGCTTGTCTCTCCCTGTCGCTACTCTTTTCAATATTATCATGCTTTGTATCATCCTCTTGCAAATCTTCGACGTCGTCCAGACTCGCTTGTCCACCTTTAAGTTCCTGTTCAGCTTTACAGCTAACAGAATCAAGTTTGGGGCTCTTCAATTTGTCACCATTTTCTTCTAAACTCTCATCAATGATCTCTAGACGGGATCTTGAAAAGAATCTATGTAAAGATTCTATTTTATCTATAACTCGTTCGCTTCTCTCCGTAGAATCATCAGTCATGCAAGCTGAATCAATTCTATTAGATAAATCGGTATATGAGTCTGATATATCCGCTGTTGACGTAGATTTATCAACCCTCATAATTAGAGGTTTAAGAATCAAGCTTGGTGGTAAATCTGGTATATTTCGTAAATCAACTAGACTGACTGATCTTAAACTTTGGTTTATTTCAAATTCTTTGCTCTCTTCGGTTGAACGACCAGAACTGTGTTCTTCGAAGGGATAATTTTGAATCTTCTCTTCAATGTATTTTAATAGATCTTCAGCGCAATGTCTTGCATACGAGACTCTGTCTTCTTGAGACATTTTTCTATCTAACCCTCTGGAAGACGGCTCATCTTCTTCTATTATATCGGACAGTTCCACGCTGAATGTTAGGTATTGCATGTATTGTAGTTGTGGAGGTTTCGTGTATGCGTTAAAATTGTCAATATCTTCCTGATCACTCATGGTATCATCTTCAAACATCATATTTAACTCACAAACTCTTAGAATGGCTTCTTCGAATATATTTTCTAGATCAGACTTGATATGACTCAAATCAATGACGGTTTCAGATATGCGTCTACTATTAGCTCTGTCACTATCTTCTCCTCTATCGATAACTGTATCTTGTGTGTGAGTTAATGTTGAGTCTGACTTAGTTTTACTAAAATCACTGTATGTTTCTAGCTTACTGATAGTCATATCTGATTTAGATTTTTCCGATAAAGATGGAGTCAATGACTTCGTATCCTTGATTTTCTCTTTACTACCGTAATGATCCATGTATTTAAGCAGCATTTCTACGAGTGTTTCATTTCCGTCTTCTACTGGAGTTTCATCTATGTACGATAATTTGACATTAACGTTGGATTCAGAGAGGCTCATCCCTCTCTGCGAATTTATTTCGATAATTGGTTTTTCAAACTTTTTATCTTCTGGTCCGAAAAGAAATTCCATCAAAGTTATCTTTTTCTCATCCTTACTACTTGCGTTTTCCTTATCCATACACCCGGTAGTAGCTAGAAATTCAATCAGCGTTTCCATTTTTTGTTCTAATTCCGTATTGACCTTGGTGGGTACATACGTTTCTATTTCTTCAGGACTGGTTTCACTTTTAAAGCAACTTCCGCCGCTACTCTTCCTCTCTTCTTTTTGACTTTTAACTATTGTGAAGAAGAAGTCAATAAGATTGGCTATCCGTCGTTCCGTGCCTTCGTCTTCATCAGAGCTCGTCAGATCAGATTCTTCCTTGACTAGAGGACATCTTTTCGGGCTGTCTTCGGACTTCTTAACAAACATCGTATCCTGGACTACTTGTAACAGGTCTCTGGCGAGTCTCGCCGGGGATCTGGAATCGGAGATAGGTTCATAGGTACCTGCTGGTGCTGAACGACGTCTGTCCTTATCGATCCTAATGAAATCCCAAAGGGATCCGAGTTCTGATGAGAGAGAGGCTCGGTGGTTCGCCAAACTGTTTCCTAGCCGGCGGAAGGCCTGCAAAGAAACAGCGTTGTTACCTGAAAGATAGTAAATACTTCTGGGGGAGGATAATTTAAAGAGCTTATGATATTGCTGGTTTAGTATGAACTTTAGTGGCAGATTAACTGAAGTTGCAAAATCTCACCTGCCACACTCAGGAGCGCCAAGCCCTCAATTTCCGTAAAGAGACTCTCTTGAAGCGAGCCATTTGCGCCGCGAGTGCTTCCGCCCCAAGAGAACCACCGCCTGTTTCGCCTTCTGAGTGCACCTAATGCAAATATATAGTACTTTATACGTCTTTGGTTATAATATAATTAAACCGATATTATTCATAGTTATATATACTGCAGAACACAGTCAGCCGAGATAGCCTTACACATATTTTTAGTCACAAAATAAATTGAGGTCTTACTTGAGCTTGTTTAAGCAAAACTTTTTTTTAATGTGATATTTGTATTTCAAAAAGTTGTATTTGTGGTTTACCTCTCTGGAGCCTGATCGCCTCTGCATGTATGATCGTATGTCCTTGTCAGAATTCCCCTTCGACCGGCCTATTCCTTTACCTAACACGGAAGTTGAGACCCTTCTGAAAAATAATGTTAACATGTTTTAACCGCTCCGCCCAAAAAAAACTACATTAGTTCAACGATTACTTGGAGACTTTTTTCATCTTTGTTGTTTTATGTATAGTAAAGTTTTGGACATGTATAGTAAAATGTATTACATTATATAATCGTAGTTATTACAGTAACATTCATTTTCTTTCAGTCAATGATAAGACGTTCGCTATTGTTGGGATAAAATTCCTTTTATTCTCACTTGTTATCATAATAATCTACTATATTATACAATTATACTAAATATAATAACATGTAATCGTTATAAATAAATTTCTATACGTAAGTATGTCACTACAGTCCTCTTAATACGCCGGACCAAATTTTTTTTGTGTGTATTTAGGTGGCTCCCTGGTTGATTTACATTCACAGTTGAACCCGCTAGTATGTAAGGCATTGTTTTATTATGTTGGAACAAATGGGATTATTAATGATTTACATAAAAGCAGCAAATTTTAATTCTATTTAACTGCTACTAAAGAGGTTGATTATGTAATACCCTTTGTAAATAAAAAATAAGTCCAGAAATACTGACTGACAAAAATTGTGTTTTCAAATTAGTTTTTGTTTCAAAATGCATGCGTTCTCCCCGGCTACAGTGTTGTTTAACTACTTAGAATTCATTTTATACAATACGTGTGGTAAATAGTGTTCTTATATATTTTAGTACAACATTCTTTACGATACACAAGAAGTATTAACAATCTTTGTAACTGATACAAGCTTGTTATTTAACATAGACTAAAATCCTAGTCGCCATCTTCCAACTTCCGTTTTTGACTACTAGTAGCGCTGCAATCGTATTTAATAACATATTTTGTCGATTCCTTAAGAATATAAGCTCGCCTGCAGTGCGTGGGGTCGCTGTAGGCCGTCTGCACCGGAGTCTTGGTCTCAGCAGCTGGACCGTCACTAGATACGACGCTGCCGACTAGGGGGAATCCGCCACTTCCTTAAATAAAAGTAAATGTCCATGTAGCTGTGCGCCAATAATTCGCAGTCGTGCAGCGTTGTCGAGTATACTTCAAGATTTGATATATCACATCCTACCAATATTCCGAATAATAATTTTATAAATGAAAATGTTGATTTGGATGATAATTATTTGTTCACGCAAAAACTACTGAATAGGTTTTAAGTTGATCTCCTAAATTGTCAAAAAAGAATCCTTCCTGATAAAATTGATAAGGGCTTGTCCCTACAGCTAATTATTATTATGCATTACCTGTTATAGCTCCTCGCGTCATACTCAAACCCCGTTGTATCCTGGCAATACAGGCCCGGTGCCGCGGCAACGGAACGTTGGTGCCTCGCTCTTGGAGCACGAAGCGGCCAAGAGTTTTCCAACTGGCCTTAAATAATGATAACATACTTTACAATAATAATACATATACCTTTATTTATACTCATACTTACACTTTATTGATACCACTACAGATGACAACGGGCGAACTTAATGCCTAATGCCATTTTCTATCAGTCAACCCTTGAAGACGCTGAGTTGAGGTAGGTGAATACGTTTCACTTTCACGATTGAGCCCTGTAGCCCGGGACCAGAGTAGGGCTATGGTATCCCTTGTCTATCGTGTATTATTACCCAGATTCAAAACCCAGAGAGTTGGGTCGTTTCAGACGAATACAGCCTGAATTGTAAATGAATTATAAAAGAAGATGAGTATTAAATGGAGGAATATAAGCCTTTACTTTAGGTTTGTAGAAGAGCGAAATACCTGTTCGTGCGTCTTACAAACGTACTGGAAATTCTTTACATAGCTTGGAGGAGTTGGAATAATTTAAATAATTAAAATGGAGTAGAACGCAGAAAGGATTCTGGAATCACGGCTAATATGGGTAGGGGGCAATTTAGCTGGCGATGATATTCAGAGATATGGTTATACTTACGCAGATAGAAAATATAACGGATAAAATTATTTTGTAGACCCTCCCATTTATTAAGGTGTTCCAAACTAGGGTCCAATTAGCACTCGTCACTGCAGTCTTAACACGGATAAAGTTTTTTAACCTTTAAAGCAAATAAAAGTTAGCGGTAACTTTTCTATTAACCAAATTAATTTGTGCCTCCCATGACAGTGTATTGTCAATAACCAAACCGATGTTTTTACAGGCTGGCATAAGGAGATGATGTTACCGTTGTACAGAAGGGGCGGCAGAGAGGGGTAGTCCACCTTAGCCAGCATCCGTGAGCTGCGCTCCAGCATAGCTCGACAATTTGAAAGATTAACAGCAACCCCATAACGACACGACCAATTATACATGGCTTCAAGATTTTTATTGACTTTACAGATAACAGCGTAAAGATTGTCAACATCAGATTGCTCCAGTGGTAGATATCACCATCGCATAACAAAAACAAAAATTATGGAATCGAATCCGGAACTATTAATACGACAGGATGAATAATAATAAGCTTCATCTCTTTTTCTTCTGCCTGTCTTTTTTTCCTTAAACAATTATTTCTATTTGAGATCACTGGTTTTTTTACCAGTCCGATCACCTGTGAGTATATTTGTTAATGGAAGGGTGGGGAGGGGTTGAGAGGAAGAGATAGAGAGGCAGTTTGCTATCTAGTTACCTGTGCAGTATAGACGATCTCGTCATCAGCCAGCGCACGCTGTTGCGGCCCGGCGCCGGCCCGGCCGCCCCATTCCAGCTCCTCCACTAACACGAATCTGGAATGGCGTTTCTTATAATAAAACCTGGGTAAAACTAACCAGATCCCTTTTTTGTCAATGGTCTCCCACGAAGATGGTCGTAGTTATGCTATTCGATAATAGATGGTGCTAAATTCAATCACATGACAACGTTCTGTTATACGATAAAAAATATATGTATATCCGAGACAATATATTTATATAATACATACGTTCCAAACATAGAAAAAACAACTATGATAATTATTGAGATCCTACCTTTTAGGGTCGTCATGACAACGGGCTTTGGTGAGAGCCTGGTATACCACGTAGGAAGCTGTTGCACTAAGAGGGACCTGAAAAGAATGGTGTCATAGATCAAAGTTGTGCAAATTGTTGACAACTTCAACTTCAACAGCGGAACTGTAGTAATGTCGTAAATTAGGTAAAACCACGAATATATGAAGTATATAAGTATAAGTTTTGGTATAGATTTTTCCCAAATCCCCTATGACCTGTGCTGTAGATTAAAACTGACGCATATCCTATGCCGTGTTCGCGTTCCAGTGATACGCTAAATTACTCACACAGTGGCCTGCGCATAGATCAGAACGGCGACAAAAACTAGCGAATAACAATTAATTTACTATGACAGGTTCTGGCAGACTTATCACTAACCTTAAGAATAGCGTAAGGTATCTCGTGAGATACATTGTGCACGCACACCAAGAAGCTGTCGGGGGGTTTTCGGGGCTCTTCGCCAACTGCGCTAGTGCTCTCCTCGTCCGACGGCTCCGACCTCTCTCTTGCTCGGTCTGATGACGCTGATCTGTGGAATCACAAAAATTAGTAATATCAGACTTTGTACTTTTTGTCCCCTTGGAAATAGTTTAACATTACAGAGTCTTTGGGGAAGTGTGAACTGCTAGAGATTTTGATCTAATTAAATTTTCTTAGCATATCGAGATTTCGTTTGACACCTAAGGATGCTAACATCCCTTAGTGATTTATTATATATTTCGGACTAATTTATGGCCTTGAGTAACCCGCATACCTAAGAGATTCATTATAGTGTAAAGAACAGGTAGTGTGTCTCCATTTGAATTATTACCTTGGCTTTAACTCATTATCAGGTAATTCCCGGACCAATCAGTGAAAGAGTTCGTTACTATTGGAAGTCTCTGAAGTATTTTTGCCACGCGAATGCCATCGACATAGCTAAATGACTACTATCCAGCAATAATAACCAGGACCGACATTAGCATGTCTTTTAAAGCATAGAAGCACCTAAGAACTATTCTGTTTCCCGTCTTACCCAGTATCTGTTAGCTCCCGCCTTTACTCAACACAATCGGTGGCTTAGCGTTGACACAAGCCGTTGAGCTATAACCACTTGGACAATCTCTCTAGTTCTGGAAATAGCTGTACAAGAATCACAAGAAGCCACAAACCTGATACTAGTCAGCCACGCCCTGCTGCTAGGATCGTCTCCGACCCTCTTGAGCAATAACCTAGCCCCGGGCCTGGCCGTGGCCGCGCGCAGAACCCTCTCATGCGGCGCCAAGACTCTCTGCGTGGGTGTTCGCGAAGGAACCTCTTCCACCAGGACGTAGTTGGCACGGGATGAACGACAGACGTCGGCTTTAGTCAGACATTGAGCGATTGCCTGTCGGAATTTGGTTAAATTAAATATATTTTTTTTTTTGTGAAATGGAAAGAGATTAGAAGCATGAGCGTGGTACGAGAAGATATAGTGTACATTATTTATTAATGCCACTATTTATTTAAATTACTATTGAAACAAAGATTCTATTCGTGTCCAGCAAATCAAAATTATATCAGGCAAATGTATTAATTGAAAAATAGTTTGATATCTGTGGTAGCCGTGTCTCTGGTAGCTGGGGTCTGATCCGTCCAGTTTAATACGGACGGTACACATGCACCATGGTATGGTAGGCACTACCCTTCTTCTAGAATTAATCGTGAATTATTTTAGGTATTTGGGTTGCAGTGTGGTGACTCTGTTATAAACGGGTTCCTCGCTTCCATCTTTGTTGCCAACGCGTTGGTGATTGACATTTATAAGTGGCTAAGACCACATATCGTAAGGTAGCCCGTCTGCTTTTTTTGTTACAAGTCACAAATCGAGTTTCTTACCTCATTGGTAGTTGTATCTTGAGTGACCTTCAAAATGGAGTAGGGTTCATGACGTGCCACGGCGTACACCACTAGGAAGTGAATCTTGCGCCGCTCCCGAGGGGAGCTCGGTTCCAGGTCTCCCCGGCAGCTTTCGCCAGCTAGTTCCTCGCAGCAGCGGGAGAAGATCAGGAGGGACGCCATGTTCAGGGGCTGGTTCGTTGGAGATCTGGATATGTCAACATTTTTATGAGAAATTCTCATAAACAATACTTGAGTTTTTAACATCACTCAATACTAGGTGGACTGTAGCAAGAAATTCAAATTGCATCGAATTTCATAATTATCATACTTCATAATTTACGTCGGCAAAAGAAGAATGACTTTTAATATTGGTCTATCTGTTCTTCGTTGTCACTCAACTGAGATCGGATATCGTCTACAACGAGAGGGGTTAAAATTTATCATGTTAGCTAAGTGAGGATTGACAAACTATGTAATCCTTGTCCAGGGAACCAAAGAACCAATGAAAAACCTGGTCAAAAATTCCAAACTTAGTCTTCAGCACGAGGCACAGACGTTCAAACCTGGTCTACTGGGCTTTGAGAGTGGAGCTGGCAGATACATTTACCTCAATCTGACATGTCTGTAGCCAGGTCGCAAGCACCGTAATGGAATTACACGTTGAGAGAGCATATAGTTGGTGTCCGCGTCATATATCTCGAAACGGACGAATGCCAGCTCGGGGAAGTTGATCTGCGAAAGACAGGGAATATGGCCTCTTGCAATTTTGTTGATCTGGTACTTGAAACTCTTTAACTTTCTAAAAGCGCTTTATTTGTAGCATTAATTATTAATTAATTAATTAATATCAATTATTTGTATGATATACAGTATGAAATCATAATATTTCATTGACTTCGCTGCAGTATATGTTTAATAAAAGATAGTAGAATGTTTCCAAAAATCGGGATAAATAGATTCATCTGACATTTTATTTAAAAAATTACATAAAAACTGCTAAAAAATCCGTGTCGTTGCAAACAAGCTAGTAGCAAAGCTAGCAGCAAAGCTAGCAGCAAAGCTAGCAGCAAAGCTAGCAGCAAAGCTAGCAGCAAAGCTAGAGCTAGCAGCAAAGCTAGCAGCAAAGCTAGCAGCAAAGCTAGCAGCAAAGCTAGCAGCAAAGCTAGCAGCAAAGCTAGCAGCAAAGCTAGCAGCAAAGCTAGCAGCAAAGCTAGCAGTAAAGCTAGCAGCAAAGCTAGCAGCAAAGCTAGCAGCAAAGCTAGCAGCAAAGCTAGCAGCAAAGCTAGCAGCAAAGCTAGTGCAAACTACGACTAGGCCCACTAGGGCTAAATATTTTGTATTGACTTAGCTCTTTATAACTGACCTTAAAATTGAAAGTCTCATTCCATATCGGATTGAGTGCGTTCTTCCTGGCCACCTTGGTTCTAATCTTCTTGCAGTCGGCTGGCACACCCAAGATTTCCACTTCCACGAAAGCGTTGTAGAATGAGTACACGTTTTCAGCCACGTATTGACCAGATATTACAGCCAGGGTCAGATGCGCTGCGTGGATCCCGTCAAATTCTTTATCCATTGGGTTGAACCTGGAAAACGAAATAGCTTATTATATATTTATTGCATTTACTGGTAAATGAAGGTCGCAAACAGCAATGCTTATTTATTACTTGGTAAAATGCAATTTCTATGCCATCTACATATAAAGAATTGGAACCACTAAGGATTGAATAAGAATGCGATACGCTATGTAAAGAATTTTAAAAGCAGTCTTTCACGGAACTGCATTTGTTTGGCATTATTTTAATATAACTGAAGGATCTGAAAATTTAAAAAAAAAACATGTATTCAGTGCTAAGTCAATTAACATACGATTAATCTGCTTGTAGCCAAACATAACATCTCTTAATCTGGCCCGAAAAATAAGTAGGAACGCTGAGTGTGCCATATAGAGTACTGTTATTCCGGCCTTAAAACTTACTTGGAACGCCTATCATGCCATTGCGTTAGTGTATGGATGTATCGGTATCCGGTGACAAAGTAAACTATATCCTTGCGTACCTCCTGTATGCGATGTGGCTTGGGTCCCACATTACGGCTGGTTTCCTAACGTATCCCACACAGCCGTTACTCTCGTATAAAGCAGCGTTGACCGCCATCGCCGCGTCCTCCGTCTGGTAGTTCAATGCCACTAGCTGGACGCCGCACGACCAGAACAACACCGGGTCCATGTTCGAAGAGTCGATCCTTAAGCTGTGGAAGAATATACTTTATTATTCAAGACTATTAATGATAATCAAAACTGAATGCTCAGAGGAAACTGATATTTTATATTTACTAGTGTTTGTGTCTTGGCGTTCGTCTTGTTTGGGCAGAGAAATACGCAGATCGCCGAGGTACATAAATAAAAAAGCCACAATTTTAAGTGATTAACAATGAACCTCAATATTAAAGATATTTCTCGCCACTATTAACACACCTTTGAGAACGTTACGCTGAACTCATAATGTTTTCCTTCATCGAAGTAGGGGATCGTTAAATTCTGATAGCTTAATTAGAAAAATCGAGGTGCGTCGAGGATTCAGACCTAAATCAACTTCAATGGTAACTGGTTTTAATACTGAACATTTCTTGTAATAAGACTTCAGAAAGAAATATTCTTTTAGCAATAAGCCTCGCAATTGTTTTCTTATCTTTGGTATCGACGACCCCATAGTCCAGTTGCTAGTGACCCTGCTTGCTGGGCGAAGGGTCCCGGGTTCGATTTCCGGCGCAGATATGTATGTGACAGATAAATGTTTGTTCTCGGGTTGTGGCTGTTTGTGACGTCATATTTGTGTATGTCCAAGCCGCCCGCAACACGGAGAATCCTATTGCGGGGGTTGAGCGTGTAAACGTTTATGTAATTATTTATTTTTATAGATTAATAAATTGATGTGCAATTTAAAAAATGTGACTTTTATTCCTAAAAATCAATAGATTAACATCCTATATCTATGTATAATTTCCCAGTCTATAGGTAACAGGTTCTCACCCAGCAGGATAGGTCCTGACGAGTTGTGTCTCAGTGTGAGCCACCAACGCCACAGGGTGCTTCCTGCAGATTTTCTTGCCGATAGCCTCGTTGACGGAGGAGCATCGATAGCAGGGATGCTGCACGGCAGGCTGGTTGAGACACCGGGCTCGTGGCGTATTCGAAGACAGGGACTGGGTAAGAGCTAGTTGCTAGAAAAGGGAAGAGAATTCGCTGCTGCTTACAGGAATGATAATGAAGCTAAGAAAATATTATCATGTTTCTGGGTAATTATTTGAATTATTTGCCTTAAAGAACAAATTCCCATTGTTAAGTTTAAGGCAACTTCTTCTGTTATCTGCACAGCCTCATGTCCCATCATATAAAATCTTTTCAACTTTGTGGCTACTTTTGCATACCAACTGCACTGAACCGTAAAATATTTTTAGGTGTTTCAGTTATAAAATTAGGACGAGTTAAAATTGCAGGTTTCAAGTTTTTTCGTGTATACTGCATCAGTCATGCCCTTGAGTTTTTGTACATACAAATGCATAGTCAGCGGCTATGTAATCGGTTTATCAGGTGTTTAATAGCTATTGATATAAACAAGGATATTTTAAAATTCTGTTGCTTAAATGCAAGTGACACCTAGTAATAAGGCGCCAAAATATCTAAATGTCCTACCGTGGCACTGTCGCTGCTCTCCGAAGACTCAAAGCTGCTGCACGCGGGTGCACTCGAACTATCCTTAGGTCCACTGCTGGGCTGCTTCATTGAATTTCGGGGAGTCAGTGGGTTAAGACTTCGAAATTTTATCGCCTGTAATAACATCAACATGTTTTACTCAGTGTTCGGGCCTGAAATTTTGTTGTGTTTTATTATAATGGAAGTTAAGTAAGTAGAAGTCAGAACCGCTTATAGAAATGAGACTGCATATAATTTCTTAGGGCCAGCAATGCATCGATAACCTAATAAACCCAAGATATTTATAGCTCTAATCTTGTGAAATCAAGAATCCTGGAAAGTTTTACGGCAAATTTTCATTAGTGTTATAGACGTGAAGTTATACTGCTGGCTCACCTGGACATAGGTAACCATATCACTGAGCTCCTTAGCAATCTGATTGCTCCGTTTCCTATGGGTCGCGTGTTTCATGCTTCCTGACGCACCTTCTCCGTCACCTTCACTCTTGCGGAAGCTTTGGTAGAGCGAAAGGGACGTTCGGCCGACTTTCTCTTCCATTGCGTTGAGAATTTTGTGCAGTTCCTTCTCTGAAAATTACGAAAGATAATATGCAACGTAAAATGTATTTGTTTAGATTGATAAAATGATTATTTTAAACTTCGTATATTTGTTATCGCATTTACCAATTTCTAAAAAAATGCTTATTAATATTTGGTGTATCAAACAATATATTTATAACACTTTTTTAAAAAAAAACACACTAAAGACATCTAGCAGTTTAAACATTTAATTTGAAAGCCACCAAAGATATGTTTTCAAACTATGGTACTGTGACCTTGTAGTTCTTTGAACTAATGTAGATCGAAGGACTTAATACGTGATGGCCTCATGGATACTTGGATTCGTTCATATAGTTCAAATACCTTCTAGGATTACAACTTATCCCACGCACTCGATTGACTGAGGCTTCTTCTCAAATTTATATTGGAGCGTTTTATACATATATATTAAATTAATGAACAATCAGACGCAATAGATGATGATGTGGATAATATAGAAGGGCCTGTTTGGATTCTAAAAGCTACAGCTAGAGTCGCGCAAGTATTTTTCGTTAGTACAATTCAGTGATGAATCTGCAAAAAATAATTTATTAACTTGTTACATTGCTCTCACCATCCAGTTCCTCGTCATCTTCATCATAATCCTCATCGGAGAAGTACTCCGTCAAGGAGCTGCCGGCTGATTGGTTAGACATGATGGAGCTAGTGCGATTGCTTTGCTCAGGGAGGGATGCACTGGTGTGCCTGATGCCATTAGACCTGCAGAAGTGAAGAGCGATGGAAATTTAAATGGAAATGGAGAGAAAGAGACAAGGAATCGGTAAAAGATCGATAAATAGAAAAGCGGATCTATTAATCAGTATGCTGTAGTGAATAGGAGTCATATTTGACCGAATAGTGAAAAGTCGCAAATACATGCTAATCTCCTTTAAGACAGAGACATGTGTAATGTTAAATATTCTTCAAGGTCTATTAAGAACAAAGAAAGCCAATATTATGTACCTTAAGAAACTTTAAACAAAAAAAATACCCTTCAAATATGTTATCTGTTTTAAACGTGTCACTTGCATCAAGATTCAACCTCACCCATTACGCGTCTTCATTCCAAGTCCATTCCATCCAGTGAGAGATACTCTTATCCTAAAGTTGCAAACTGGTCCGATTTATTACATACCTGAATGTAGTAGTGAGTACTCCACCATAACCTTGAGCGGAAGAAGCACCGGTCAGTCCAACCGTAGGGCTGGATTCTATTGGCGGCAGCTTTTTATTCTTAATTAGAACCTAGAAATTTCATATCTCTTAGTTGACGCCACATCAATTCTACGATAAATATTTAGCGAAATATTTGTAATTCGCGTAGAATATACATAAAACTAAATGAAATGAAAAATTAATGTAATTTTTCTCTTCGGACAGTTTTTTATGAGGTGCTCTTCTGCATTTGAAGACACACGTACATTACATAGATGTCAGATGTGGAGGATTGCATCGTTAATCCCTATCACAATGGAATACGTGACAATATACCGTTGTGTCGAAGAAGGAGGAAAACTGCAAAAACTATAGTAAGACAAGTCTCATTGCATGTTTTGAGCTTACCTTGTATTTAAGCTGTTCAGGACTTGGCAATCGAGGGTCGTCAGTGTAGTCGGCTTCAAATAGGAATGACGTCACCAATTGCTCTCCAAACACTGCCTGGATGAAAAGGGATAAGTACAGTCGCGGGTCGGATATTAGTAGGTTGTAGTGAAATTTAGGGACTTATGTATGATCTATGATTGTGTTGATCTCGAGAAACCATTACGTAACTTTGCGTTTCAAATCGAAGTATAATGTTGCCACCGATACTTACAAGTGACTCGGGCCAGGACACTCTTAAGAAGGCAGTCACCATTCGTGATCAACTTTAATTAGAAATATCAATGAAATAGACCCGATAGCAGAAATGAGAAAATTGTGTTGTGATAATTCTTCATTCAGCTGACCTCAAAAGTGCTAGCCATAACTTGCTGCTGCGGGAGGCTGCAATGGTTCTCAATGCTCAGGATCAATGGATATGGCGACGTCACGAACGCGCTCCTGTGAAATATATATTGATTTGTGAGATTGATATGTCCTTAGTAAGATCTGGGGCAAAACCATCGGGACATTTTTTATAAGGCATGGTTGAGGACGTAACACCAGAGTCCATAGTCAAAATTTTTTATCTCGTAATGTTGTGGCCATAACTATGATTCTGAAACTATGACTGATCGTGTAATCTAAGAAATAAATAGAGAATTTTTTTTCTTCAAAAGTAGAGACTGCGAAGCAATGCGAGGTACAGCTACCTGGCAATAGTTTCCACAACTCGTCTGAATGGTATCTTCGTGGTGAAAGTGTGCCCATGGTAGATCACTGGGCTGCCGTCGTCTCCGTCCCAGCAGTCCAGCTCGACACATCTACATCCCGTCAGCAGAACCTGAAGACGGATTATCTTGTCAAATATGCTGGTTAAATAATGTCCTATAAGAGTGAACGGCGATAAAAATAAAGAAAATATGTAACACATATGTCTTAGGCTATCTTGAATTTGATTTGAATCTGAATTACGAAAATTACATTGAAATTATTTCTGCCATTACATTGCTACATTATTTCTACCATTTTTAACTATTGTCATTTCTAAGGAATACTTTATGAATTTTTCTATATGAAAGTAGTCGAAAACTCACTGAACATTTATTTTTAAAATTCAAAATAGAAAGACAGTTATATTTTTATGATCTATTAAGTATTGTTATATTTCTAATAACAAGATCAATCAAGGTAAACGTACTGCGTTGTACGACCCGCAAAGACTAACGAAATCTTTCTTTGTAAGAGCGAGCAAATCACTAGACATTTTATATCCTTCACATAGATTTATTAAATACTAACGTAAGTGTAACTAATTTGAGAGCCAGTTAAGCCAGATCTTTTTTAATAACCTTTAACGTCACAAAATTTAATTCGTGAAAATTTATATTCGCCTTGGTTCCTAGCTGAACTAGAACGTTTTTCGAAGCGTGTAAATAAGTAACAGTCAATTGTACATCATGTACATTAGTCTGAGTACCAAAAATTACAAGTTGTGCTTTGTAGCAAAAAAATTTTAAATGCGCGGAATTGGTTGCAGCAGGTAAATTAACGTACTAATGTGTACAACAAAGACATCATAATCATTAACGTAACTATAATTATGTTTCTTTACGCTTCATTACCATCCATGCTCATACCTCGATGAGTACCTACAATGCTTCATTGAACATATTAACCTCATTAGTCTCAAACGAGATTAAAATGACCCCTTTGCTCATTGAATTTACTGTACACCAGTGCTGAGCCTACAACGCATGCTCTAAATTATTGATCGCGAACTCAATCGCGTCACGATTTCTAAACAGTAGTCTATAGCAGTTCGTTATTGTTGTTAAGTTAAGCTCATAAGAGGATATTTTGAGCGTAATAATAAAAATTATCTGTGAACACTGGAATAGTATCAATTTTATTATTATTATCACAATACTCTCTAATAGTATTTCTAATTAGTCTGTGACAAATAAGCGATTTAAAAATAAGTAGTCTGTAATCTCGAATATTACTCACTGTCAGTGGTAGTACTGTCATTGTCGATGTACTGATTGTCATTTATCGCTGTCAAATTGAGATTGTTTTGTTTGGTCGCGCTGCTTAAATAGTTTGCCGGTTTTCGCTTGTTTAATTAGCATTTTAATAGGTTTAATAGCAATATGAAGGAAGGTTCAACTGATATTGATACACGAAATGTTGTGAAGAACCGAGAGCTATTGTATCGGATGATAATTAGGTAAGAATTAAATTTTGTGTATATCAGTTGTACTTGCATGTTGTAAAAACAATGCATTTTAACGATTTTTTACTTGAAAAATACATTTGTTCAACATTTCACCAATTTAAAAAAAGTCGATTTTGCAGCCATAATTATGTTTATTAAAACTATGTTATTTCGTAAAAATAATAATATTCTATTAGAGGTTAATTCAAATAAAATCTCACAATAGTAAAATATAATACGGCTATGATAGAAAAACACGTAATACTTAAAAATAAAAATGTATTATAAAATGAAGGCCAAAATGAATTTAAGATATATTATATTCTTCATGTAACAGTTTTTGCATTGCTATATTAAAAAGTGTATTACAAATATAGTGCATACATTAATTGTATTTGATAGTTCTAAATTAAAAATCGACCATTTTTTATGTCCTAACATTTTGGTATTAAACTATAAAAATAAAATTAAAGTATATTTTTATTGAGTCCTAATAAGTTATCATTTGCCGGTGTTACAGCCAACTGTATTATGATGGATTTCAAGCTATTGGTGCTACTTTATCTGCTACTGTGCATGCTGATCCTCCATGTCCACCGAGTGACAGGTAAATCTACGTAGTATTTCTTCTTTATTCATGTCTTTAGCAATCCTCATGTTTTGACTATCATTGTGTAGATTTATAAAGAAATTAGTAACTTGCCCTCGCTTTGCTTTGGAAAATTTCATGGAAACCGATCCATTGGACATGTTTCTTTATCTTCAATGTGATTTTTTCTAAATCAATTTCACTGGAATAGTCAATGCATGAGAAAGTTTAATGCAAAATTTTGGACATGTAGCATTTTTTTTTAAGGAGTTATATTTTTTTAAGATAATTGTTATTTTTTTAGGTATTAAAAAAAATTGTCATTTAAAGACCTGCCCTAAAAATTAAATGAAAACTTCGACTGAAATGTGCGGTTGTTATCTACTCAGACTCCTGAACCTCATGATGGTGGGTCTCCAGCACGAACCCGATCGGAAGGACCGCCTCGCTGCATCTAGTGGAGCTGAACATCTTCTTGGGACTACTGGTTTTGGTAAGCTTTATATATTTTTAATCTTTATTTCATTCCAAAGCAGCTTCATTGTTGAGCTGAACTCAGATTCCTCTCAGTTGCCGAATTGTGTGATAGCAGGATTGAAACCTTTCAGGACATTAAATGTAATATACGATCTAAACAGATCCAACAAACAAACTAAACAGTTTAGGTGTATGAAGTTGATGAAAGTATGAATGCCCACACATTTTAATAGCAATGTCGCAATACATACAACTAGTGTGTTAACAATTATCGGGCTTTGGCTTCTAGTGTCATTGTTCATATATGCTAAAATATTGAAATTAATTCCAATAATCTTCTTCAGGCCTCTTTTTTTACTTCCTCGGAAATACACTTAAAATTTTGAAATGTTCGATTAAAACGCATAAAATCGTTTGTCACCATAAGGATAATATTTCTTGAAGCAAAGCGAGGAGGAAAAGGAGAGACTAAAATAAAAAAATAAAAACTTTTGGTGTAACGACAAGGCGATGATGAGGTATCTTATATTCATCTGAAACATCACATTGAAATTAAACAACGCACCCCAAAAATTATTACCCTATATATATATATATATATATATTAATCTTCACTTAGATCTGGAGTACGAAATGGATGCGTCGTCACTCGCCCCTGAGCCGTCTGCGTACGAGACTGCGTACGTGACATCACACAAGATGGCGTGCCGCGCCGGCGCGTTCAGCGCATGCGGTCAACTCTTAGCCACTGGCAGCGTAGATGCCAGTATCAAGGTAAGGGATACACGCACACACACACACACACACACATATATATATATATATATATTGTTTACCTTTTTTCATTATTTATTTATCTGAATTGGTTTGGATACAACTAATTCAAAGAATTTTATATTTATTTCATGAATATTGAATTTCAAATTCAATTACATTTAACCATTTGGGTACATTATAACGGATTTGAGTACACGGACACACATAATTTTTGCTACTACGAACGTTTTGGAAATATGCTTTAACATTGAGGAGAAACCGTAACATGAACAGAAACTGAAGAAAACTCATCGACGCATCTTTTAAACCAAGATATGACAGTTAAAAGTTTTTGACCTGTATGGAACTAATTGTGTTCTAAAAAGTGCTATTATTTCTTGTATTCCTTGTCATTTATGTATTCGTCTATACCATAATATTCTTTACCTGCAAGAAGTAAGATCCAATAGGTAAATCACATATCAACTGATACCTACTAACCCGTAGTATATATAGTAGTATAACCCGTAATACTGAACCTTTAGTAGGCGATATAAATATATAAATAAATTATAATTATGTAGTTATTAGTTTAAAAACCTATAAGATATTATATGGTAATTTTATATTGAATTTAGATGGATAGACTTGGATGCCACTGGTATCAGGTAGCTCCAAGAGTCTTAAATTTATGTGTGTTCTTAAAAGAAGACAGAAATTATTGAATTTCCTTCCCACAGATTCTAGACGTGGAGAGAATGTTAGCCAAGTCAGCACCCGAGGAAGTGGATCCCGGAAGAGAACAGCAGGGGCATCCTGTTATAAGAACTCTGTGAGTAATACCAATTTTCTAAGAAGAGCAAAAAAAGGAGAAAGGTTTCTTGAAAACTCTTTTGAATGATTTTCGCCCATGTTTGCAAAAGTTTGGTATTTTATAATAATCTATCTAATTTTATTTCTACATTTGGCAGTGTGCTTCTATAAATCTCAGATTTAATCGCAAATCGATTTCCTCTCGTCAGCTACGACCACACAGACGAGATCACCGCCTTGGACTTCCACCCTCGAGAGCAAATCCTGGTTTCCGCGTCACGCGACTGCTGCATCAAACTCTTCGACATCACCAAGGCATCAGCTAAGAAGGCTTACAAGTCTATAACGGTAAGTTTCTAGAATCTTCTATAGCTTATAATCTATGATATTTGTGTTACACACTTCGTATCTCTCAGGATGCAGAGCAAGTGCTGTGCGTCGCGTTCCATCCTCTGGGCGACCACGTGATAGCTTCTACCACCCACCCGGTGATACGGCTGTACGACGTGACCACCAGCCAATGCTTCGTGTGCCCCGTGCCCTCCCACCACCACCTCAAGCAGGTCAACAGCATCAAGTGTGTACTTACGTAAAGTATGTTAGGTAAAAGGTGACGTAAAGATAGATTAGGTAAAAGGTTATGTGAATAGATTATATTTCACTAATATTTGATAAAGTTTGGTCAGATTTATTTTATACAGATGTATAAAACAAGTCAATTTTATAATTTGTTTTTTTTTTATAAAAAAAAAACTAATATAATAAATAGTTTGTGCTTCGAAGTAGTTTTTCAGTCTTCAAGATTTAAACTCGGGCGGGTGAATTGGGCGATCGTTCTTATTTATGACAACCCCATACCGCTGTTAAATTCTGGTCTTCTTCACCGTTACTCTCACTAAGAAACTCGACTTCTAGTCTTTTTCTTCGGAACTCCCCAGGTTCTCACCTAACGGCAAGTACTTCGCGAGCGGCAGCGCCGACGGCTGCGTGAAGCTCTGGGACACCGTCTCCAACAGATGCTTCAACACGTTCGTGAACGCCCACGACGGCGCCGAAGTGTGCTCAGTCACCTTCACCAGGAACAGCAAGGTACGGCGTCGGAATGGCGGTGAGGGTGATATGGGGCGTAACCACCACGATACATAGGCGATGGGCGGTTCGAAATCGGTTGGTTTGAAGGGGCCATGGTTCTCCCAAGGTCGTACACGTCATATTGAGACATCTTATAAAATTAGACAATTTAGGTAATTATATATATACAACTTATTAGCTTTTTTCTAAAATCGTTAAAGGTTTTGCTCGATGAAGTCTAATATACTGCGCAGTGCGCTGCCCACGAACGTAAAGCGCGTTGCT
>PDGT01000079.1:967770-1036822 GCA_003671415.1 Megathymus violae | reverse complement strand
TAAATTTTTTACTATTTCAATGTAATTTAGTAAAATCACAGAACATTATATATTTAGAATAGATTGTTGTTTCCACACGGGACCATTCAGTGTAGTGGTAAACCAGTTGTTTAAAACCAGGACTTGTGGAACAAGAAAATTAAAATAATTTTATATAGATTTGAACAGAATATCTCCGATTGAGTTGATTATTTTAATATGCAGGCACGCTCGAACCAAAGCCATAGCAATCGATAGCTCGAATCAAAATCAAGCATTCAAAAAATAAGTACCAGCCAGAGACTATAGACTGAGGTGATTGCATTCGTTGCCGCACAACTGTTGTTTATTTTACAGTATCTCCTAACGTCGGGATTGGATTCATCGATCAAGTTGTGGGAGTTGGCGAGTAGCAGATGTCTGATCCAATACACCGGGGCCGGCACAACGGGTGAGATTCACAAATATCTATTAAAATTATTGTGTACCTCGTGGTGCACATTCGATCCCTATAAACAAACATAAAATTCTAACAACTACTGTTTTGTGTTCTATTGCGTTAAAAAAGGCCCCTAATAATAGTTTGTCCCATGTATCATTAAGGTACAGTAAGCGATCAGTTAAAATATTATTATACGTAAACATAGACTTATAAATTTTAGTTTAGTTTGAATTTGATTTCAACAGGTAAACAAGAGCATCACGCGCAAGCGATTTTCAACCACACAGAGGACTATGTGATGTTCCCGGACGAGGCTACGACCTCGCTGTGCACCTGGCACTCCCGGAGTGCCAGCCGGGGGAGCCTCATGTCCCTGGGACACAACGGGGCAGTCAGGTGAAATTTTTGAAGTCCTAATACCGCGGTCAAAACAACGACATTGAATATTCAAACATATTTTTTTTACATTAAAATAAGTTAACGTTTGACACCGACCCCACGTGATGGTAAGTGGTGATGAAGTCTGAGATGTTGAACGCACCAACTTTTAAAAGCCCATTCACTCTCCTATTTAAAAATCAGTTGCACGGACGACGCGGTTTGCGTCTTCATTAATTGTGCGCGCTGCCAAGGACTGGAATAACTTGCTTATGGTAATATAACTTCATTCAATTATTGTGGTCGAGTTTCGGCAACTAGGTGTACATTTTAATTTGATACGGTCCTTTATATTCCAGCTTGTTTGTTAAGTTAATTTCCATTAATTTCAATTACAGATATATCGTACATTCTGGAACGGCTCCGGCGTTCCTCACATGCAGCGATGATTATCGAGCAAGATTCTGGTATAGACGGAACACGCATTAAACGATCCATCAGTATATTTTGGTTTTATTTATCAATGAAGTCAGCCGGGGAGTCATTCGAACGAGAAATTAATGGAAATGTCATTTTGAACATATATTAAGCTATGTTTTTTTTTTATAATTAGTACTCTGTGGTTTTAGAAAATAAAATAAAGATGAAGTATTTGTCTATGATTCTCTTTTAACATGTACATAGAATATGTTGTGCATTTAAAAGGTCTATATTCGACTCGTTATTTTGTAGATATCACTTTTAAATCTTTCGAAATACGCGATGAACACTGGTCATTAATGTCGTATTTCTACAGAGCAGTTTATATAGAGAGAAGTAGATCGGTCGCTCTAGCACACTTTTTAATGTAAAGGAAGTTCTGCATGACAAGGGTAATCAGCTAAACTTACCTGACTGTACAGTTCCACCGACGACTCTCCTTTCAACTGGTGGCCAGTGAGGTATGTGTTGTGGCTGCTAGCTATGTAGTACTGGCTGAGGGGCCCCGACATTTCCTTCGTCCACTCTTTGTGGGCCTCCTCTTCTTCAGCTTCGGGTTTACTATGGAAAATAGAATAATGTGAGATGTCCGAGTCTGAGATTATACCCGAGGTCAATTACAAAAATGCAATTTACCCGAGAAAGTTGTTGATCCTTCGCTGTTCAGGCACGAAGGCATAGTTGTCCTTATCCGTTAGAAATCTGACGAAACCCTCGAAGGAGAGGCAGTTGTCCGCGCGCAGGGTTGGGTCGGGCTCATGTCTCTGGGGAGAAATAGAAATTTAAAATTACCACAATACATCAAAAGCCCATCAGGGCACGGATCTCTCCTTGTAATTGAGGAGGGTTGAAGCGACCCCAATGTGTGGATTCCTTTAAAGGATATTAGTTGACTCATTAGTTGAAGTCCTAAAAATAGAGAAATGATATAAAATCGCTTACCTTATAAATAGTGATGTTCGTATAACACAAAGTACACAGAAGACTAGCTGAAAAAGCTAAAAAATTTGTGGAACTCAAAAAAGAAAAAGCAAGAAGATGGAGACAGAATGAAGTGTATACATATATGTAGTGCTGGTAGTTCTCTCCACTACTGATGTTTTCCTCGATTATTTCGAGCATAACCTTAGACCTTGAAGGTCTAACTAAAAAAATCTATCAGAAATTCACAATTGTAAAAGTATGAGAAATTTCCTGGGAGTAAACGAAAATCAAATAAACCCACAATACACAGAAACCTAACGTATTCTGCATTAACCTGGTTCCGACCCGTAAATGTTGTTAAAAACCAGCCTAAAAGCTGAAAAAAGTGAATATATTAGAAGAGTACCAATATTAATATCTCAAAATAGTAAATTTGTATTGGTCCTATATCGTCTGTTGTCTGTGTGAAGTGGCAGAAGTCTAGTTTCGCAGAGGTGCTTTAACATTGAGGAGAAGAAACAGGAAAAGAAACTCCTCAGTACATGTTTTAAAGCAAAATGGCAATTACAAAGTAAGTTTAAATGTGCCCGGAACTGGTTTCCACACTATTTTGCCGGGCCTTTTTTTTGTCATTAATATATTAATGTATAAAAACCACAATATAACTATTCCTTACATGTATAATATCCTTCAATTGCTGCTCATCCTTTGGCTCGTTTTGTCTCGTTTCGCAGAACTTTCCCAGCGTGGGGAGAGTCAGCACCCTGCCGCTGACGTCTGGACAGGCGCCTGTACGGTTACATGTGTCAGGTGGAGTGATGTAGTCAGGGGTAACGAAGAATAAAAAGCTTAAAACGTGCAACACTAAAAATTGTTTGGTGCTGTTTTTTTTTTTTTGCGGAAACAGGGACACTTACACCTTATTTAATATTGATGGAAGCAGAACACAATTTATATAAGAAATTTGGCTATTATTAAGATATGTGGCCGTGTGAAATCTACAGAAGAAACGTTAGAAGTATCAGGTATTCATTGATACTTCAAAATAAAGTGAATTCAATGGAGGGTGCATAAATGTTTAAAGTATCACCTGGTAGCGCAGCAGCTGCTAGAAGGTCAAATGCCTTCTTCCTGCTAGCTTTGTCGCTAGGCGGCTCCAGGTCTAGGGAACCGTTCCTTGTTAGCAATCCTAGAAATAACATATTTTTGTGTTACTAACATATTATTATTATTATATTATCAAGCAATATAATGACTGTATTTCTTTAAATTTGCTTTTTATCTACTTTGTGAACGCAACACCAACCAGAGTCACCTGGTAGAGAATGCCATTAGCTTTCAGTTCGTCCTTATAAACTCTTAAATTAAGGAGTTTCAATAAAATATATATAAATAACTTCACAGCTTTTGCATATTGCGATTAAGTACCTAGATATGAATATATGGATAAACTTACCGGTCCTGAACACAGTTTTACTTCTAAACAGCTCTGGAGAACTTCTGCTCTTCTCTGCCCCTAGGAAAGGACATCTCGTTCTGGGGACTGCTAATTGCTCGAACACGTCTCTCAGTTCTGAACGCATCACCAGGCTGTGATAACAATGTGATACAATCAAATAGCACAGCAACAGAAAGACTAGGAACATTGTAGTTTGACGTTACCACAATCTGCCGTGTTTTGTGAAGAAGGTAAAAGTAGGGGGAATCTTGCATCTCTTGGGAACGAACCTTGAGAATGAAAAGGAAGGAATCGAAACACACATTTTCTTATCACTGCTTTACGGCGGATGATTATTTAAATTGACGTGGCGTTTTAGAGGGCAGGAAGCCTAAATACACAGAAACCAAATTTTTACATTTCTGTCTTTTTTGTCCTGCATATTGCGAGTACAACAAACAGAGTAGATTACACTAAAGGGTATCTATCTTTATTGTGAATTTGATATGAAATTCTTAATATTTAATTCTTACAATTTTTATAATACAACAGTAATATATTTTATTATACCTGAAACTCCTGAATAATGCCACGAAATCCATAAAGTCTAACTGCGTGTCGTATCCAATGGATCCAGTTCGCAGGTGTTTAAGGTTCTCCCAGAACCTTTCGCTGGTTTCTAGTCTTCTTAAACTGTGAATTGGGACAAAATCATGAGTTACATTACACTTGTTGATAAGATCGTGACTTGTATAAGTTGTAGTATCACCAAGACAGACTTGAAAGTGTATGCATTAATGGCCAAGCCCAAATAAGTTAAACCCAAATATAATCAATCATTATCCGAATAGAAATATAAAGAAATACCATTTTGGTGGACTTCTATAAGGCGGACTTCTTCTTTGGATTGATCAGTACAAAAGTCTAAGCTAAAATCCGAAGCTTACCTACTCCTATTTGGAGAGCCGGCAATAATGCTTGTAGCAGCGGCGGTGAGGCTGCTATGTCGGGGCGCGTAGGGGTGATGAAGACCGGTCGTTGCGGAATAGGAGCTGAGAAAAATGAAGAGTCGTCAGAGGTATGACAAGTAGAATAAAATACGCTTCGAAAATAATTAGAACTCGAAAGCAACGAGTAATATAGATCTAGTTTAACCTATGTTGGTCTAATTTCAGAGCGAATTGCAAAGAAGCTCCGTCGAAACAACATTTGCGTTGCCTTCAGAACAAACAATAATGTAAAAACTATAATAAACTGTAAAGACAAAAGAAATAGACACGAACAATCTGGTGTCTATAGGATTGTCTGTTCTGACTGTAACGGTGTTTACGTGGGTCAAACGGGTAGAAATTTTGACACACGTTACCGGGAATATATATAGCCGCGTACAAAAATGGTCACGTAGACAGAACTAACTTTGCCAAACATCTTATAGGAACCGGTCATAGTATAACAAATAACCATTCTTACGAAATCTTACATAAATGTGGGAAAGGCTATCCTAAGCGTGCCTGAGCAGTTAGAAAAAATTTGATATAACAACAATAGTAACATTACACTGCTGAATGAACAAACGAATGTATCCAACTCGCCTTTACTGAGAATTTTTTAATAATAAACACCACCAAAATACGTCCAAGTCGGTTTTACCGGTGATTCATACTATCAAGAGCAAGTTCAGATAACCAGTCGGCGAGTTGAGTATAAACGGCCCGCGTTCGGTAGCAGGCGCTCACTTTGCGGTTAACACTCGTAGAGTCTACTCACCCTGAGGATGCTGTGTTTTGGAGCGAAACTCGTGTTGGTGACGGTATGTATGTTGGTATATACTTTTATTTATTAAAAATGCATGTTTTTCTTTGTGGGAGGGAGGGAGGTTCTATAGAAGTATATACCATCATATATTGTGCTTGCGGATTGTTGCAAAGTAAATTAATAATAATTTAATAACATTAAATTTCCGCCAAGTAACGCCTTATACTATCAACTATATCGAGAGCAACCTTCATTTGCTTAAAAACGTTTGCCCCAGCTGTGAAACTTCACTTTGAAACTTCACTCGGTAAGTAGGTACTGACTGAGCTTCAAGGTCACCTAGGGTGGAAATTCACTCATTCAATTCAAATTTGCTACACGATAAATTCTTAGGTCAGTGTTATCTTCCCAAATGAAACAGTGCAATAATGGTTGTGTCATGTTATTGTAATATCTAACCTGTGCCTGGGTGGTCCCTGGATCACCTCATCCTCACTTCTTGTCCCAGAAGTATGAGTGGTCCCATAACTCTTTGGGGAGCTCTTCAGCTCGGAGGTAGACTTGTTTTTCTTAAATTTAATACCGGTACTTCGTATAGACTCTGAATGAGAGTCTGTAAGTTTTATCGGAGTTGAATGAGTGGAACTGCCACAAGTAGATTCTCTGCCACCGAATACCTTATGGAAAAGAAAGACATATTCGACTGTGATAAATTTTGTGACTCGCAATCATCCGTAACAGTTTGTGGTGTACTACTGGATATCTGGTTCAGATCCTTGAGCAATCTACTGCAAGGAACGTGGGATGCTTCTTTGATGGAGAGTTTATTGGGCAAACCAGGTGTTCGCAATTATAATACCGTCTGAACTTTCTCACCTGGTCACAACAATAGCTAATTACAACGACGAACATACTTCTTGTAAGGGCATAAAGTGCTCTACAAAGCACGGAGACACTTAAGCAATATTGTCACTAGCTGCGACCCATCCAAATATTGATCGCATCAGAAGTTTTGAAATTTCATCGACCATTTATCAGACTAAGCACAATAAGCGGTCACTTAACTTTACTTAAAGTAACAAAACGTCTTACCCGTATGGCATCAGATACGAGAGGTTCACAACAGCATCCATCTTCGTAATACAGCGCCGTGTACTTATTTTTTAGCCATGCCAGACTCCTGTCGGCGAGTTTTGTTTGACTCATGAGCGCTCTTATTACTGCGTGAAGGCCTACAGCCCAAACCCTGGAAGATATTGTCAGTCTATTAAAATATTTTTTTTTTGTGTTACCTATACTATCCGGTAATCGAGCAAGCGGGCCAGGTTATTGTAAAATGTGATCTGTATCCATGCACATCTACACCATCCGGGGAGCCGTGACTACGTTGTCGGCCAAGACAGAAGCGGTGAACACACATATTAATTCATTTTCCAATACTGCAACCGAAACACGATAAATCACAATTCATTTTAGACAGATCTTGGAAGCTAGCCAGGTTAAAAGAGTTGAGATTATGCTTAGTGGTACAGATCTCGACGACTTCCATTAAAAGAAACTTGATGCCATTTGGTTTGGATGCAGAAATGGTTAGAGCTCGTTGTAGCCATTCGCATGTAGCAACATTACATCTAATAAACTCTTCAAGCATCCTACCTATAAGAATACGCTGGTAACATAAAGTGTACAGTTCTATTGTCGCTGAGTGTTCGTCCATATACGAGGGAGATGATGTGGGGTCCATGGGAGCTGGTTTCCAGCCCATGCCGTTTGGCACACGAGCTCAGCTCCATGACGTCACGGGGCTCCAGGAGTTTGCCGCCTAGACGCATGTCCTTTACGCATTGAAGGTCGATGAAGCTAAAAGTAAGTTATATGTGAGTCATATTTGAATTGGAAAAGTAAAACAGTGTTACTAATATCTTTTTGTCCCCAAAAATATATATAGTATTATACAGTATAATATACCATTAGTTTACGTCCTCAACTATGAAATCCTCTCTAACCTTTGCTTAATTATTGATTAAACTCAGCAGTGTTCTTTTAATTGATGTATTATTGTTAAAAATCTATCAAATGCTTAGTAATAATTTACTAAAATACTCTAGGACGTCCCATTTACATAGAATAGGAAGATGGAGATCGGGATTCAGTATATTTTTAGCGTAGACCACACCTTCAATGTTACTTTGTTCATGTAGCGCTGTACAATATAATAAAAAATATTGTTATTCTTCATGTCATTTATGAAAATCAATTGTTGGATTGTGCTCAAGTTTATAATTGAGAAATATTTTGCTGTGTAGTGAATTTTATCTTACCCTTCTTCCCCAACGACGCCGGCTTCATTTTCATGCGCCAAGTTAGCTGTATACTTAAGTGGTATCACTTCTTCGGGGTTGTACGACAGGCTGATTTCAGGCTGCTGTATGTTTTCTGATGGGGTTTCTCCTTCAAAATAAACAAATATATGATCAGATATTCTCATGAAAATATATTGTTTACTATCACCAGTAATATTACCGTATTGGGCATGTGGTCGATGTGCAGTTCGGCACCAAGTGAGCAGTGCGCAAGCGCGCTCTAGCCGCAGCTGCGCAAAAGCACCTCCCCACTCCGCTTCCCCCACTACACACGCTGTGCCGTGATGCATTATCTGGAACGAGGTTCAACAGGTTCCATAACCATGCTTACGTCTTAACAGCGAACAATGTCTTTTGACTGGTGTGTCCATTTTCTTTTTTCCAATTCTTTTTTATGGCAATAAATGACACACGAGTTGTAAGTGATCACCGCCAGACATGCAAAGCTGCAACATCAACTCATTACCGATGTCTTGCGGGCCAAGAAGGAAACGGAAAACCCCATTTCTTAACGTACGCTCCGACACTGTTACAGCAGAGATCACCCTTTTGCTTCTTTCATTAATTAGTATGTTTATCATGTGAGCAGGGGAGATTGGCTTAGAGCCAAGGATAAAATCGAGCTTTTTACACTTCCAAAAAGTTTTTAATAAAAAAATGGCCCTCCTAGTCAGCTTTTTCTCATGAGTGGAGTCTCATGAAGTCTCAGAAATTTTAACCTCGTATTTTACTTGTGTTCCCTTTTAAATAAAGTCGTGTTTTTAAGAGTTAAAATTCAAAAATGATCCTTTTGCGTTGAGCATATAAATGCATCTCCGGGTCTGTTACTTATAATATAATTGCAATTAAAAGCCAAATCTGCCCAGAAAAAGGCTGCTGCGAACTTAGTTATATTTAATTGGTATAGAAAACGTTTCACCAGTTATGACAAAATACATGAGGTTACAGGTTATGAATAGTAACAATGTTTGTTCATTGTAGTAATAGCAGATAAATATAATACAACTCACTTGTAGAACATGTCTGTCCATCCTCTCGCCATTTTGCGGCGCCAGGGGAAACATAGTAACTCCATGATCATGGGGCAGCGGCTGGACTGGGCAGTATCCACCGCCTTCCAGCTCGTATAGAGCTTCGTTTTCGAAGTCCGACCCTGTAGTCTTCTGAGCTGGCTGCGAGAAGACCGGCTCTTCGCACGCTGGTATTGCTGCTCTGCCGGTGTCATAAAATGGGTATTATTGAGGCAATGATATTGGGCGGATGATTTTAAAGGAATATTGCTAGAGCGGTTTGATAAAGATAGATGGTATTACCGTGTTGTTATTAAGCGGGAATTTTAAGCTGATGTTTTTTTTATTGTTTTATTATATACATGTGGTTAGATGAGTGGTTTAAAACACGGATCTACTAATTGTATCGTAAAATAACTTCAAGCTTCAAGCAACCGTATGTTCCAATTTCAAAGGTCTCGGGTTCAGTAACACTTACAAATGCTCCAAATAGCCTTATAGCCTTAGTTCTTATCGAGATTAGTAACAGATGTTCATAGGTTTGCGTAAGCATTGAAGCAATTTTATGCGACCTTGTAGGTCACTTGATAAGTAACATTGACAATGGAGGGAAAAAAATCCAGAATTAATTACTAATTGTGGTACTGATAAATAAAATAATGATCACCTCAAGTAGTCTCCAAAAACTGGAATATGAGTTCTCGCTAGGGCTTGTCTGTGTTGGTGGAAACTGGCTATGTGGTCCATCACAGCCTGGGTCCGGTAGACCTTCTCCAGGTTGAAAAGACCTTCGGGGCCTACTCGGCGCCAGCCAGCTTGCTCACCTTCATCGTCGAATGACGCTATATACTGGGAAACATTAAATATCTGTTATTAAGGTATAAAATCTGACAGTTTGTAGCAAAGTTAAGCAATTGACTGATTTAAGCATTTTCAGTGGACGGTCTAATGTTAGACGTGTGCTGAAAATGGCACAAATTTCATGAGCATTTCCGTGCTCTGGAGTTTTTTAATGTTATTATCGATAAAAGAACGGTCATGGTTCATAATGTTAAGAAGGATATCTAATTTTTTAATGAATGATGTTTTAATCACGGCTGCTCATTGGACATTGCTGCCAAAGGAAGTCGACAAAGCAACCGGAATACTTTAAGCTAAAAAGATTATTGAACAATTTTACTACCAGGCAAAAGTATTATCAGATTAAGCCGGATGACAAAATCCAGTCATGGTACACAAATCAAATATCATTAAATCATCTGTTAGTCAGAAGTTAGCTTGGTTCAAGGATCGCTGGGGCCCATTACACCTCAGAGTCTATTACACAGTGCTTACCACTTGTTTGCTAGGTTCGTTGAGCCGAGAGTCTCGCTTGCAGCTGTCTCGTAGTGGGCTGGTGGTGGTGCTCTGGTCTATTCGCTTACCGCTCTCTCGTCTTGTGGAGTCTCTCTTCATTGAGCCTCTGATGAATGATGAATAATAACAAAACTATATAGAAGAACTTTGGAAGTTGCCACTCCATTTTGATATGAAGGTACTCGTCAAGGTGGCTCGTCTGTTCGTTTGTCGGCTATTAACATAAAAAAAGTAGATTAACAGACACAAGCATTATGGATTACCGTTCATCTTTCATGGATTCTCGTTTAAAGTCCCTTCGGTGTGTGGGGGTCGCTGCGACTGAATGGGTGCTCGTCAGTGCGGGTGATGCTGCCAGGATTTCTCTGGGAAAAAATAATATTGTTACAAATTTAGACGTTTGATATTTGGTTAATTTAGGTATTCCTCATTGACATGATTAAACCTAAGCGAATATAATGCTTATTGGCGTTCTCTACCAGTTGATCCTAGTGATAATGAAAAATTCTGATAGGTATTACAAGAAAATAGAAATATTGAAACATACTACGTCCGACTCACAGAATATGGTCACATGTGTGTGTGTGTGTGTGCACGCGCATTGTTATATTATAGATGAAACCAAAACAAAGGTTGAACATGATTCACTGTTCGACGTGTCTCCTTTGACATACCACGCGAAATTAAAATTTCCTTTCCTTTTATGAAATTTATGAAATGAAATTTTTATGAAATGTCTTATTTTGATCAAAATACGATTCGGGTAGGTATTAATGTTATGTTTACTGAATTACTTTTCTGATTATTTCCGGGGTGAGAATTTTGTATGAAAACATACCAATTTTATAACCAATATTTTACTTTCAAAATATCGTTTGTACCTTCATCGCAACAAGTCGTTTCTTGATCAGTACACTATGAATACAGCTGCGAATTGCATAAAAATGAAATAATAATCGCTCGCGATACATCGAAGAAATAACTGTAAGTACGATAAATTCCTTCTGCCTCGGGGAAATTAGCTACAGATTCCGCTCTGTCGTCTCCGCCTCAATGGAATCGCGCAGACTTAAGTGAAATTTGAACCAGCGCATAAGTACGTACCGGACCTCTTTCACTTTTAAGCGACAGGAGGGCACTGTCACGTTTGGTGTTATATGTATTGCAAATGAAACAGACCCGAGTGACGATTTTTTTTATGTAAAAATCCAAGTAATGAATGTAGAATTCGTTCTGTGTTAATTTAAAATTTGTTGGATAAATTGGTAGGTAACTGACCATCGAATGCAGGTTTGTAGCCTGTTGAGGGTAAACATTTACATTGCTTACTTCACACTCAAGCCTCACATAGCAATGTAAATTACCACAGGCACAGGTCCTAATTAAACTTACCTACGTGTTACGTGAGTACATATAGTAATTAAAAAATAACGCGATGAACGAGCGCTGGCAGACCGTAAATGCTTGCTTGATTAATATTGATAGGGAGCTGTTAATACCGCAAATCCTACTTAAACTGCTATGAATAATAAATTATGTTTGGCATTCGCTAACCACTAAATTTAGTTATTTAATAACGTAGACAACACAAATTATAGAGTTATATCTAGTCATGCAACTTAGTGAAATACAAATTTAGATTGAATTCCAAAATGTATGTGCGCATTCTGATGATTAAATTAAATGGTTATAAGGGTTCTAAGACTATATTATTAATGAAGTTATTACATAACAAAAAGGATGCTTCGAAGTCATTACTCTTTTTAGACTTAGCAACAATAGCTAAGATATCTAGCTTCAATTTATGTATTTATGTGTTTAATATACATTGGATAAGCAAACAAAAAATAGAGGAATAGTCGTTAGAAATATAAATGATTAAATTCTTGCATATCTGTGAATTATCGTCACGGCAAAATAAATATACTCTGTCAATCAGTCAAATTACTTCGAAATAATATGGACAACTGACATATTTAATATTATACAAACACGATATAATATCTTACAGTCACATCGAATTAAGTCAGTAAATAATACTTCCAACGCCTGAATTTTTATAATCTGCTTCATCACCATGAAACAGAATTATCTCATTGCTGTGGTTGGATCTTTCACTCATTATCAAAAGGACTTTAAGTCGTTGTAATTCATATAGAATCTTAGTATTTTCTTCTGCTCTTAAATAGCTCTTGAATATTGGTTGGAAATTCGAAAGAGTGTTTAACTGCCTGCCACTTAATCTTCAGGGCTTCCTCGTTTGTTGTAGGTTAAGCGTCTGTTACGAATTATGGAGATCATTTGGCACTAGATGGAGTGGTAACAAGTCATTAGCGGCGTAATTAAGGGCGATTAATCGTGGATAAGAAGGCCTTCATTCCGTTTAGCTGCAGTACAGATAACCCCCGTAATTAATAGTCAACGTGAGTGTCGAAATACTTCAGACATCCAAAAGGCATGGCATGGATTTCGCTCAAAGAATTGGTATAGCCATTCAAAGAGGGAATGCTGCAAGCATTTTGGGAACTTTGCCCAAAGACAGCGATACAGCAAATTTGTTTTGGTAGTGCTTTTTCTTTTTGTATTTCTTTTTTGTATATATGTATATTTTGTAAATAATTCCTTAGAAAATATTTCTTTTTTTTTATTATATTATATATAATATGTCTATTTGTTTATGAAATGTACAGTTGTGTTTTCCCAAATAAAATATAATTAGTTTCCAAAAGGCCCTTTAAAGGCTTAATTTCTACTAACCAGCGGTAAGGACAGGGGATAATTGCTTGGCGAACCTTTCAAATTTGGAAGCACTTATGTAACAAGCATCTACACGATAAGTCATATTAACATTCAGCCGCAATTGAAGTTACTAAGAATTAACCCATAGAGTAGTAAGCGCTGTCAATCTTATAGTTAACTTTTCTAAGTTACCGTAGCAAACTGACAAAAACAGAACCTTTTTATCATATTCATCTGGTCGTATATCCTAGCCACTTTACTCAGAATTATTAAATAAATAATAAATATAAATAAATAAACGTTTACACGCTCACACCCCCGCATTAGAATTCCTTGTGTTACGGGCGGCATGGACATACACAAGTATGACATTACAAACACCCATGACCCGAGAACAAACATCTATCTGTCACATAAATGTGTGCCCCGGCCGGGAATCGAACCCAGAACCACTCGCTCGGCAGGCAGGGTCACTACCAACTGGGCTATGTGGTCGTCAAATTTATTGTTACTAAATAATCGAAATTTGAACTTGTATTCTATAAATCTGAAAAAAATATAAGTAGCACTTTGCAACTGAGGTGGAAAAAAATCAATGAACAATAAGTATGTGGTATAAGATTTCAGTCGCGACGATTGGGTCTTCCCCCTATGAGATAGATAACCCTAGAAAAAAATTAAAAAGATCTAGATTAAATAATATTTTTAAAGATAGTTATATATGAGTCATTTTCAGTTAAACGCTATTTGATGTTTCACAACTTTTGAATTAACTTTTTTGTCATACACGTCACGAACCTTGTATTATTATGAAATGAAAGTTTTTTCTGTCTTTAAAATTCCAATTACTCATTCAGATTATAAAAACATAAATTAAGCATGGACCGACATACCTTGGCCGTTTTTCCGGATTTTATCATTTAATAATGATTTATTTTGCGACAGCACATGTTAAAAATATTTCGCCCACCATCCGCAAATGAGTAAACCCCACAGAATGTGAATAGGTAAGCCAGATGTAAAAGATTAATTGGTTTAATAATGAACAATTGTACATATATGCCGGGGAGCACACCACTCTGTATAATTCCGCGCCGGAGGTTTCTATTACGAGTCGAGTCAATGTGTTGTGACTGGGTATCTTTAAAAGGCTGTTAGCGCGACGTTCAAAGATTTTTTCCACGTCAAGTTAAATTAAACAGGCGTTCTGGTACTTTTACTTTTTATAAAAAAAGAAAAAAATAAATAGATTACCGTTCTTTAGACGCACTAGATGTTTGCGTTCAATGTTTAATTAGAGAGAAACAGTAAAAGTTTGACGTATATTATAATTTTATTACTATATATATAAGTACATATATTATATATACATTTACATATATTATTACAACTACATGTTCCTTGTTTTTTAGTCGACCAACGAGCAGTGATGGTAAATGGTTAACGTCGCCCATGCACATTGGTAGCGCCGAAGGCATCAAAGCGTTACCGGCTAAAAAAGAATATAAAAGAAAGAAAGTACTGGCTCAAAAGTCCCGGCCGGAAGACGACGAGTCGTTTCGCGGCGAACGCAAGCAGCCGGTAGGCGGTAGCTAGCCAGGCAGGCTTTAGGGACAGATAATAATAACCAATAATGTTGATAATATAATTCTTACGTGAAATTACCAGCAAGTGGGCCGGCTTCTGTCGCCTTTTACGACGCCCTGTTCTGCCGGCATGTATGCCGGGGGGAGTATTGTACGCTGCCCCAAACTATTAAAAATGTTTTTTTGTGGGTTCGTTTCAAAAATATTAAAAGCTATCCCTTGTATTGATATCGAAATTGAATTTGTAATAAGCTATGCCTGTGATCATGTGATGATCATTAACAAAGTATTGAGCCCACGAAGGTTTCTGAGTTGGTACGACCAATTTTCCACAGATGGCGCCACTGCCATTCCAATGAATTTCATATATTGCCGTGACAGTTCATGCTGATTTGAATTGAAATTGTGTAATGTCTTTCCTTCAAATTTATTTTAGTTGGTGGCGTAGCAACGCGCGCAGGATACAGCTAGTTAAATAATATATTTATTGTTATCGAGACCCAAGCGTATTTTTAAGCATTCACGAGATGAAACTTTTAGCCTTATCGGATTATTCGCGTCTTGTGTGACTGTAACTCGCGACGCGACAATCTTTAAAGTAACCGACTTGGAAATTCATCGTCTGACGTATACAGCATATAAACAAAACAGAATTTCTCAAATCCAATTGGGGACATGTGGAAAATAAACAGAATGTACTTAGTCGTTGTGAGAAACAAATATACTTAACTTTTATTGTTTTAAATGCATAGTGTAAAAGACGCATGCAGTTTAAAATATATTAGGGTTCGCTTAGTATTCGAAATTGCTTTGAAGTGTGACGGGTACTAACGATTTTTGGGTTTTTTACAGATATTGGTCATGGCCACGGCGAAACTTCATCGACCGCTGAGACAGTCTCGAACCGTGACCTTATAACCCCTGTAATCGGGTCGAGATATCAGTAAAAAACACAAGATCGTGAGTACCCGTTATAGTTAAAATATAAAATGTCCGTAATGATGTAAGTTTAAAATGATATATTCGAAATTCGACCATAATAATGAAGTAACGTCCTGTATCCAAAAATCCTTTTTTACCGATAATGTACCTACGTCTATAGGTAGTAAATAGTAAATAAAAAAAATAAGAAAAACACTTGACATACAGCAGAAAAAAACGTACTAAGCTGTTTTGTAGTGGGGGTTGTCAAATGGAGATATTCATGTCAACGTGGTCAACTTTCATTCCATATTGTATCTCTTTAGGGGTGGAACTTCAAAAATTCTTTTCTGAGACTGTCTGCCTCATAAAAAGCATCTCCTGGCTAAATTTGTAGCTTTTACCCTCAGTTGTAGCGGCTATGGCAGGCCGTTATGCTAATTAACGATTCAATAAAGATAAAGTGATATATTTTATGTAAAAAGTCGACAAGTTAAGGAATACAAATTTCAAACTGTCACAGGGCTTCGGAAGATGTCTTGCTGAGGCGTCGCCAAGGTCAATTCCTCAAATCCTTGGCCTCTAAAAACACCTTCACAATCGTAATAAACGCGTTTGTTAGACATAAAACCAATCGTAAACTAATCAAATGCAATATACTCGTATTAAAAGGAGGCGGAGACAAGCTAAAGTAATAATAAAAGCATTTACGATTTTATCGTCCTTTGAAAGCAATAAACGCGCTTCGAAAGACATAATAACCTTTTGTTTAATGGTTTCGAATATTTTATAATGTAATCGAAGTGCTTTTGGAATACTTTTAAATGTAAATTATAATATTATTACGCACCAGGATCCAAGTCGAAGGAATGGACTTGTTCGATACGGAGTTTATTGATTTTTTACAACCTTTTTTTATGATAGAGTTCTACAGCAATAAATTCACATAAATGATACTTGATTTTGTGATGCATTATATTTATTACAATTATCTTTCTTTATTGTTTAGAGGAGAAAGAATAGGCTATTATAAGTTAGGGCGTTCACCATTTATGACTTCATCACCGCTTACCATCACTTATTTTATGTAAAAAAAAAATGTTTCTGTTTATCATAAAATCAGACGAAGCGCCAATTGGCTGGTTTTCTTGTGTCTATGTTGTAACACCAGTGACATTAATCACGCGTTGTTGGTCAAGAAGAAAGGAGTTATTTGACATATTGCAAATATACATTCTGTTGTTTATAAATGTTAACGGGTGGTAGGTACTCTCAAGGATTACGATGGGTGGTATAGACACCAGTTACTTTCGGGGGAAGAGTCCTGGAGCTGTTGTCATAATTATTGCCTAGTTCGGATACTCTACAAGTACGAAAGGTTAGATGAAATTCTTCGATTCCACCCAAATTTCGTACCAGTATTATGCCATTTTTTTTATTCTACGGCTTTTGAATTCTCTTTCGGGTGAAAAGAATATAATATAATACCGTGCCGTATCGGGGCGGCCTAAACTACGGGGAGTAATTCCGTGTTGGCAGAACAAGGTGTCGTAAGGCGACAGAAGCCAGCCTGTTTGGTGGTAGGGCTTCGCGTAAGGATTATATTATTATTATTAAGTCATTAATATTATTATTGGTATTATTATCTTTCCTTGAGGCCTGTCTTACTAATTACCACCCTCCCGCTTGAGTCAACCGCCAAACGTCTCGTCGTTTTCCAGCTAGGTGCTTGGGAGCCAGTACTTTCTTTCTTACCTTCTTCTCATTTCCTAGTCAAAAACGCATCAGTAATACCTTTGGTCTTGCTGATCTCCATGGGCGACGGTGACCACTTACCATCAAGTGGCTCGTCTACTCGTTTATCGGCTATCGTTATTTTGACATAAGGTATAAGAAAGTTGAAACAAAATAAATTATAATATACATACTATTTATCAAAGTGACTGAAGCATGCGGGCCCAGCTTTTACACTTTCCTCCTTTACGGAGTCGACCTAAATAATACTTATTGGCTGTTGTTGGTAAGAGATTAGTTACCCTTATAATCCCGTCCGTGATTTATTTTAGGTAATTATTTAACTACTCAGTATTCTACTCAATTGTGGGCTTAGGTTATCCGTGCAAACGAATATTCGGGCATCGACGAAATACCCCAGTTTGTTATGATCCATTAGGCGACTAGTAAAGCTTATTTTATTTATCCGTGCTCTCAAAGTGAGTAAAAAGAAAAATATTACTCAACGATTACTTACACGGTATGTAAGGTGAATTTTAAGACGAAAATGTTTGCGAAAAAGATTACGAAGATTTCAATGTTAAAACTACCTACCATCGAAATGGATCTTTCTAATTCGAGTACAAAAGTTAACTTGAAAGCTTGAACAATTCTCATCTCCTATTTCACGTTCTCTGAGGGTTAATATTGAAAAAATGATGAAACTCATAAATTTTCATATTTATTAAAAGTAGGTAATTCTACAAAGTTTTACACATTGACAAAAGTTTAGCTTATCTCCATTTAAACTTTCAATCCTTATTTCAATTACTAAGTGATGAGATATCTTAGATCTCAAAAGTTGCTCATTCGTATTTAACCAAAACGCTGAGTAATTTAACGCCAAAACTAACGTACTTTTATTTTATCCAACACAATTATTAAATCAAGTGATTTCGTTGGTTTCTTTTATCTAATGTTACCCATACAAAGAAAACTCCATTTAGCGAATATCATCAGAAAAACGCTCACAGTTGCTACTATTCTTTGATCGACAATCTCTCATGGTTTTCTATGGAATTATTGACCGCTAATGGATTTTACTCCCATAGGTCTAGCCATGTAGCCGTGACCGAAATCTTTTAACGCCATTTTTGTACGAAACTGAAGCATGTCACATCGCTCTGGGAATACTTCAAAGGGAACTTGTATTTTAGATTTAACGGGAGACAATACTTTGAGAATCCCCTTCATCCGAGCATTTATTGTCTCGCAATAAAAACAGAACCTATTTATATCTACATCGGATTTCTTAAAGTTAAAAGTGGCGGTGATAAGTGGCCACTATCACGCTTGGATTTCACAACACAACTCAATCTAACAGCGGTATGTTGCTAGATAAGGTAAAGAGTCCCAAAAGACGAGCGAGAAAACTGTTTGTTACCTAGGTTATAAACACTGGTTTTAAACATTCCCGCTGCTTTTAGAAATACTAACTAACCAAAGATACAGAGCATCATGCACGATCATCCATGATGTTAAGTTGGAGAACGGAGCTATCCGATTTTGGAGACACAAACTACATAGGCGCTGCAAGCAGGATAGTTGGACCAGTCTTAAGGATAGAAGGACACATCAATTAATTAATTACTTTATTTATTCTATCATTAATCATCCATTTTTCCTTCTATTTACTGCTAAGTGGTGTCATACACAACGATATCCTTGATTATTTTACGCCAATAATATGTGACAAGAGTGAAAAATTACATTTGTGTAAATTACACAGTCGAACAGCATTAAAAGAGGTTTAACGTTTCGTTTAAAATTTTACATGTAGTTAAATTTTGAATGTGCTATAAAAGAATTAATTCGCTCTTTTCACGATACCCATAATTTTCAGGTCGATAAGCAGAACTATAGCCAGACAGTGTGTGTTAAGTGAAAAAATTAAGAGTCGAGCTTTACAGTAACGAGAAGAGACACGTGCCATTGAAGATATCCAGCTGTCTAATGATATTTGGGAAGGCAGAAGGAATGGAACAGGATTCAAAACAACTTCCATAGGGTAAACCGGCGCTTGAACCACTGAATAACCATTCAAGCTTATGCGTGCATTCTAAATGTATGTACATATATATAAACATACCTAAGCTCCCGTAAAAAAGCACCGAAGAATGGAATGAGCCGACATTCTGGCATGGCCAACGCTCTACCCAAAGCTCGCTCATATTCAGCGGAGAGCAGAGCAGCTGACAGGAAGTCCAGAGTCGGCAATGGCTCGTCTGATATGCTGAACCAGAACGCCTTGAGTTTGTGAGACCTGTAAAAATAAAGTATTAAGTATATAGACTTTAATAACTCTAGTGTCTCTCTCAAAGCGCGCTTCGTCTAGATAAACATGATCCTTATTATAGCCAAAAAGTAACCTCATCTGAAACAATTGTTACTCGCTTTTATCAGGCGCTTCATACGTTTTTCTTACACTTAAGCTTCATCGTGCATCACTGTCTTCTACAAATCGCATGAAAATTTGTGTAGTGGTTTTTGTGCTTACTAAATTTATTCGTACACACTCAAATACTGATTTTTTTACGCTATGCAGTTATTAGTGGCTGTCCCGGCAGACACGGTCTTTCCATTTTATTGGTTGCACGATCGTTGTAAAATTACCTTCGTTGGACACTGGTCTTTACCCATGAAATTGTGGATTTGTAGTTCTGGTAACTTCAGATAGAAATATTTCAAACTTCAAATTAAAATTTATTTTGAATTGAAGCTCTAGAATTATTTGATCCCAAATGTATTTTTCCCTTGCTTTTGTGTTATTCCATTTTGCTCTGACGTTATTCTGTTCAAAATTATTCAAAAGGTAAAACATTGCTTTATTTGCAAATATGAGTTCACTGTAGATGAAGCTCGAAGAATCAATTTTTCTGAACTAACTACCGCTAATTAGTGCTCGGTACGTTTGTGGTTCCAACGCTTTCATTACAGAAAATTATATTTAAAAAACGAGACTGCAATATGGACGAAAATACACATCGAAAACGAAGAACAGAAAACGATAGGGGCAGCAAAATCATTACAAACCACATCAGAATTACATAGCTACAACTTTCGATACAACACGATAAACAAGCTTAATTCCTTTGCATCAATTTGGCAAATTGAAATCAAAAAGTGCTTATCACATAAAATGTTTTAAGCATGCAGCCAAATTCATGTCGAATGTTAAAGGTTATTTACGTGACGTACTCAAAACTCATAAAGAGAAGATTATTCACAATGTAAGAAGTCATGACTATGCTCGTAAAATATGAGCTTTCGGGCAATTGTAGGTAATATCCAAATCTTTGGTGTTACCAGACCTCGATATAACGGCATTACCTAATTTATAATTAGATATGATTGGATGTTGCATTCGCTCGAAACTCATCATGGAACATTACAATGGTTTAAATGCTAGCTCGATGTCCACACTCCATTGGACATCCAACGACAGCGTCAATGTTGCTCTGAAGCAAGGTACAGTCCTCTTCAGTCTGTATTTCCTGGTAAATTTTCAAGTCATCAGCGTAAAGGAGATATTTCGCGTCCTTGATGACTGTAGGAAGGTATTTATTCACGCAAATTCACTTAGTTTAATAATTTAATTAAACATATATTAATCTGTAATCAACCGTAACATACATATATGCATACCGCCTTAAGCGATTCAGAAACTTAATTACGTAGTATGTTTTATAACTGATAATTAATCTGCGCTCGCTCTATTGCCCAAGCGCGCCCTTAACCGATAGATTTCTTTTCTTATGTGGAATACCTTATTAATATTGAGTCAGTTAAGTAACCAAGTACTATGGGTGACAATAATTGTAAGACCTTTAATAAGAATTTTGGAATATGACGCTCCAATTTTATATATTAGTAAGATAACATCTAATCTTAAGTTTAAGTCATCTTTGTGAAATAGTGATGATAAAATAATTTTAGTACGTCACGTAACGAGGTCGTCCTTAAGTTAATATTATGAAATTAATCTGACGGTATGAATATAATTTGGTACACTCGTGTTCTTTAGATACCCGTAAATACAGCTAATTATTAATAATAAAATTACGTTAGAAATTAAACAAGATTATTTTCCATTAACTAAGCTTCTCTTGTAACAGCGCTCGCGACGAAATGGCGGCATTCGCACGCTCGGCGTTTGTAATTGGAGTCATGAACGAGAAACCAACGCAGATCAGTAATTACTTGATGGGATAAAAGGATTCTGGAAAGAGGAGTGTTTGTTGTATTTTTTCTGAATGAAAATACGAAGAGATGTGTTGAAAAAATGTTTGTTTTGTTTTGTTTTTTTTTTAATGTTAATAGCCGACAAACGAGCAGACGAGTCACCTGATGGTAAGTGGTCACCGTCGACCATGGACATCAGCAAGATCAAAGGTATGGTAAAGTAATCCGTTGACGGCCAGGAAATAATAAAGTAAGAAAGAAACTTGGCATAGGTTGACCAAATATTCTATTGAAACTGGCTAGTAGTTTTAGCGGGTGTTGGAATCTTTTTGGCAATTCGTCGACGTGGTTCTAAGATTCGGTCAACTAAATTAATGGAAATTCTTTATTTTTCGTGTAGAATGTACGCACGGTCCATTTTTGTTATTGACGTCTTTGACCAATTTTTGGTTTCAGTTTTAATTAAACATCAAAGTAAGGAGTTGTAGCAACTCTATATAATTTCACATATATGATTACAGGATATACATATTATATCATCGCATCATCATCGCATATTCTCTCTCAGTGACGCAGTTCCCACGCAACTTCGTCCATTTTATACGATCTCCCGACCATGGGTCATTGATCAAATCCCGAATTTTCTATGAGACGAAATACGGCCCTGTGCCTTTATTTATGAGGGCTAAAAAAGGAGTTAATATTGAACTCTAGGTATCCTTGATACATATATTAACTTAAATTGATTTACAAAGGGCTCTGTGCCATATCCTATCAAACGCTTTCGCGATATAAAGATTTATAGCCAGCGCTTTTATTATCGATGGCCTTGGGCCCATTTATGTGTTAGCTATACCAGGAGGTAGCCCGTTGACCGATCACAACGGAAACTGTACTGTCGCTCACACACACCCGGTCCTTTTTTTTGGATCTGGAGACAGCAATCAATTTCTTGCTAAGTTCAGACGCTTTGAAATCTTCACAAGCATGCGCAGAAACCCATCTTTGAATCCAATGTGGGAATCACAGAGACAGGTACGAAGCATTCCATATCCTGGTAAATGATATCAGCAACCGATTCGGCGCTGTGTATACAGTATCATCAGTAGAGAAAAAAGTTGCTTCCATGCCAGGAATTTCCGCGCCTCATACTGAATGCTGACCCATAGTGCCAGACACGCCATGGTCTCGTAGGACCTGACTATTTTAATTTTAATGTTATGTTATGCACGGAATGCATGGAATGCACGAGACAGTGGTTCGAGGTTTGTTTGATACTTTGTAACTTTTCGCTGGTTGGCGGAACCTCCCCTCCTAGGGCTCCCCGGGCTAGAGAGTTAATAGTTGCTGCCCGGATTCGGGTCCCTACCTGTTTGACGGGCGGCACCTCCTCCATCGCATCCAAACCAACGCTTCACGATTCCAAGGGTGATGTTATCTCTAAACCTTTTGGATAAAAAATCCACGACCAAAGCACACCAAGGAAGTGAAAGGGAGGAGAGGGTTATCTGGTACTCCAATATTTGTATTGTATTGTATGTATGTTTTAGTTCGGTAATAAATTAGTATAAATATATCATTATTAAATCAATTGCTTATTGTTGATTAATTCTTCTTTCTTATTCTTCTGCGGTGATAGAGACATCGCCAGCAAGTAGTTTCCGCCGGCCTACAGGCTATCAACAGCTGAAGGCCGAAAGAAACCCCTGTTGGAAATGATCAGTTCTTCTTTCTCTTCTCTATTCTTCGTTCTTCTATCATGCTGTATAAAAGTGTTAGAAGAATTTGTTCTTGTTGAATGTAATTTACATTAAAAAAATTACCGACTTTAAAAAGAAAAACTACAATGCACTATATACTGAAACGAGTGAAATACACGTCAAGCCAAACAGACAGTTCACAGTTTTATTACGTTTAATTCCGCCACATCGCGGTATTTTACTAGTATTATATTCCGTTATTACGAGTAATTAAAGTGTTTAAATAATTAAGTGTTGTTGTACTTTAGGCTTGGCACCAACTTCAAACATTTCAATATGGAGTGCATATACATATAATACATGCATATAATACATGTATTTTATTTTATTGTCTACCCAAAACAGTACTAAGTAGTTTCTGTCTCTTTAAATATCTTATCTAATATCTTTGAACACAACTGAAATATTGCTGTTGAATATATGTACATATACTAGCACTGACGCTAAGAAATATATGAAGTAAACTATTCATCATCAGATGCTCTCCGTATTTAAAAGGGAATAATTCCAAGCCATCTTTCATATACAAATAAAATATATTAAAACACATAATACATAAATAAATACATTCATAAAAAAAAAGTTATGGCTGTACGAACATAAATACGGCTCAATTATAGCTACCCGTTAAGAAGTTCTTCTCTTTATCTCCAGCACTTAACACCAGATCCTTACCATATTTAAAAAATATTAATTCCAAGCTACCCTATATACATTAAATATAGATTCATCAAAACCTCTTCATGAACAACGGAGTTATGACAGAACATACATAATAAAATTCATTTTTTTTACACAAAATAGGTTAATGCTTGACAACTAACAAACGTGCATAACATGCACACAAACATGGTCCTTGTGATGTTGTTGTCTTAATAAAAAAATCTTTACACTTTACACTATTACTGTTAAATATCTTTATTATTAATATCTTAAATTTGAGAAATAGAGATCGATCTGGTTACTACTTTATGTCCCCCACTGCACCAATAATCATTCTGCTCCCCGCCGTCGATACCACAGATTACCTATTTAAGCTGATACAGACATCTGACGCTCCGCTCTCCTATTTCGACGTCGGGTAGAAATATATGCAAAGCTCGCAAAGCTGTATCGTTTCGATTTGGAAAACACGATCCTTCAGTTTACAACTAGTAAACCCTTTATTATTAATTATATTTATCAAGTGTTTTATATATTTTTAATGACTATCTCATAAACTACCTCATGGACCATTCTGTCCATTGGCAAAAATCGCATGAAATTCCTTTTAGTACTTTTGAGATTATCACCTTCATACCAACAGGGTTTTGGCTTGGACTCACGAAGAGATGTAGTCCTTTACATACCAATTAAGTGAAGATACTTTAAGAATTGGTAACTTAGTAGTACGATAGTAACTTAGTAGTACGGGATACTCGGGTTCGAATTCTAAACGCATCTTTAATGGTCACCTGGTCAGGGTAGCTTACTATGGTCTTAATGGCCCACTCATTGTCAGAGGAGCCCAGCCGTGGGACAATATGGGTTGTTATAATAGTTATGACTTACTTCAAACCCGCAACGATCTCCATAGCACCGTTGAAGTTGCCGATGTTCCAGCACACGAGAGCCACCCGCAGGATACAAGCCAAGGTTGCCTTCCGTTCCTCAGTGGACGCCGGCGTCAGCACCAGCTCTGTCACCCACGCTGAGACCTGGACAGAAAATGGAATTGTCAACACAATGTAAGCATCCAGAACCAGTGTTTACAGGCGTAAGAGTCCATCCATCCATGTGAGAATTTCTCGTGCTCGTGGTACTCTGCGGCATTGATGAGACCACAGGTTGAGAGCATGACAGATCACTCCTATAGCTCGTCAGCATCTTCCTCATATATAGCTTGCTATTCCTCCTGAACTTAAAGTCATTGGGTTTTATAATACCCAATATAATTCCGATAGTGCTACTTTTAATTTTAATGAGTTATTTTAATGAAGTATTGGACAACCATTTGATAAGTGGTATTCACTGCAATTGAATGAGTATAAAAAAGTGTCTCTCTTTAAAACTACTCCACGAATGTATATGCAATTTTTATCAACACATAGTTTATATAAGGAACACGAAAAAATTAACTAGCTGCCTGCCCCGGTTTCGCACGAGTGTACTTTTATTTTTAAACATTTTGAGATATATTTATAATTTTGACTTTGTATATTCAATTTTATAATTCATATTCAATGTTACATCCATGCACTGCGTAAGGAGCCGACCTCGCGACTACTAATTTCATAGATGTGCCCGCCCCGCACTTCGTGCCCCCTCCCTCGTCACCTTGTCCGCCGGCCTACCCTACAGCTGCTTTGCACGGGGGCCACACTGGTCATTGCGCAGCGGTTGCAGCGGTGTTTATTTTCCTATTCGTAAATTCTTCTGAACCGAATTTCCGATTTGAGTAATTCAAAAAGTTATCTATAGGTTTTGAAACTGTTTTGAATAGGAAATGATTTATTTGGATAAGGATTAATACGAAGGTATGGTTATCATGGTCTGATTTTAGTCAGCTTTTACAATGTAAAAAGTGGTTATAGTGACATAACTACAATAGTTGGATATATAGTATCGCGAAGTAATTTGTAGCTGTTAAAAATAAAATAAAATAAACGTTTACACACTCACAACCCCGCAGTAGGATCCCTTGTGTTGCGGGTGGCATGGACTTACACATATATGACACCACAAACACCCATGACCCATGAACTGGGCTATGGGGTCGTCCCCCATATTGATATGTTTCCGCAGCGCATACGTAGAAAGAAATTTTTAAGCAAATTTTTTTACACCTTGGTTCACGTTACTGAAGTTTTAGCAAGGACCCCTTATTTTTCCTAGTAATAAATATAGCCTATGTTACTCAGGGATAATGTAGCATTCTAATGGTGAAAGAATTTTTAAAATCGCTTTTTGAGTTTATTCGTTATAAGCATACAAAAATACAAAGGTTTCCTCTTTATAATATTACTATAGACAACACGATAAGTCAGCACGCCTTCAGTATCAAAGGAGATAATATAAAGAATTACTATAGACATATAATAAACGTGAAAGAAGCCAACTCAAATTACATCACAGCTATATTTCGGGAGAAAAGAATCCCTTTAATCAAATAATCAGGGTTGTCACGATTTGCGTAACAAGATGTAAATATTAATGCCTTTATAATTGCGAGTATAACGACCGCTTAAGATTCTTAAATTTTCAAATATATCTTGGTATTGTTAAGTGTTTATACACTTAAGAAGAAATTATTTCTATACTAAAATTGTAGTAGGGTGCATTGGGGTCATTCCGATAGAAATTTATATGAGATGAGCAGAGGTTTATGTTTCGGTTAATTATTCAAAGTTATTTTATATTAGTTCCCATAATTATTTTACCTCTATTGACTCAATAAAACGATTTATTATTAATATTAATTAGAATCCTAAACACCTTATTGGTTTCTATAAATTAAAATTTTGAAATGAAATGCAAAAATGCAAAAAAAAATTGGGGCAATTCCGAAACTATTTTCTCTATGCTCTTTTTGCACTTTGACCAAAGGTTTAAATTTCTTTTTAATCGTAATTACTCCTCCCATAAAATATCATCAATTTTGTTAATGTTATTGCTGATCTTATTTTTTGCAACATTCTTACTTCGTAATTACCCACAAAAAAACCTCTAGGGTTCTCAACATTTTAGTTAAGTATGAATAAATATGAATGATAAAAACTAGGTGAAGATTTGCATGCAAGGAAGCTGAGCGAAACGAAGAGAACTAATAAGGAATAGCAATGTGGCGTTCCCATATTCTCTTGTTTTCAGTATTTTCCCCTGGGGAATATACCCAGTAAGTTTCCAATATTCCCGGGAACGTTACCGGGAATATTCCTACTTTTCCAGGCATGGCACACTGCTAACAAGGAGTACCTAGAGCGGTGACGTACATTCCACTCGACGAAAGACGTCCACTGCTGGACAAAAGTCATACGTATACCTAGGTACACAATATACGAAAAAATTAAAATATAATGAGTAATATGCAACGAATTTACTATAATATCGCGTCAAAACTTCCATTTAGGATCTAATTAAGACAGCCATGGTTTTTTCAGTTTCAGATCCAGTGCTAATTGGTAGAAAAAGCTATGCGGGGTTATTACGAAATTTGTTTATATCGAAACTACCCCACTGGGATAATTCCGAAAAATAAATAAATCCACAGTTATAGCGTTGTGTTCCTGTGCAACAGTCACAAAAAACGATAATCAACCATAAAAACGAACAAAACTTTAAATAATCTATCAGAATTTCGAGAAAAGTATGTTGGGGATATTACGAAACAACAAAAATGGGACGAAAAACACTTGTTTGAGGAAACCTGACACTGTGCGAGTATTGTTGACACTACTGGTTCACGACAAATGACGCGGGCAGGATAATTAAGATCGCAACTAGACCAATGTTTCCAATTTAAAAAAAAACTGCTAACGATTGCTAGATATTTTGAATTATCGGAATATACCCATTTTCGGAATTACCCCAATGCACCCTATATAAGTAGTATATACAGGATTGTGGAAGCCAGTCGAGGATGAACCATTGTGGGGAACGGACGTCCGGAGTGTACTGGTGTTGATTATACTATGTAGCGGCAGTAATATCAATTCTTGCACTATTTGAAAGGTATATTATTCCGGATGGACGTAGGCCATATAGTATAAAACAAATTCTCTGCCACTTTTCACTTACAAAACTTAGGTACGGGTTTTTTAAAAACCGTTTGGTTTTTAAAAATAAATTGATTGAAAAAAAAATTGCAATGATTATTTCGTATACGATCACGGAACGTAAAACTTATGTCGTCACTAGTAAATTATGAAATAAAATAATTAAATTTACACGAAAATAAAATTGTAACGGAAACGTGTACATACATCGCATATTTTTTGGAAATTTTAATATAAATGGACTTTTAATCTATATAGAGCTTTATTTATATATTTTATTTTACCGGCCTACTTTTGTTTATCTGTCTAAACCCACTAAACATAACTTGGCATATTACGAGCTTATGTTATGCGGCTACCATTAGATTTTATCTGTGAAATGACTGAAATCATAAAACCAATTAGACGTAAAGTTGACAGATTCATCTGTCATTAGTGTCAAGTGTCAACTGTATATAGTTTCTCCCACCACCGCAGACATGACAATGATCTATATAATTTGCCCGATATATCGGTGTAAAAAAAGTTGAGTGGATCTTTTACATTTAAAATTGATAATTTTGTTTTATGTTAATAACCAACAAACGCGCAGACGAACCACCTGATGGTAAGTGGTCACAGTCGCCCATGGACATTAGCAACACCAAAGGCATCACTGATGCGTTGTCGGCCAGGAAATTAAGAAGAAGGTAAGAAAGAAGGTATTGGCTTTTAAGCCCCCAGCCGGAACACAACGAGTCGTTTGGCGGTTTGGGTTTTTGGTTCGAGTAGGAGGGTGGTAGCTTACCAGGCAGGCTTCACGGAAAGATAATAATACCAGTAATAATATTAATGACATAATAATAATACTGGTAATATAATCCATACGCGAAGCCTTACTACCAAGCAGGCTGGCTTCTGTAGCCTCTTATGACACCCTGTTTTGCCAGCATGATATTGGGAACAGTATTTTAGACCGCCCCAATACGGCGAAATTACTCTTATATAAGTTCGATTAATTTTATATAAACCAAGTTGCCTATAAACCTTACCAACATTTCCCCAGAAATTGTTTCAATGTACTTAAGCTTCAAATACTGGGCTCGTAAATACTTGAGTTTTGGGGAAAAACCGCAACAAGGGAGCTTTGTTCGCTTCAAGCGCACTGGGACAACCTAATAACTAAAGGAGAGATACTTGACTCGTAGGTATTTAATTTTTAATGTATAAGTGTGTTAGTTACAATGTCAAATCTTATGCCTTTATCTATTTGGAGTCTATTTAGATCACAATTTAGATCTGTATCGCTTTGCGCATAAACATTGAAATTGCATGCAGAAACTTACAAATGTGCCATTCACTAACACGCAATTGTATGAAAGTGTCTCGAACGAGCTCTTTACGTAACAAATATATTCGTATATGTATATTCTTATGTATTACCGATCTGTGAACGTAGTGACAATGTCCAGTATCAAATTATTTCGAACGGATTGGATTTGTACGCATCAAAAATATTAAGTGACAACCCTAGTAATCTTTTGTAGGCATCTGTGAAAGTAGGATAGTTATAAATATTAAATTTAGCTACGAGACGTAGGAAACTGTGCTTTAGAAACTTAATAAAATCAATAAAAATATCTAACTGGCTTACATTTTGGACTAATATTTAGTAATAAATCTGTTTGTTGAAATATAGCGCATATTTTTTAATAATCTATAAGTGAACTAACGACAACTCCTTTGATATTAATATGACTATTTGCTACCCTTACAGTATCTCTTTTCCCTTTCCACCTATGCCAAGGAACTCTCTGCTATCTCTATTAGATGTGCTCGCTCACTAGACTAGTTTAAGGATCAGAAAAAAATTGTTGCTTAACTCTTTGAACCTTCCTTATAAACTCAATATTCTTCTGTTTTCTACTATGTCTGTCCTTCTTGCAATTTGTCGTTAAATGTACGTTACACTGTAAAATCGTTATAAACTAGTCTGCCTTATCTGATATCACGGTTTAATAGCTCGCGGTTTAAGTTTAAGGCTCCTGATATTCCAAAATTCTTGTATTTTTATATAATATATATTATGTCAACCCGAGAAAGTTTGATGCATGGGTTGGTTTACATTTCATAAGTAAAAAAGTAAATTCGTTAATGCGAATCTTTACCATTGAAATGTAGAAATACATCGACATAAAGTCGGGCATAAGCAATAAGGGTTTTATAGCACACAATAAAATTATCTATACTAGTAAATAAAATTGGAGTGTCTGTTTGTAATATTAAAATAACCGCTTTTTACTACATGCTCAAAAATAACATTTTTTACAATTTTTGTCTGTCTGTCTGTTTGTTCTGACGTTCACTGGCAGGTAGCTGATGTAATAAGGAGTAACTTAGGCTACTTTTATTTCTACTAAATAACTTTTTTGTTAAATTCCTCGCGGACGAAGTCGCGGGCACAGATAGTTATAAATATAAATAGTACACAATAAATTTCCAAAGTTTCGTTTTACAATTCAATGATTCCTGTTAATGTTTCTTTGATTCCTTTAGAGGCACCGACTAGTTTACACCGACTATGGTTAGTCCGACTCGTACTCGACTGGTTTATACGAGAATTATTATTTACTTTAGAATTTTTTACGCCGGGGTCACCTATATAAACTGATTTAGGTGTGGGTAGCAGATATGATATAACTCCTAATTTTGTCAATGTAAATAACATGCGTTGGAGAATTTAGGTATTTAATGCACACATTATGACAGTGTCTATGCCCTCACACGACTGACTGCGTAAATGACGTTTTTAGATTTTATAATGCTCAATGCGAGGTCAGTTTTGTCCCTACATATTTATAACACAAGGTTTGGTTAATACAACTCTCAAGTTTTGATTGTTTATTCTGCCAAATACAATACAAAAGAACTTCAAAAGAAATTTCTGGTTACCAATGTTCATTTACGAGTGACAAGCCCTCGCGTCGCTTTGAAAAATACCACTGTCATCGACCCATTTGAAGGAATGAAAAGTTTCCTAGATTTTAATCCATAATATATGTATTACCTGAATCTGTACAGTGTTTTAGTATTACACGTGTACAAACAGACACAAAAATTAATATTTTTACAAAAAATAAAATATCCGATTTCAGTTTGAAGAAGGTGAATTTCTTGGTTTCATCTTTTGTTTTTAACTGTTGTATTTTTTCTACAAGCTTCAGTGAGATCAAACGGGAAGACAAAGAAACAAAAACCCACTCAAACAAAAGAGGATTTTTCCAGATGGGTAAATAAAGTAGTTCTAAGGTAACAAACATCAAAACTAAATACAAAAGAAATTAAATACCTCCTGCTTTTTGACGTCGGTTAAAAATTTGAAAGCATCCACATTGGGATTAAAGCCGTTGAAGGTTGTTAAAGTATTTGATGGTGACTGATGTGTTACGAAATCTTTCACTGGTTACCGTACTTTCGAAGCCGCCCGCGACATATTCAATAGGTTGCCTGAATAGTGACGAGATTGCTAGTGAAGGCCCTAGTGATTGAACGTATACATACATATTGGCGTGTATTTATTCATTCATTAATCTCGGTGTGTAATGAGCTTTCGTCTACTACTGTAGACTACTGTTTTGGCCTAGGATTGTTAAGGTTTCTGAGGAGATTACAAACAATTGAATCACAATGAGATCTTAACATAGGTACACGATAGGTCACTCCTTCACTGCATGTAGCAGCTGGGTCATATGGGGTTCGGTCAAACAATTTTGGTATGATGAAATCAAAAAATTAATGGTAACAGATCAATTTTCCGATTACATTAAAGCTTGACATTTGGATAAATCCTTTGTGATTGCAATGCGATGTTTGTAGCTGGTTAAGACTGGTTAAAATAACATATGTAATTAAACCCCAAGTAACTACGTCTGAGCGCGACGCCATCAATCGTTCTCAATACCGGGATTCAGGCTGTTACGGGTAACAGAGTCGGCCTATGTAAGAGCTGGTCTTGCTCAATAGCTTAGTGGCTTCTGACCGTCAAATTGATGTTCTGTGTACGCCTATTGCTGCATTTCGCAGGACAGCAGGAGAGTACCTTGAAACGCTTAACAAGCGTATTGGGTGAACTGTAATGTTTGCTGAGCCTGTAAAATTGATATAATAATAATATTTGCTGTGCTGTTACATGGCAATTACGACAGAAGTTTTGGCCACGAACAAGATACCCCGATTGTATACAACAATTGTTATTTTTTGTGATTTAAGTAATTCTTACTGTTGTCTTAAAATATTACTGTACCTCAGACTTTTTCATTGACGTAGCTTATTATTAGGTGCTTACTCTTCGATGGTAGATTACGAAAAATATTGGAAAATCGGAGTTTAGGTATCTGGTAAAATTGGTGTGAAACTTAATCAAATAATTAAGTAAAAATACATGATATTACTTAATTGTTCTGTGTGGATTTATACATGTCAACGACCTGGATCTCAATATTACACTATGTCTGCAAATATTGTTAAAGTAATCTGCGCGAAATTCTTGAGCCGATTAGAAAAGGCGCGTACGGTGTCACTAAGTCAAGTAACGTTGTTTTCGCCCTTGACTCCGTAGAATGCTTCCAATCCGCTTAAATAACTTCTGCTTCGATTGGCAAACCAAGACAAAGTAACATTGTGTTAGTCATGATAAAATTTGTAACGCCAAAATATATGGAGTGATATAAATTCTAATTTCAGAGCACAATTCACTAAGTTAGCATAATTGACTTTAGCTCATTGGTTTTGGTGAATCCTTTTTGCATTGGAGAGGTGATAATATTATTGTAATCATATTTTTCCGTGTCAGGATCCGTAGGCTCGTAAAAATGCCAAAGTAATTCCGCAGGGACTTTATTTCACTTCACAATCACAGTTACACTCGTAGTTCGCAGGTATTCGCTTCGTAGGGAGAGAACTCTTCGCTTCGTATTCGAAAACCGAATGCTCTGTGGGCGACCCTGCATGCTATTTATATCGATTTCCGGGCTTCCAGATCCTTCTACGCCCTTCGTTGAAGTAAACAACAACAACAAGAATTCGACATAACAATAGCGGGTCAGGTAAACAACCCCATTTCGGCTCTCATCTATGCCAATCTCTCCCCTTTTTCCTCAGGCATAAGGGTGAGATTGGCCTGAAGTGACCCAGGTAGTTTTTATTACTACCTGGGGTTTGCTTTTATTGCCTCCATTGTTTTTCAATGTGAGGGTCAGCCACCCTTCCAGAAACATTCACATGCCGACTTTCTCTTATCGGCTGTTCTTCGAGAAGCTTCGTAACAATATTCTTTTTTACATAATTTAATAAATATTATGACATTGATATTCATAGTGGTATTGATAGACAATATGATGCCATTAATGCAGTTATAGACGTAATTTGGTTTTATCGCCGTTTCGAAAGAGCTTTATCATGGAACAGACGAACTGCATGCAGAGACAATGTGAGCATTTATTTAATAAGGAAAGTATTTTATTATACTTAATTTATTTGTTTTAAGGATAATTCAACAAGGCATTGAGTTATTAAATATAATTAAATAGAAAGATTTTGAAGTAAACGTTCCCTTCGTTACAAACTATCACGTAACTAATTGTTAATGGGCCAAAATTTCTTGAAACAATGTTTTCGATATTAATTAATATTTGCGTTTTATAAAATTTGTTAAAATAAATACATTAATTATTTATTTAGTGACTTGGTTACTTATTATGTAGTATATAGAGGAGGACGTGGTCGGTATAAAGAAATTAAATAAAATGTCCTTGATTATTTCATATGTCAACTTCACGACATATCGTACGGTGTCGCGTTTTATCAACTTGCAAGTCATATGAGAGAGATTCGTTTATCTGCTTCGCCTGCTGTGCACTGTCTCGTGTAACAGCCTTCAGTTCACCTCAAAGAGATCGTATTTTATTTAAAGCCTATGATAAAAACTGTTTGTCGCAATTCGAGCATGATCATTTAATCGCATTCTTTTTCCGACGTTTTTGACAACACCAAAACTCGTCTATGGCTAACAAAAAAAAAACAGTCGACAAACGTGAGCAGAAAACGTTTCAAACTGTTTTAATTTTGGCTGTTTATTATATAGATTCTGACGTAAACCAATTGGGTTGTATTGACAGTGACATAAATGACAGCTGCCACTACTGACCGCCATCTTATACCCGATCTCTTCCAGTTTATTAAACGTCCTACATCCGATTAAGGAAATGTTCGAATATTTATAACAGACTTAAAAAAATAAAAAGTTTTTCAATACGTTTGTATTTTCTTATGTTTGTTACCTCAGAACTCCGTCATTTATTAGCGGACTTGGAAAATTTCTTTTTAATTTGAGAGGGTATACTTTCCGTTTGGTCCCGCTTAAATTTGAAGAAAAAATCACCCCTGAGGGTGAAAAGTAAAAGATGAAATCAAGAAATTCGCCTTCTTTAAATTAAAGTTGGTTTGTTTTAGTTAAAATGTTTACTTGTTTAAACAATAAATACATAATTGAAACGAATATTGCCGGATTTTTTTTTATACAAAGTCGAAGACTGAACATTATTGCAAAGTAGTTTTATTACGTAACCTTTCTCATTATGATGATGATGAGTTTTATTACAAATTATCAATATAAATATTGTAAAATAAAATGATTGAATGTTATTGTTATTTGAGACATAGCTCAGGACGGTCGATTGTGTTTTGATGAAATTTTATTAAATATGTTACCCACAGCATGTCAGAATGGCGACGAGGAAAAAACGTTTTCGTATTTTTTAAATTAGTTTCTATTAAAACCATGACGATTGCATGCCCATTCACACACTCACACCCTCACTTAAGAATTCCCTGTGTAGCGAATGGCATAGACGCACACAAATATGAAATCACAAACACTCATGACCCATGAACATATATTTATCTGTCACATAAATATCTACCTCGGACGGGAATCCAACCCGTTACCTATCGCTCGGCAGGCAGGGTCACTATTAACCGGGCTACTGGGTAATAAATTCAACAATTTGTGCAGATGAGCTGTTAATACGACGTTCACAATTCCCATTGCGTCGTGTTTCTAGATTACACTTTTCACAATGGCGAGCGTGATAGGATTACTTGACCCAGTACTAGGGTGACCACACTTATCACACATATATATATATATATAGGAATTCACAGGATTTTTTACAGGTTTTTTTTTACCGTTTTGTTTTTATTACCTTCATATTCTTAAACATATATAAAGTTTCTTGAGATGTTTATACGTGTTCGACGTAACTCAACAGATCGCTTTGTAAACACATCTTATTTCGATAAGTAATCTTTATTATAATACATTTTTCCTTATCAAGATGATTATAAGCATAATTCATGAATCTAATATGACGGAGTCAAAGGTTTGGTTTGGTATCAACCGGTGATTATAATCTGTGCAATGGGGTGAAAATACCACAATAAGTCACTGTCAAAGAACACGATATGTTATTACTACGAAACCTAATCGTGCAAATCGAATTTTAACAGCGTTTATTTAACATACTGTAAAAAAATATATGTAACACTGTCCTAAAATGTCTTCACATCATGGTGGTTAATCGGAATGCAGGGATCGTAATATGTAAATATGGAACATGATATAGGCCGGTCTAAGCGGACTAGTTGCATCACGACCGAGGGCGCTACAAACGAGCGATTTTTTTTTACATATAAAATAAGTTAACGCTTGACAACAATCCCACCTGATGGTAAGTGGTGATGAAGTCTAAGATGGTGAACGCACAAACGTATAAGAGCTCATTCTCTCTCATTTTGAAGGCTCGCTTCATAAATGTTTTTGTATTGAAGTGGTAAAGAAATGTTTTGGATTGTAGTGTATTCAATTAGCAATGAGTGCAAACTTAACAAAGCTCATGATACAGCCTCCTACCCAACCAGATAGATACCACTCAGCTTGAATAACGGTACTCATTCATGATGGTAAGGTTCTTAATATGGTTGTAGATCAAAAACTTTAAAAACCAGAGGAACAAAGATATTTTGAGTATTGCAGTTGCAGTTTGTGGAACCAGCCAACAAGCAAGTTCAGCGCATTGTTCCCTTCGGAAGTGACACCTCGGTGTTATACCTGGTATTAAAGATGCGTTTATAGTTTTCAGCAATCAAATTACTTTCAAGAAAAAGAGAAAAGTCCTACAATTACCAATTACCAATGTCATTCGGCTCGAGTCTCTTCAAATTATTTGAATTATAATGTGAGTTACAATTAATTATCTGAGTTGACCCACTACATGCAGATTTTCTCACGACGCACTCCTTAACCAAAATAGATGATAATTTCTAACTGACATATATCTTTGGAAAATATGTATGTCGTGCAGCATTCGTACCTAGAACCCCCACTCTAGACTGTTACTTCTGTTAAATGGTTATTATTATAGTAACACAAAGTTATTTGAACCACACACAAGTCATATCTTAACCATATTTTGTATCGTCTTCCATATCTTCTCGGTTTACAATATTTGGTCGCTATCTGGCTATCTAACAAGTGCCTGAAAGTCTCCTTTAACGAAGTGTTTTTTTTTGAGTTAAGGACGATAGCCTAGAAGTATTATCATACTCGTATCATCCAATCGAGTTCACGGGCTGAGGAAATGGAAAGATAAACTGTTAGAAATAGTTTTAACCGTACTGTCAATCTGACAGTAAGTGGTCACAACCACCTTCTTTTTGTTCTCGAGGAGGAAACCTTCAAAAGGTACCCGGTGCTGTGGGAGCAATGGCGGGTTATGTGAGATTTTTACCGCACTGAAACCCGCGCCCGGTGCTCTTCATCTGCGCTATGTAGAGGACTCCGCGATCTCCATAGAAACGCAACCGGAGTCATCTGAGCGCTGCGCCTCTATCGGACTCTGCCTGGGAAGGACAACATGTCCCACCCCGCACAACTTGATCGTATCGACGGTACGCGGCAACTCATACCGTCGTCCTTCTAAGGTCGAGCCGGACGGTTCGAGCTCCCACTGTTACCGCCCGCAACCCCGGAAGCCCCCTTTCAGGCGCCTCTTACGACAGACCTGTTAGACACTGACGCGTTGATGGTGAAAAAGAAAACGGATGACCGCGTTCAGTATCGGCCCTAACTAACAGTAAACGAAGTGCGTTAAACATTTTACGGTCAATTCCAGAAGTCAACATACACAAATAGCTTCGGTATAACACTGGTTAGTTTTTTTTTTTACATAAAATAAGTTAACGCTTGACAACAATCCCACCTGATGGTAAGCGGTGACGAAGTCTAAGGTGTTGGACGCTCCAACTATAATAGCCTATTCACTCTCCTCTCGGGTGGTACAGGGACCGGCGACCAGGAGCGAAGCGTCTTATATGAGCTTGTGAATTCAACAACATTTCTTGATGTTACCATAGACTCTAGATTACAATGGCATCCTCATAAAGGCCTTCTGGTAAACATGTTACTGTAGTAGTCAGTTAAAAAGCCATTGCTTCTATTGTTAAGAAATTGCTCTTAAGTGAGGTATAGACAGCAACCAACTCGGTTTTCGAACCAGTCCACCACATAATCCATGTAAACAGCATATACTCGTATATGGACTAAAAAAATGTCGAATACATATGTATGCGAACAGGAACGCGGATACTATTGTTAACCACATACTAGGGATGTTATGGATATAAAATTTCGGATCCGGATATGGATACGGATATATGAATAATATTTTACCGATTACGGTTACGGATATGAAATTATTTCGGATTATCCGACTGTTATCCGAATGTAAAAAAAAATATTATCTATTTACGAGGTAACAGTAACTTACTTTCTAGTTATTATTTGTTATTATAATCATGGAATAAAAACCTTAAAAATCTAATTATAAAAACGTTAAAAGATGAAGCGACGCGGCTAGTGTATCGGCGGAGACAGCGGAAACCTGTTATAACGTGTTTTATTTAGACTCTAAGCCTTTTTATCGGATATATTTTTGTAACGGCTATCCGATAGCTTCCGTTACGGTTGCGGAGCTCCATAACATCCTTGAAGTGCACATTAAAATATGTTATACCAGACATTCGTAACAATATCCCACTGCAACTGATGCTGTTTGTGCCAATAGTATTAAAAGAAAATTATCCAGCTATTTCCTTGGGGCAATAACTTAATTTATTTAAAGTAAGTAAACTTAGTTAAGTATATAACATAGCGCTTATTTTTATTATGGGATGGATGCCGTGGATTTTATAGGGACTCACGTAGAGATCTCTTCGAAGAAATCAACATATTAATTTTTGTATTGCAATACTCTGTTCATGTTAAGCACACCCCTAATGTTGCGCGCCAGGATTCTAGGGTTGGCAGAAATACTTCTGTAGTTTAGAAACGACTTTATTGGCCTCGATAACACAAAAAGGCACTTATTTATACACCAATCTCTCCTTTTCCTTATTTATAGATATTGCAGGTATTCAAATATGTAACTGTAACTACCGGTCGGCCTCGCCGACTATTTATGCATATATCTACTGCTATTTATACTGCTACTAAAATTTTGGACCCGTTACTCGTCGACACGTATCATCGACGCTAAAGTTATAAAGAGAGAGCGCGAATTTTGTGAATTTATGTATACGCAGAGGATTATCTCCGGAATCACAATAGAAATTTGAATTTTTTTTTTTCATTTCAAAGGTACATTATTTCGGATGAACATAGTATGAAACAAATTTTCATCACCTCTCTGTCTGAATGCGATAATCTCAAAACTACGAGGAGAAATAGAAAAAAATATAAAAATCCTGATAAAAATGAGCAATAACATCGTATACGATTAATATTTGTGAACGTTAAAACCATGTTGCCCGAAACGAAGCGAGGACAAGTGAGTGAGGTAATGAACATAACAATAGGCAAATTCGAGGCCGAGCCGGAGTCAGTAACGACTGTACCAATTGATATTCGACCTTATAGTCCAAGCATAAGGTAGGGATCCGCCTAACACAGCGAAGCGTTTTGACATTGTATTGCGTTACAGAAAAGTTTATAAAATTTATTACCTTTTTTTCCGTCGAACGTTCGCAAATATTCTTGATAATAGTATACGAGTAATAACAATTAAAACTGAATATAAATACGTATTGTACAAGACTGAAATTGCGAGCGAAATAAAATCGTATACATTCAATGCTGCGCGGCGTAGTGTCGCAAACTATCTTAAAGAGCCGCTACGGGCAGGATAATTGCTCTTCTCTTTCTCTTATCTCTCCTTCCCTATAGAAGAATCCATGAATGATAAGAACGCCTGGAATTAATAGCACCGCTAGCTGCGCACACATTAAAAACGTTTTCTGTATTTACTGTTGGTTTAAAATATTTGCTGAGGAGTTTCTTTCGCAATCTTTTCTCTTCAATGCAAAAGCACGATAAAAGAAAGAAAATCCGTATCCGAAATTATCGACAAAATCCCACAAAATTTCAGATAGCCAAAACCGGTAAAATATTATTCAAGGATCCGTATTCATATCCGGATTTTTTATTACAGCGCACAGCTATAGGTAGTACAAATAGGTAAAATCAATACAAAACTTGAGAACGAATGAACATTAATTAAAACTATCGGCAACTTTTCTGTTTAGCGCATCCCTAATCCTAATCAAGGGCTCAGCTCATCTCGGTTTTCTGTTTAATTATCATCGACTCCTTATAATTTCGAACCGTCCATTAGGAGTTCGGAAATCTGAGAATTTATCCAATTAAAACGTATTTTGTTCGCCTTTATTTAGCCACTCGGTTTCAGTGGCTTCACTCGAGTTTGGTACAACGAAATAGTTAATTATTGCATTTAAAAATAATTTCATTTATGGGAAATAGTGTTAACTTTTTGATTGGCTTTAAAACTGTGTAATTTATAATATTGGTCTGGGGATCAATGCTGTATGATCCTTTTACAAGGAATTGTCACACAAACTTTGGACAACCCCAGCCCAGTTGTAATGACTCTGCCTACCGAGTGAAGCGACACATAATGTTTGTTCTCGAGTCATGGGTGTTTTTAATGTCATACTTTTGTGTGTCCATGCCGCCTGCAAACAGGAAATCCTGGTGCGGGGGTGGGTGTGTAAACGTTTATTTATTCCGGTCCTTGTACAAAAAATTCGATGCGAAATTTATAAGTTTGTAAATTTTCCTAAACACCGAAAATATTTTTGGATATATTTTATGGGTTTGATAAATATTTTTTTACAATTAACTTAATAGTCAGTCACTTTTAAGTCATTGAGGTAATATACTGTCCCGAATAAACCATACTTACCTACTTGTATATACAGTTATTAGAAGGTCAAATTTCACATATCATCCTTTTAAAGTTAAAAATATTCTGAATAATTTTGCAATAACAATCCTTCATGGCGTCTTTATTCATTATCATTGACCTAGCCTCAAAGGATTCTTGTTAAAAAAAATAAGATAAACAGGCGGGAACATTTTGGCGGGAACCGCATCGGCCTACGAATGAATCAAATCTATGAATCAAATGAATGCTAGCTGAAATATTTACAAAGTGTAATAATTGTGTTATTTCCTGTATTGTAATATAGTTTATTTTCGGTATTATTTTTATAAACTTTGTTTAAATCGCTATAAAACGCCCAATAAGTTACAGTCAACTAGTATCGCCAACATCGTGATACAAACGTGTTGAAATTAAACAAAGCTCAACACACAATAGGACCATTGTGTCTCGTTAATGGGATTTAACGCAGACAGGGCCAAAGCCGAAAGGTCGTCTCTACGTTATTTAGTTTGGTTCAAAATATAGTTATACTCTTAGGAATTTGTAGTTATGGCTTGTGATAGTAGAAAAGTGTAAAGGAGAACGCGAATTAAAAGTTTTCACAAGTGATCTTACGTTTGTACGTGTAATAGTGCGTTTGTGTGAGCTTGCGTATTGAAAGCTTTGGGAAAAGGGGTTTTAAAAAGAAAATATTAAATACTTTTTAAACTTGATACCATTATTATAACAAATAAATATTATAATATCGCACTTCTGACATTGCATTCGTCTCATTCTCTCACATTTTAGTTTTCTGAGTTTCAATTAATCATACTACATGTGAAATACATACGAATCTTTTTTTAAGCAGCTTCCACAATAACGATATACAGAAAGCATTATCGAAACTACATAATTAATTCTTATACAGGAATAGCTAAATTATGCATAGAAAGTCTGAATTACTTATAAGTTACACAATATGTACATATTTTACAATTGGTTATAATAGAGAAGGTTTACTACTAATTTTAAAAGCACCTCTTAAGCCTCGCGAAGTTGTGCATCAACGGTTATTAAAAAAGTTCTGGTTCAGCTTGCGCTTTATTCAGTTATGCTGGTATTAAACAAATCGATGTCAAGCTTACCAGAAGTCTTTTTTGAGCTTTCCCTTTACGGGAGCTTCGAAACAGCAACACTCTGATGGACTTTGGTATTTAGTACTCGGTACAGAAAACATCTACCATTTTTAATACGTAAATAAAAAACATTTTTTTAATGTTCCAAAGTTGCCACATGCGTATATACAAAATTACGCATTAATTCGAACTATGGTTCAAAAGATAAATATCAGTGTCACCAGCGCCACCTATCGGGCACTAACGTAACTATCGGAGTGGCCATGTCACCCTTTATATGTATGCAAAATTTCATATCAATTGGGCTAACGGTTCCCGAGTTTTAGGTGAGTTTAGGTTCTCTTTTATTTAGATATTGACTAGATATTGGCTTTAGGACTGCAACGTAAGGTCAATTCAATGTACACGATATTAAGGGATGAGGGGGTTGGAAGAACTTATTTTTCTTTTCAATTTTGAAAATTGTTTCGGCCTGGACATTTAAACAATTTGCATTATCTGGCCTTCTGGCAGTAGAAAGTAGAGAAATATCTCTTGATCTTTTGATAGATGACTCCGTTGTAATAACATTTATTAGTTTCTGTTGGCATTGTTAAAATGAAATAAACGCAATCGACGTTTTTGTGGGGCTACAGTTAAATGTAATTAAAATCGAAACATGCAATAAAATTATAACTGATCGCTTTCTGTACATTAAAGATATATTAGATTATATAGATATATAAACGATTATTAGGGGCTTTTTTAACGTGATAGAATCCAAAACAATAGTTGTTAAAATTTGTGTCTGTTTGTCTGTGCGTTTGTGCGCGTTAATCTCAGAAACGGCTTATCCGGTTTAGTTATGGTTTTCACCAATGTATTGCAGTAAGCATCGCTTAATATTTAGAGTCGTTTTATTTCAATCCATCTACGAATAATGGTTTATGGTAATGAAGTTATAAATTAATATATTTCTAATTCATTAATAAAATTCAGTTGTAAAACAATGCAGGTGCTATTTTTAAGTTTGAGGCGTTCGTTTTCTGAAGCGACGCGAGGGTGGTTTGCTAGTTTTGTTATCTCAAGAATCTTGCCCCTAGAATACTGTTTATGTTGATGGAGATGAAACTATATGAGTTTTCCTACAATAACTACAATCTATTTCGGTTTTTAACTGTTGTGTTGACTGGTATTTAAGTGAGGCACCTGCTTCAAAAATAAACAACAGCAGCTTCATTAATTAATCTACATAAACTATCATTGTTAAAAATGTGCAATATTTTTTGATCTTGTCAACACTGGATTATAAATTAATTACAATAATCTGTGTACTGTAATTCTCTTTTTAATTGTTGAAGGATGGCGCGAAGTTAAAAAATGTAATGACCGCGAAATTTAAAATCGTTACATGAATTCGCTAGGTAGGTTAGGAACTTTTTTTTTTCATTCGGGTTCAATTACAGTATGAAAAGTTGCGATTAAGGTATTCCTTATTCCATATAGAAATATTTGAATGCTAAATAAAATTAATTCGAAATATCTATTAATAAATTGCATCATAATATATGGATGGAAAAAAAAACTGGTTATCAATCAACCTCACTGCCTATAGTATAGTATGAGTATAAAGGATAGATCCCAGGAGACTACGCTTCGCTCGGCGGTTTTATTATAATATCATGTTTTACCAGGGAACATATTTATTTAGATACAAAAACCATTAAATAAATTAGACGTATTCGTATTTGGATAATGTAATACAGCGCCATCTCACAAAACTTTTAGGTAACATTAAGGTTATCATCTATTGGCAATAATAGAAGTACCATAAAAGTTTACGAGATGGCGCTATAAAGCAAATTAATGTTTGACAACAATTCCACCTGATGGTCAGTGGTGATGAAATGTAAGATATTAAATGCACTAACTCATAAAAGCCTATTCAATCTCCACTTGAAAACTCTCACATAATAAGTAGCCGGGAGTACTGACGCGGGAAAAATTGCTTTAGTTGTTTTAATGAATGACGACGCAAATTGCAATTCTTTACATTCTGAAAAGTAGGAGCCAAGGTGAATCGGATCCTCTTGGCAGTGAACAGACATGTCTGTATTTTTGTGGCATTGAATCTCACTAGGTTGGTATCGCCCCATTCGGACAGTGCCCGAAGTGTGCTTCATAGTTTCTACCGTTGCTTCTTTTTCAGACTGTATTTCGTCACTTCATACGCTACATAATCTTACAGAGTGTAGAAGTAATTGAAATTGGTCAATAATTACTACGGTAGGAACGGCTGCCTTTTTTGGTTACAGGTTGCACGTTGACAAGCATCTAGTTTATGTAAAATCGCGTTTTTTTTTGAGGAATCATAACTTATAGGTAAACTAAAATATATTTTTGTTTTGTAAAAATAAAATTTTTTTCTTTGAATCAAACCTTGTAGCCGTTTCCAAGACCCAGGAAATAAATAAATATATATGTAATTAAAGAATCGTTCATGTATAATATTACTAATTTAAAAATAAGTTGACTAACATTTCATACATGTATTTGAAATGAATACAGACCATATTATGATTATGCCAGAGGATACCTTTTTAATTTTGGCGTAAATGAATTACAAACTTAATAGTTTCAACAGAAAACAGAACTAAGATGGCTTTTCCTTTCTTACGGCATTTTTCTTATGCGAAAGTAAGATACATATATTTATCTTAACTATTAGTTTCACATTTTGCGATGCTCTATTTACATATTTGGTATTGTTTTGTGAATCGGTTTGCATGCGTGGAACCAACGATAATTTGTACAAAGTCACAAATAACACTACATTAAAATGATTAGAACCGTGACACTCCCTGTAGTTATTCTATTATTGTCACCTAAGCAATTGTCCTAATTAATATTTTGGGGAAGTAAACAGTGTTTTGAAATACGCAAGGACCGATTGTAAAGCCTAATTCAGTTGGACAATGCAGAAATCTAGTAAAATTAATTCAGCAGGGCCTGAAAGGTCAGACGCATACCTGGATCCTTAATATCTTTTGGGGATAATCGTTGAGGGTAAACGTATTCTAAAATAATACTCGTAATCTTAACACTCTCTCTCATGTTCTTACAATTATTATTTTGTATAATGTGATAACCCTGTCGAAATATTTTTAATGTTAATATCTTTTTTTCTTTCTTAATCTTTTTTTTAATGTTAATAGCCGACAAACGAGCAGACGAGCCACCTGATGGTAAATGGTCACGAAGTCCTACCACCAAGCAGGCTGGCTTCTGTCGCTTCTTACGACACCCTGTTCTGCCAGCATGGGATTAGGGGGAGTATTCTAAGCCGCCCCAATACGACTATTAATATATCTCTATAATATGATCTAATAATGCAACGATTGAGTGACACAGAGATTTAAACAGCATTTGATATATCGCTAACCCAAACCATAAATTGTCGGTTTGCGAAATGCGCTGAAATAGTCCACATGGTTTAAAACACTTAACTTATCGGCGTTGAATAACTGCCAAAATACTTAAAACTAGATTCCCATAATGTGGGTATTATACTTTTAACTTAATGATTTGAGATTGAACCGGCTTCTTCCATCTATCACCATAGTCTATAAAGTTCGATTGCTGGACTCCAGTCCGAGACAGCAGGAAGTCAAAAGAGACTCAAGTCTCTTCTTTCTCATCCACTGGCCATGTCAGTAGATTTGACTAATCTCCGAGAATATTAAGAAGAACTTTCAGCTTTACTAAAGATGCCATACTTCACCAAAACAAGCAATAATTACTTCAGGATTCGAACCCAAGTTATCCATGCAACATTCAAAACTCTAGCTAGACGATCAATGGTTACATATCAACGAAATATTAACAAAGTCAGTTTTATCGTACCTCGTTAAAACGTCGTATTAATGTCCGTACAGTGGCAGCCGGGCGCGATGTTTGGGCGGGCGGTGCCCTTCGAATCATGTGTCTGTCGCTCGCCACACTCAACGCTCCTTCTCCGCCCAAATCCAGCGTCACTTGCCGCAGGTAGTCGATCGGTGGCACCTGGGAACAAGGGGTTGACTTTAAACTTAGTCAAGCGCGAATTGGGCTGCGAAGTACCGCAATATTACCACTGAATATTTTGATTTGATTGATGATTTGATGTGATTTGAAATTTTGCCGAATGAACTTCGGGCAATATAGGTGAACTGCTAAAATGACGAGTTTAACAATTTCACAAGTGTCAATATGACGACCGTAGCTCAGTTGTTAGTGACCTTACCTGCCGACCGGGTATGAGAAGTCCCAGGTTCGATCCAGACATCGCGTGACAGATAAGTCTTTTTTCTGAGGTCATGTCTGTTTGTGATGACATATTTGTGTACGTCATGTCATCCGCAACACAGGAAATCCAAGTGCAAGGGTATGAGTGTGTGTGTTTACTTATAAAATGACAGAGACGTTACGTAAGTACGAACGGCGGTGACCACTTACCATCAAATAGCTCGTCAATTAATTAAACGGTTATAATAATAAAGGTTTTCCAATAATTAAAAATCTATCTATACATATAATAAAATTCTAACTAATCGCTTTCTGTACCTGAACGATATATAAGAAAAAAACATTATGAGGAACCTTTATTGATTCAATAGAACACAAAACAATAGTTGTTAGAAATTTTGTTTGTCTGTACGTCTGTTTGTATGTGCGTTTGTTCGCGCTAATCACAGAAACAGATTCACTCAAAGTTTGTAACATTGCAATCCGTCCATAAATAAAGTAGTTATAAATTAATATTGTAGTAAATAATTAATAATAGAACGAGAAAAATCCAGTCCTAAGACAATGCAGATGTTGTTTCAAAGTATAAGGTAGTTTTCTGAAGCGAAGCAGTTTGCATGTTAATTATAAATTTATCTGAAGACTTAAAATAAGCACGTGTCTAAGTTAATTCAATTAAAAGCCCTTGTCTTGAACTTTTATTTGACCGCCCAAGTTATTCAATTAGGTAGAGGAAGTTAAGGCTAAGTATAGAAGTTTTATGATAATTTTTCTGTTTTATATCTCACGAAGCGGTTGTGTATTTTGATACTTGCATTATCGTTGGTACGTTTTCCTTATGTTGCCATATAAAATAGGACGGATTTCTTCTTTCACGCTGCAATGTCACAAAGGGATCTTTATACAGGCAGTTGAGAGGAGATCAATCACCTCTGTGCCCGAGTTCTCTCTTCGTCAAGCGTTCGGTTCAGTAGCGTATTTAATTAAATTTCAAAATCAGATACGCTCCTAAGCTTAATCTTCGCGAAAAACGTCCACAATTTCAGTGATTTATTACGTAATTTATTTCGTCACTTGTTATAAGCGCTCACAACACATGAATGACATCGACGTACAAAAATGTAACTAACACCCATGACTCGATGTCTGCCACGCCGGGAATGGAACCCGGGATTCCGTTGCTCGGCAAATATGGTTTACCAACTGGGGTGGTTCTATTCATCTATATTATTAAAATTTAAACCGGCAACCGAGCAGATCCACAAAGGTTGGCTACTAAATCCACTATTACGTACTGAAACACTAGTGGCGTTTGCTTCAGGTCTCTTCAATTACTTGGGAATTTAAATTAAGCCCGATTAAGATACAAATGACAGTGCCGTGGTGCCCTCTCACACCTTGTGTAAAATCAGGTCTAGGCCAATAAACATCATTTTCCCCACCAACTGACATTGAGGACCTGATTCAGCATGGCGTCATATTACTACGATAACAGACGTCGAAGCAATACCTCGTAGCTACCGCCTAATCATTTCTACTGCACAGTGACTCGTTTAATATGCTATCTAAGAAATATAAAACGTTGAAGCAATGTAATCCATAACGAACGAACAAACGACCTGATGGTAAATGGTCACCGTCGCCCATAGACATCAGCAAGACCAAAGATATCACTGATGCGTTGATAGCCAGGAAATGAGAAGAAGAAGAAAGAAAGTACTGGCTCTCCTGCCTCCAGCCGGAACACGATGAGTCTCTGTCGCATCTTACGACACCCTGTTCCGCCAGCATGGGATTGAGGATAGTATTCTAGGCCGCCCCAATACGGCTAATCTGCCTGAATGGGATTCGGGAGTTTGGTTGTTTTGCACTTACTAACACGAAACCTAAAGTTTTTAACAGGTTATACATAAAAAAAAAGATTTTCGCACGGCATTTGTGTCGTAGAGGATCCCCAAATATACTCCAAATAAACGTAATGAGGGCATAAACCTCATGCAATTAGCGAGTAAAGAAAACAGGAAAAGTTTATGGTTTCTAGATTTAATTGAAGCCAACCTGTTTTCCGACGATGTTTTTACCGAATAAAGTTCCCATCTGTCAGTCCCTTCTCTAAATTTTTTTGGGCTTTACTTGGGTGTGGTAAGCGTGGCATCCTTAACAAATAAATAGTCGTTGTAAATAGTGAGCCTATTAGTTTAAACGTTGGCGTAGAATCCGGGCTTAAATCCCGCAATTACATCATTTAACTCCGTATACATCCTTTCAGACCCATTTCACAACATTAAACTTTCATTATAAACAATTATAATGTCTAATAACTTCAAGTCATAAGACAACCTTTGAAAATCCTCTCAAGGCTTTTCGTACGATGAAATAACAGGTTTTCAATTCCAAAAAGTATATCGAGGTCTCTTTATCGATAACAAAGCCAACTTAACAATATATTCAGAAAATACTTCATGAGCCGAAACTGAGCTCTGGTTCAGTTTTATTATTAGAGTCGGAGATTTAGGAGATCAATCAAAATTATTTCCAATTCAGTATAAAAGCTGCGCGCTGTTAAAATAAAAGGTTCTTCTTGAGGGTATTAAAGTCCAAAAATAAAGCGAATTCCAATGAAAGCAAATCTGATAGAAATTTATGGTGTCGAAATTTAGTATTTCTAATTATTTTGCTTATTGATTCACTGGCGAATTAAAATTGTCGCCTACGAGCATTACGTTTTAAATCGTTGAAAGTAATATTTTGAATTAATTAATTTGAGTTGTGAGTTAAGAATTGAAATCTATTATACGACTAAATAATTAATAAATTTGGCTTTTAAGGAAAGTGCATAGAAGTTCGGTAATCGTAGGTCCAGCGAACGATAACGCGAACCAAACACCGCGCCACCGCAACGCACACACCGCGCCACCGCAACGCACACACCGCGCCACCGCAACGCACACACCGCGCCACCGCAACGCACACACCGCGCCACCGCAACGCACACACCGCGCCACCGCAACGCACACACAGCGACAGCACAACGCACAACGCTACGAAAACCCTACGACAACGTGACGCACATGGTATGAAACGCAACCTACCCAATGCATAATTATCGTAGAATCATTAACAAAATGGATTCCAACAAGGAGATTCTGCTGTTAAAAATAAAATATTTGAAAATGACAAAAAAGGCTAGAAAACGGATAGAAAACATTTTAAAGCTTTTAATAAATTGATAATGATATTTTGTGCTTTGCTATAAAAAAAAACTATTCACTTATATTACTTCAAATATCTTGAATATAATACTTTAACACAAAGCGATGAACAAGTCAGACAGTTAAATAACAAAAGGGATCCGGGCGTGATTGTACATGACAAGGAGCTTGAATCGCGTATGTGCGACGTGTGCGTTGCAATGTCGTCGTGTGCATTGCAATGTCGTCGTGTGCGTTGCAATGTCGTCGTGTGCGTTGCAATGTCGTCGTGTGCGTTGCAATGTCGTCGTGTGCGTTGCAATGTCGTCGTGTGCGTTGCAATATCGTCGTGTGCGTTGCAATGTCGTCGTGTGCGTTGCAATGTCGTCGTGTGCGTTACAATGTCGTCGTGTGCATTGCAATATCGTTGTGTCGACATATGGCTTACCTACATATATGTCGAATACCTACACTGGAAATCGCTTGTGAAAAGGAGCAGTTGAAGAAACAGGTAGTTGGATATTACTGCGCTGTGGTCTTAATTATAGTGTAGGGTAGTTTCTTTCTATGCTAAGCTCTTTACTAGCAGGTAATGCAACGTTTGAGCAGGACAACGTCTGTCGTGTACGCTAGTTATGTATATTTTTATGATTCAATGGTTAGACATAACATAGCCTGTTACTCCATCAACCAGATAAATAACAATGTTTGAAGGTAAACTAATTAATAAGTAAACAAAAACAAAACGTTTAACACACTCACATCCCGCACTAGGATCCCCTGTGTTGCAGGCGGCATGGACATACACAAATATAAATATCAATGATCACTCTTTTATTAAATCAACTCGCACCCACCATCACATACATTATCAATGAATCTTTATCTTCTGGGGTCTTTCCTACTCTCTGGCGTAAAGCCTATATTAGCCCACTTCCTAAAATATCAAACCCCTGCACTTTTCAAACCTTCAGGCCAATATATATCTATCTTACCCATCCTTTCAAAAATTCTTGAAGTAGCGGTTCATAAACAAGTATTCGCTTTCCTTTTTAGCAACAATCTCCTTAGTCCCTTTCAATCCGGATTTCGGCCAGGACATAGCACTATTACTGCTCTTCTTAAGGTAATAGATGATATTCGTGACGGCATGGAGAATAAATTGGTCACTGTTCTCTTTCTAATTGATTTTTCCAATGCTTTCAACATGATGGACAATGATATCCTCCTTGCCGCATTACAGCATTTCAGGTTCACTCCCACGACACTGGATTGGTTATCTTCTTATCTTAGAGCCAACAGGCAGTTCGAGTTAATCGCACTCTTTCGGACTGGTGTGATCTTACTACTGGCATACTTCAGGGTGGGATACTGTCTCCTCTTCTCTTCGCTGTATATACAAATTTCCTTACTTATTCACTTGACTGCTCCTACCATCTGTACGCGGATGACCTGCAGGTTTATGCATAAGCGAACGCGAATAACATTAGTCAAGCCGTAACCACTATCAATAGGAACCTCCACAGTGTAAGTGAATGGTCTCTTAGGTACGGCATCAAAGTAAATTCTTCAAAATGCCAGGCTATCATTATTGGTAGCCCCAGGTAATTGGCGAAATTAGACCTAGCATCTGTATCGCCTGTCGTACTTAACGATTCTGTCATCCCATACTCAACTACTGTCAAAGATCTTGGATTGCACATTGATTCCACACTGAGCTGGTCAGTTCACGTCAGTGAGACTTGCCGCTCGGTATACGCTACGTTACGCAGTCTGAATCGCATTCGGAACTTTCTTCCTATTCGGGTTAAAGTCACTCTGGTGCAAAGTCTTATTTTCCCAATTATAGATTATGCTGATGTGTGTTGTTCCGACATGTGTGGAGACTTTCTCAATAGGTTGGATCGTCTCATTAATTACGCCATTCGCTTCATCTACTGTCTACGCAAATTCGACTACATCTCTTCCCATCGTCGCCAGCTTAAATGGCTTCCAATTCGTGAGCGCAGACAGATTAGATCACTTAACACTCTTTATACTGTGTTATTTGACACCACGTCCCCAAGATATCTGAAACAAAAGTTTCAGTATCTTTGTAATGATCATGAACGTCAACTTCGTTCTCCTGATTCTCTTGCGTTGTCAATTCCACTTCATCGATCCGGTTTTCTTTCCAACTCTTTTACTATTTATACAACTCGGCTTTGAAATACCCTCCCGGATGACATAATTAGGGTTACTACCAAGCAGGCCTTCAAAATGAAAGTCACAGATCATTACTTGAAGCAATGGGGTGTTAGTTTTATGTAAATTACCTCGCTAATTTAGTTTGTCGTCTATAGAGTAACGTAGTTTTTATATTATACACATATTCTACTATTCGGCTATATCTGGCTACGAATTTGGCACGGTTGATGGTTTTTAGGACGCCTGCTCAGCGGCGGGGTCCTCCCCTCATAACACCGGGAGACACTTGTTCTCCCGAGCTTCAGCCCGGGTAAAAAGGGTGATCCTTGGGACCCAAATAGCCCACGCACCCGCCCGCAAGCGGGCGGGCGCGTTTGAAGACAGATTGTTGTTGTTTCGTTTTATATATACGTACATATATATTTACTTATATATATTCCTACAATATAAATATTATATTAAATTATTATTCATGCATTATTTATCATCTCTTTATTATATTCCGCCTTCGATTTCTCTGTTTTTCCCTAAGGTCGGCTGGCAGAGAATGCTTTTAGCATTAAGCCCACCTGTTGTACCGTTTAATTTATTTTTAAAGGTATAATAATGTTTCAAATAAAAATAAAATAAAATATAACAACACAAACACCCATGAAACGAGAACAAATGTTTATGTGACATCAATGTCTGCTCCAGTTGAATCGAACCCGGGACCCCTCGCTCGGCAGGCAGGCTCACCACCAACTGGGCTATGGGGTCGTAGTTTAATAACAATGACAATATTTTATAATTAACAATACAGTGAACAATGAGATAGCAGAGCACTTATTAGCGGAGCCTTAGAACAAAACATCCCGTCCAATACAATGGATAGATTAAGTTTTGTGACTTAATTATAAATTATTAATTTACCACCAAACGAACTGGCTTCGCTTCTGAAAAGACGGATAAGGTACACTAATTTAACTGTACAAAAACGGAGTCGTATTAATCACGCATTTTACAAGTTTTCCTTGAACTCCATACATTTAAACCTAATCGTAAATCACTCTATCAATTGGTAAAAATCATGAAAATCATTTTGACTGATACTGACATTATTTTATCGTGTAAAAAAATTATTTTCGTATTTAATTTGAATACATAATGAACATAAATATGTTCTGTAAACTAAAACAGGAGACTCTATGAGCAGTAGCTTCCAATGGATTGTGGAAACCACAGAGGGTCCGACCAGTTTACATTGACATTGTTAAAACCTAATTTCCAAGTTTCTGTTTGAATTCAAGGGAAGTTTACGAAACACTGGTACGTTAAATTTTCTGTGGTATTGTTAATTTAGAATTCTAATTTGTATTACGTCAAAGTATGGTCTTATCAAATCAGTAGGTATTTACTATAATGGGTAGTTTGTACCTACAGACGAAAGGACTGATAATTACATATCCTTATACCAAAGAGGATCCCTTAGGTTGTACATGGGCGTTTTGATCGGTTTAATCGCAGATATTATACAATTTAATTGGAAAGGGTACTCACGATTTTTGTGTACTACACCGATATTTCAGTTCAGTTACATAGGTATCATACATCTTTTGCTGAGGAAAGAAGAGGCGAGTGCCATGTTCTTCCCCATAGAAGTCGGTCTTTGTACCACCCAGCTTAATCTGATGGTACTCATGCATGGTAGACCTGTTTGGTAAGCTACCATCCTCTTCGCTTATCTCAGTGTATTCTCAACGTTTAGGTACAAAGCCAAAGAGTTGGTTGTAAATGGGAACCCGCTCTGTTCCTCATCGTTAATGCGTCGGTGAAGTCTTTGATGTTATTTATGGGCAGCGGTGCTCGTTTACCATCAGATAACGTCAACAAATAAGTACGTTGATTGTGTTTATGAGTAACTATGATTGTATTTAAGCATTGACTTATAATAAAAAAAATGCTATAATCGCTTTCTTACGGAATGTGACTTAACAATTTATATCAAACCTAAACTTCAAATAATTTATTTTATAATGTACTAGCTGTACTCTGCGCGCGTTGCTACGCCATCAACTAAAATAAATTTGAAGGAAAGACATTACACAAATATTCAATTCATTTTGAGTCATTTTATTGATTTCAGTGGCGCCATCTGTCGAAAATTGGTCGTACCAACTCAGAAACCTTCGTGGGCTCAATACTTTGTTAATGATCATCACATGATCACAGGCATAGTTTACGATTCTATTAAGGACATACAGACAAACATTCATTTTTATATAAATAGACTAGCATAGGGCCCTCACTTCGTTCGGGTTGGAAAGTTACTATTATATTGACATTATATATATAGCTTACATCCATGCAGTAAAATGTACCTTTAAAATGGTAAAAGGATTTTTCAGATAAGTGCCGTGCTCCCGGTAATAACTTTCCGCATATCAACAAACTCACAAAACTCGCACTCTCTTTTTAGATTTATTAGATTACATATAGATAGATTTATCAAAACGCCTATAAAACATTATTTTTCTTCAACTCCTGTTTTGAAAAGATGCCTTATAATAAAGGAGAAGAAATGGCGAACTCCCCAGCACATCTTTTAAAAACAATAACGTAATTTATAAAAGATATATACTGGAAATTGCACTCGAGTTGAACTTAATATAACCAGCATGGCTGATTGGCTCAGTGTAGCAACTGCAAAAATGGTAAACACGTCTGATTTATATACAATACGATATTACCCCTCTATCGAATAGATTATTATGCAATTCAATACGAAATCCAATTCAATTCCGTTATTACAGATAAATAATAAAATGGTCTATAAAATCTATAATCTACCTGTCCCACAGCTGGACATAGGTCTCCTATGATAACGAGACAGGAATAAGACATCTAGTTTTCAAACTATGTGCGTATTGGGAAAAAAAAATATCGTGAGGAAACCAGCATATGTCAAAGTTCTTCATACTTGGCCAGGGTGACGGACTATGACCTCTTAATATTTTGAGTGGGCACCTGACCCAGCAGTGGGCCAATATACATTGTAATTAAGAAACAATTATGATGAAAATATACGGGTTATAATGTATTAAATGTCTAATGAACATTATTAGAACTGTATCGGGTTTGTTTTGAACCAGTTTGCTTTTGCACAGTTCTGTTTATTCTCCGGAATCGAGAAAAACCCCTATTTAATAATCCGAACAACCGCACGTCGCAATGATCTGGGAATACTTCAGAGGGAAACTCATTACACGATTTGCTAGTACGCGGTAATAACTGCGAAACCCGACGCCCGATGGCGTCACATGGTGTAATATTCATAACAACACGTCTCTGTTGAACCGCTCGGCTCGTTTCTCAGACTCTTCATATAAAATGAGATGGTCGAAAGTGAATAGTCAATAATGTTAAGTTATATAAAACGTTAAATGTTAGTCTGAAGACTCGCGTTATTCATTATCGATCGACCAGGTTTAGGCAACTTCTGAATACAAATCAAATATTCAATTAAATTCTTGGCTCCAATTCAATCAATGACCGATTAAAGAGTATTAGTATCTGCTCGTAATTGAGGCCGCCTGGAGCATGGTCGAGATGCTGTTTAGTAAAAAAGCACACTGCTTAGTGAAAGAACAACTTTAAAAATTCTTACTTGAAACCCTTCGACACGTCACGGAAACGTCAAGGTACAAAATTCTAAGTGTTTCACGGTACAACACAAATACACCTTTAAATAGATTTGTTTGTGAGTTCACAGTCGGGCCCAAATATCAAAATGTGCATCCATTCAATGTTGGACAATATGGACCATATTCTCTAATTAAGAAGTCTTAGCCTACGTAATTAACGAAAACAATGGCCTAGTTCACTTAATAAAGGTAATAACAGTTTGCTGTATTCCCGTAATATTTTTATCTTTTATGCCCTTCCTAACAAAATAGCAATCAAGATTTTTGACATTCGCGGTCACTCATTTATCTAGCGATCACGTCTAAAGTTACTTAACTTGGCCTCTTGTGAATGACACACGTCATCGAGCAATTGGACTCTTCGGTAATATATTCTTAACATTAGACAAAGTAAAAACCAACCAATTTGTCGATGAACTCAACTATACTGACGGAATATACTGTCTCTTTGTTGAATGACTAATTAAACTTTAAGTATTATATTTGACATAATTATTAACATTGTTTTGACATATGTATATTATTCACTTAAATAATATTTATAAATCTATACAACGAATATTGGCAGATAATAAGCAGGATTCCAAAAAAGCTATAATATTATAAATAACATATACACCCTTTGAGACATTGTACAGAATACCGAGAATTATAATCTGTAGCTATGTGTAGCCCGTGTGGACTATGAGGAAGCCTGATTCTATTGACACCTGGGCGGTACTGAACTCTTCAGCAATACTGAAACGCCTATCAATATATGGATACGTTTAAGTGTTTATCGGTACAAGTCGGCCAATATGTCCGTCAGAGTATAAAGTCTAATCTATCGATAGTGGCTATGTTGATAGGTATGTACATATGTACCAATAAAACACAGTCATTCTACAGACTCTATTATTCGCTCGGCAGCAGGACAGAGAGTGTGCAATGAGCTGTAGCATACACCGAGATATATATATATATATATATAAATTACGTATGCAACAGATCAATGTCGCAACATTGAGCGACTGCGCTCGTCAATGACGTTTTTGTTTAAACTGCATTTTGTAACACACAAAAAGACGAGCAGATATAAATGTTAAGTTTGATCTCGCAGCGTCTAATTTGACACAATTATTATTGCAAGCCTGAAACAGCCTGCTGCATCGACAGTTCATCATAACAATTTCTATACAACTGAAGGATGTCGCAGTATTGATGCGGAGTGAAAGAAGAGTAATTGTTCGAACATCATTACCTCTTTCTAGTAAGAAAAAGGGAAATAAATAGGGTTTACATTTGGCAAAATCTAATATATAATAGTTTTTCCATGATCCATTGAAGTGTTTGTTCATCACGAGAATCTCTCAACAGAAGAACAATGTCGCAGCAACAACCGATAATAATCGTCAGAAGAATAATTGCTAAAGCATCAGAATTCCCTCTTGTAAGTAAAATAAAAGGACACAACATAAATCAGACCTGACAACTTGGAATGTTACGTAATTTTCTTGGCAAGCTTCGTCTACTGTATCGATAGTTTGTCATGACAATCTCCAGACAACATAACAATGTCGCAACATTGAGCGGCTGCAATTGTGAGTGAAGTTATTGTTTAAACAGTTTCATTGCCTCTTTCTAGTACGACAAAGGGGAAAAAGACTTGACATCTAACAAGAGGGACTTTTTAAAAGTTTTATTCTTGCACTAGTTGCAAGGAACTTGTATTTAACTTGTAATATTGTAATATGAAATGTACCATTTTCATTTTTGAATAAAAGTTCCGTGGCTGGCAACTCTCAATATAAATAGCGGGCACAAGACGGTCATTTTTCCTGTCATTCTTGTCATGAGAGAAGTTTAGGAGTAAGATGTTTTGGTCAGCTTTAATATTTTGAATTGTGTATAACTTTACGTCACCAACGTTACCTTTGAGCTCAAATCTCAATGCCTTGTGTCAATCGACGTCAGCTTTAAGGCATGACCAGTTATTGACACAACCTAAAAATTCCGACACTCTAGTCGATCCCTCATACCTAATTCAATTGGCGATGAAGCAGCATTATGTTCAATTTGCGAAACATGTCTTCCATTGATTCAGTGATCGATTGACGCCAAACCGAATTCAGAAAATTGAAATTCTTCTTGATCATCTTTTCAATTTTGCTTACTGCTTAGAATTATTTGAATTTGTAGTCTCTCTATACTGTCTTTAACGTCTGTAGTACAGCTGGCAAATTTTCACTAAACACAACGCAATACACGGTTTCACAAATACCACCTCGATAGAATTGACTTTTGCCGAATCTAAGAATTGTGAAACACTTATTGTTTCTGCATAGTGAGCAGCGAAGTACACCTAGAGGTAGTTACGATGCCACAATTTAGAAAACCTCAACCAGTCCATCGCTTCTTTGTCGACCGGCTACGTATTCTTCATTCATCTTCATTAATTCTTCATCCCTGGTGTCATGTCCGTAGACATGGACTACTTATCATCAGGTGGCTCGTTTACTCGTTTTCCTGCTAAATGACATTATCATATCTTTCCACGCAGAACGGATTTTTGGTGTTGGATATCCACTTTTATTATTATGACCACTCTACTGTGGTCCATCTGTTACATGAAATACAGAATAAATCTTGTACTAACTCGAGACCGAACAACTGCTCGGGGTCAATGTAAAATTTTCTCATGCATTTTATATACCATACTCTGAGCGCATATGTTAATATGAGAATATTTTACCAGAGTATTATATATAATTTATTATTTCTATAGCCAACGAAATGCGCGTGGTTTGATTGTGGAAAACTATTGCATGCTGATTTACTCCTGATGGTTTGTTTTTAGAGTTGCATAGTTTTTAGAATTCGTAAATAAGTAAGTATTTATATTTTTTTACTGTGTGACTATTCAAAGCGCGAAATGAGAGCATTTTTAGTACAAAAACGAATGCGTACATGAGTACGGCACCTGCTAACAACTCATGTAAGCTTTTCGTCCAACAATATAACTATTCTTGGCTCAACATGTATTCTAGTAGAATTTTTACATGTCAAACAAGTGAATTTATATAAATATATTACTAAAACTGTAAAGGTGTGGAATCACAGTGATGTCTTCTGGAAATTTTACTATACATAGATTATGTTATCAATGTAGAGGCTGAAATATTTTTTTGTAATTATCGTCTGTCATTCTATCTGTGTACCTATAACAAACTACATATAAGCAACATATAAAAACCACTAAATAGATGTAAATGATACTTAGCATATTTGGAATTTATATTATGGGTCATGTATGGGTTAATTTTTATCTCGCAACAAGAGAAAAAAAAGTTCCTGCGGAATTTTACAAAGTAATGCGAAGTGTTACCTTTGATGGCTACTGACGTATTAATGTGAAATGCCACATAGTTTTAAAGATTAGTGCTAGCGGGGACGCCCCGCATTCTCTTATTCAAATTAACGCCTATGGAATATGCTTCAAAATTGCTAACAAAGAAGAGACAGTTGTGAATATTCAGGGGATGATTTTAAAGGACAAATGGCAACAGTTTACTCGGGGCATACATTTGGTTGATCATTATTTCAACCCATATTGTCCCACTGCTGGACTTGTGTCTTTTTTTACTATTAGATGTATTAAGGCTTAAGTCCGATAGGCTAGCCAAGTGCGAGTTCACAGACTTTCATACTGTTAAGAAAATCATGATGGACGAGAAATATGGGGGTTTCCTCACAAAGTTTACTTCATCCAAGCGAGTGATAATTAACATTTGGTTGTTATCAACATTCATAGTCTTAAGTAAAGACACAGAATAACCTATTTCGATATTCCAAGTAATTCCCCAATCCCCTTTCCATCATTGAACGACAGAGCGCACGGCGATTATTCCTTTCATTCTAAATCCCCCTTAATGGGGTGTAAGGGTGTGAATGTTTATAATAATAATTATTTAACTTAGGAAAAATCGGATTTCTAAGATAGAAGAACACCGTTTTATGAACCTACGGAAAGGAACAATACAATACAATAATACAGTGACTGTAACCATATACATTGATGTTATTATAACAACTACAGCAATCATTGAACGATTATGTCCTCTCGATAATAACTCACTTGAGCTTTCGTCATAATTGTCACGTCAAATCACATTTACAATTAGAGTAATGTTCATTTTGAAAATTTCTACATTATTGTAGCGGAAAATTAACGAACTTTATTTATTAATCGCTTCGCTTCGGGAAACCTACGCCCGACGCTAAGAAATAGTACCAACTTTATTTTAAATTAATTTATAACTATTTTATTTACGGATTGCAATGAACCGAACTCAAGGTATTAAGTGATACTTACTGCAATACATAAGTGAAAACCAGAACCTAATCGATTAAGCCGTTTCTGAGATTCTGGCTAACAAAGGCACAGGCAAACAGACAAAATTCTAACAACTATTGTTTTGTGTTCTGTTGCGTTAATAATATTTTTTCTCATATATCGTTCATATACAGAAAGCGGTCAGTCAGAATTTTATTATATGTATAGATTAAACCTATATTAAGATTTTCTCATATATCGTTCATGTACAGAAAGTTAGAATTTTATTATATACAGATTAAACCTATATCAAGAACTTGGTACATTTTATAATATTTATTTTTATTTACAAATGTAGATTGCTATATTAATATAGGATTGGGATTATATTTTTTGTACGAAAAATTATAACATCACATATTTAAAACCTTTTGATAATTGTACACTAAATTATATACATGATTGTGAGGAGGGGTGACGAGTGTGTCAAATAGATAAACGGGTGTGACGAACAGACAACGTAAATGTTTCGTAGTAGCGCAAAAATATATTAGCAGTAAGGAAAACAATTCAATGCTAAGGTATTGTACCAGACGTGGAAGTTGTTTTGACGTCTTACAGTGGAGATAATTCCTTTGTTCTATATCGGTCTGGTACACATTAGGTATTCCAGATCTTCATAAGCAGCAATGATCACTTACCATCAAGTGGTCTGTCTTCTACGAATCAGCTATTGAGATTATAAAAAATACTTAATATTTTTGATCATTGATTGTTTGGAAATTTTAATTTAGGTAGGTTTTTCTTATCGATATGGAGGCCTAAACATGTTTTGTTGTAAATTTTGTCTGTCTATCTGTGTGTACATCGTACAGCCAGATCTGTTTGATGGTCACGTATAAAACTAAAGTCATTGAGAAGATTCCCACAATTCTTGATGTATTTTGAATTTGGAACTTGGCAATAAAAAAAAAACACTTATCTAAAATACTTATTACCACGGCAAATTGATCTGTTCTCGCAGATTTTCTCAAAGCGGACCAAGGGTGGGTTAGTAGTCTATGTTAACCCTTACATATGTATAATAAAATTTCAACCGATCATTTTCTGCATAAAGGATCTATGAGAAAAACTGTTATTAGGGGCCTTTATTAGCACAAATGAAGTGAAAAAAAAGTTGTTAGAATTGTTGTCCGTTTGTCTGTGCGTTTGATCACGCTAATCTCAGAAACAGTTCAACTAATTTCGTTACGGTTTTCACTAACGTATTGCAGTAAGCGTCGCATAATATGTTAAGATCGTTTCTTTGCAATCCGTCCATTAACATCGATCATAAAGTACAACCATTGTTTATTCAGATGTATTATTAAAAATTTACAAAAGCGTGATGCAGATTTCAGTATAATAAAGTGGACCAAGGACCCAAAAAAAGGGTTCGACTCCCGGCCGGGGCACACATTTGTGTGACAGATAAACGCTTGTTCTCGGGTCATGGGTTGGTGTCATATTTGTGTACATGTATCCATGCCACCCGCAGCACAGGGAATCCTAGTGCGGGGGTGTGTAACGTTGTTTTTTTTTTAATTTTTTTGTATATTCACTATATATATCTTAAACCACGTTCGGTACAGAGAAAATAATTTTTAAAATTAACTTAAAACGATAGAAATCCCAGTTGACTAAGTAGATTTCGTGAGTTGTATTAAGTTATAAAATAGTTTTTTTAGTTGCATCTGAGAAAAATAGTGTCAACATACGATAAAATGCGAAAAATTGATAGTTATAAGAAAATAGTACCTCGCCTTTGCTTTAGGAAATGTATGTGCGAGAAAATTTCGCGTGTTCTTTACTAAACTTCTTAAACCTATCTCCTGTTTTTGCATTCAGAATTTTCTGCGAGGAATACAAAAACTCGCGCTCGCTTGTTATTTATTTTGACTGAGAAAGTGGTACAATATCCGGGTTGAATGCTTTAAAGCTCCAACAGTTAACCTTAAGTATGTGCAGAGAATAATGTAAGCGGATCGTCTTTGACTAAAAACTAGAAGGAGAGAATAGGTAGAGTTAAGAAAATATAAATATGTAAACGAAATAACTACGGGTAAGTGAAACTTAAAATATAATTTGATTACAAACGAAAAAGAATAGAATAATAGATAAGTAGTTCTGGCAGGTAAGCGTATATACTTTTTTTTATAAACACAGTTCAAAGCACAATTACCTGACCTAATAATTACCATAATAATCATTCAAGAAATTAGTTAATAAACAAGAAATATTTGTTTGCGTAAACACTGCCGTTTCAAAGTTTTTTTCTTATATAAAATCGTTTAATCTTTTTTGGTATAAATCCGTATAATTTTGCACGGAAATAATTAGCACATTATGAAAATCTGTTAATTTTCCACTATCCGTTGCTGAGGTCCATCGTTTATCTTAAGATCTCAATATACTTTTAGGAGATGATCTTCCTAGAATACATATTGATATTCTTTCGAAGGTTCGCGAAGGTTCAACGGAAAACAATAGCGGTCATAAAAACCAGGTACTGATAAAAACTACCTCGAGTACCTTAAACGATTCGCCCTTAAACCTTGTGCATAAGGGTGAATCTCCCTTACAAATTTTCGTTATTACCTTGTTCATGTATGCTCTATTGTTTTCCGAAGATATTAATGCGAAGGGCGTAGAAAGTTCTGGAATGCAAGGAAATCGATATTGTGCAAGGTCGCTTGCGGGCCTTCGCGCCCCCCTTCCCTAAGGGGGGTCGCCACAGATTAAGGCTTAGAGGCCAAAAGTTCAAAGCTAACCTCGGGTGGTGTTTAGTGGGTAGGCCCCTAGGTTTTTTCGGGAGTCCCACATAACCAGCGCGGCCGGCTGCGCTGGTATGCTAAGAGCATTCACCATCCCCCTTCCGTGCATCTCCGAAGGGTAGCCCTTTTTTCCAATTGACTGGGCGCAAAAAAAAAAGTCTGCGAGTCAGTCGGATGTCGAATACGAAAGCGACCAGTTATCTCTAAGAAACGAAATGCCAGCGATCAGCGAGTGCGATTGGTTTAAGTGCAATAAAGTTTTTGAATCCGTGTATCCTGACACGTAACAATACAGGCGATCCACAAATTTTTAAGAATTCGATGTCTATTCACACAAAAGAAATACAAATCAACACTTTTCTTTTTTTCAAAATTCGTTAGCTAAATGTACGCGTCGATCTTATAGTTTGTAATTGCATTATGCTCTCATGACATAAAAATCTTGACATACTCATTTCTAGAAAATAGTTACCTTTACGGCATCTATTTCTATCATCGATAAAAGAACCAACTTCATTCTGAACCTTTCTGAACCTTGAACCTTTTCTGTCCAATAGGGAAAACGGCTTATATCTTACAGACAGAAGGACAGATAGACACTCGAGTGAACCTAACGAAAATATCAAAACTACGTTTCCTTATCAAATGCACGAAGCCCTCTTTTTTGTTACCAGGGGATATCTTCAGACGATATCTGACTGCTGACCTTCTATAGAAAAGTTCCAGGTCACGTCGGAATTCTGCCTACTAATATCTTCTCGACGGGCAACTGGCGTAAGTCGGGGAGTCTCCGAATCTCATATGAAGCCCTCTAACAATATTAACTAAATTGTTAACAGCTGGGCTTACATTGAAATAAACAGAATATTTTCATCACTCCGTTTTTCCACTGAGCTTAATCATTGGAGATTAATCCTGATATATTGTAACTATAAGGCCTTTCAATCTCAAACCTTAAACATTACTTCGAGGTAGCAATTTCAAGTTAAAAACTGGAGATTACATTTCATTAATCTTCTAAAGTTGTATTTACCCTTCTGAATATTCATTACAGTTATTCCCATACTGTGTGAATTTTCTCTAAAAAGAAATAATAAGACTTTATTATTATTAAAAAAAAAATTCAAGAATCTTAGGCGAACCCTAACGAATATTAGATATTTACAATGAACAAATATTTTAACAAAAAACCTACTGCAATTCGATGAAGGTGAATTTCTTGGTTTCATCGTCTTGTTTCTTTAAGTGGGAGAAAACGAGAAGCACCTTTCAAAATAATATATATATATTTTCAAAACGGTTAATAAATGATTGAGGTCTGAAATAACGAACAGAAAAGAAAATACGAGCGAATTGAGAACCTCTTTCTTTTTTGTAGTCGGTTAAAAATCTAAACGCTCGGCATGACTGGCCATTTGTCATATTTGATTTGATTCGAACCCGAAAAGAGATATTGGGAAATTAAAGTTAGACTGTAGTCACATCCAATTTCCAGCTTCCGATTTATCCGACTACCTACATCCGATGTAAAAACATCCTGTCTTTAAAAAACAATAAAAGAAAGATAGCCGATTTTTTCATTTATTAAGTAAAAGTGGATGAGATTAAACCGGTAACATTGTAACGGAATTTTAGTACGCAGTAGCAAACCGCCTTCGCTTTGCTTCAGAAAAAATATGCTCACGCTTAGAAATAGCACCTTCATTGTTTTTTTATTCAGGGACGGATTGAAATGAAAAAACTTTAAATATTAAGTAACGCTTAGGTACTACAATACATTAGTGAAAACCACAAAGAAATAAGTTAAGCAGTTTCTGAGTTTGGCGTGCACAAACGCACAGACAATCAGACAAAAATTGTAACAACTAGTTGTTTTGTTTTGTGGATAATAGTTTTTCTCGTATATCTTTCAGGTATAGAAAGCGATCAGCTAAAATTTTATTATGTGTATAGATTATTGTTATTAGTATAAAAAATGAAAAACTGTTCTAAAATCGGTCGTGGAGGAAGGTGGAGATTGCCTAAGGCTCCTCCCATATCAATCGAGATGAACGCCGTGGTAAATGTGACATACCGCGGTGACGCTATTAAATCCCTGACAAGGTGACAGATGACTGACAAGTGACATTGGCACTAACATCTGTCCTATTGTAACATTCTGTCCATCTAACATTAACATTATGTCAAACGCAGAATATCGTTTTGTCGATGGGTGATGTCCGCCAACCGTAAGTCAGAGAATTCGTGATACAAGACGCAAAATGTTGTTCGCAATTCTCTATTTATTACTACCAATAAATAAATGACATTGACTGGCAGAAACTTAAAATATATTTTCAAATCTAGGCGGCGCTTAAGTAGCGGCATAAAACTTTAGACATGAACATTCTGTATTGTTTCTGTACTCTAATTTCAATTCTTGAAAACCATATCTCTAACGACAAACTGTACTAACAATAGCGCAACGTAAAACAAGATTACAGTGTTATTTGGAACTTAAAATCGCACCATTCAGATACATATGAGAGTATTTACTGACTATTGATGACCCCGTAGTCCAGTTGGTAGTGACCCTGCCTGCCGAGCGTGGGGTCCCGGGTTCGATTCCCGGCCGGGGCAGACATTTATGTGACAGATAAATATTTGTTCTCGGGTCATGGGTGTTCGTGATGTGATAATTGTGTATATTCATGCCACCCGCAACACAGGGAATCCTAGAGCGGGGGTGTGAGTGTGTAAACGTTTATTTATTTATTTATTTATATATTTATTTATTGTCCATAGCTTGCAGGACCCACTAACCACTAGGAATTATGAACTTTTGGTTCTTCAATAAAGAAATATCACAATTTTTTTTTTTTTTAGTAAACGGTATAAAACACTCTCTTTCTGTATATTCGTATGTCCGTTACCTCAAAAACCTGCAGGACGGATTATATCAGTGGATACACTTATTCACAAAATAAGTAAAAATCGCTTGAATAAAACAAGTAGCAATTGTTTCCGGTGACGTAACAATTTGTGAAAATAAGAATACCGTCTGTCGAAGCGAAGCGAAGGGCGAGGTAGAGGCATTAAAATAACATTTTCATTCACCGCCCATACCACCACCTTTTATTACTTGTGGCTTGAACACACAATCTACATAAAGAATACCCAAAATCCCAAGACAAACACTTACATTTCACCTAAATAGCTGACCCGGGAATTGTACTCGAAACCCCGTGCTACAGAGCCGTGAGAGCTGAATATTTGTCTTCTTCGAACTTTTTAGCTATCGTATTCTGCTTTTTATCGCGTGCCGGAGCTTTTAAAGCTCAGAAGAACTTCCATTCATAACTATTAAACGCGTTAATGGATTTTAAAAGCTCGGAGTTAGGAAAAGTAACTTTTTTTACACATTTTATACGAACGGGTACTCACGATTGACCTTAAATATGTTGCGACTACCGTCATTGATATATTCAATAATATATCTCTATATACAAATATTCATGTAATCATTGCTTTTATAATATTGAATAAGTGTTGCTTCTACTACAAAACCCCTTCATTACTTATACAGTGGTCTGATTATTATTTTTCAATATTTAACTTATTAATATTCTAGCTGACAATAATAACTAATTAAATATTAATATATAATCAATCTCACGGCGTCGTACTTACCCCCTTTTCTTCAATTCTTTCAGTGTTACCACGCCTTCGAAGAGCCATTCATACCTCATTTTATCTATTTACTGGTCAATTTCCCTAGATATATGAATTAAAATCATATTTATTCATTGCAATATCAACAGAAAAGCATTTTTAATGTTACTTACTAATGTCAATAACGTTTAACGTTAATTAAAAATTTGCAACTACAAGTAATAAAGTGTATTAATACATGATATTATTATTTCATTGACTACAAAAACATTATGAAGATCTCAGCTTTTTTTTTCAGCAGTTTTTTCACGAAGTTAATATTCCCGCCAGCAAAACTTATGAACATAGAACTTCAGGAATCGAATTCCGCCTACCCATGCTAAAATGGACTCACAAACCACCAGACTAGAATCACTTCGTAAAAGTTGTAATTTTATATAATGATATGAAATTTCGGATCCGGAGATGGATACGGATATATGAATAATATTTTACCGGTTTCGGTTTTTTTTTTTATATACAATAAGTTAACGCTTGACAACAATCCCACCTGATGGTAAGCGGTGATGAAGTCTAAGATGGTGAACGCACAAACGTATACTAGCTATTCACTCTCCTCTTGAAGACTCCCACATCGTATGTTACCGGGAACACCGACGCGGGCAAGTTATTCCAGTCCTTTGCAGTGCGCATGATGAACGAGGACGCAAATGGCGTCGTCAGGTCGTCGCAGGTGGTACGTTCACTACGGAAGGGTGGATATCTACCGGACGTCGGGTTGTTCGATGGAGAAACGGTAATGGCGGAATTACACAACAACACAGACTCATCCAGCCACTGCCCTTTTTGGCTTGTGACGGGGAATTACGGGTCTCAGGGGTCACCCTTTTACCCGGGCGTGTACTCGGGAGAACGAGAGTCTCCCGGTGGAGGGGGGGGGACCCTGCTGTTTAGCGGGGAATCCTATTCCGTAAGGCTCGCCGGGTCGCAGCCAACAGCTCCCCAGATGGACGGGGAGCTAATCTGGCCCTAAAAGCTCCCGCGGAAGCGGGTAGCCGTCCGGAGGTCGAGCGTGAAGCGGCGCGATCCCTCTTAGAGGTTCGTGTGGCCCGTTATCTGCGCGGTCGAACATCGACCTTGCCAAACGGGCCACAAATTCCTCTAACGTCACCACCTTGAGGTCACGCGCCAACACGTCGTTCCGGACGTACCGTCCCGCCCCCGTGATCGCACGAAGAGCCAGATTTTGCTGCGCCTGCAGACGCTTTCGCTGGAACCTTGATACCAACGCGTACCATGCTGGCGCCGCGTAAGTCAACCGTGACCGAACGTAGGTGTAGTACACCATTCGTTTTGTCCTAAGTGGAAGCCTGGATGACAGCACCGGTCGGAGCATAGCACGAGCGGCACGCGCCTGTTCTAAGACGTGGTTACAATGTTGAACCATCCGCATCGTGCTATCGATGATGCATCCTAGGTATTTAACGGTTGGCTGCCACACCACCTCCCGGCCACGGAAGCGAAGCGGCGCCATCAGCTTACGCGACTTGGTGAACAAAACGGGGACCGTCTTACCGACATTGACGGCTATCCTCCATTTGTCCAGCCAAGTAGGCAGAAGGTCCAGCAAGCGCTGCATCCGCGATATCGCTAGCTCAGCCTTACGGGACGATAGGAAATACGCGCTGTCGTCCGCGTACAACGCGAACACCGCGTCGCGTTCCCACTCTTGGAGGTTTCCCTCAAGAGTTGGGATGTCGTTGGTGTACAGCGCTGGCGACAAGCAGCTCCCCTGTGGTACTCCCGCACATATAGGGCGAGGGTCTGAGGTCGCGTTCTCAACCGACACTACAAACGACCGCCCATCGATGAATGACGCTAGCAGCTTAACCAGCATAGCTGGCACGGATGAGTCCAACAATTTGTAGATGAGCCCAACATGCCACACGCGGTCGAAAGCCTTCTCAACATCTAGGAAGACTCCGACCGTGTGCCGCCCAGCATTGAGCTCATTACAAATATGGTGGATCACCCGCGTCAGCTGAAGCGTAGTCGAGCGGCCGGCCCGAAACCCATACTGCTCGTCCCTTATATTAAGTGACGGCACTATGCGTTTCAGCACCAGCCGCTCGAAGAGCTTCGCCAGTGTCGGCGGCAGCGTGATGGGTCGGTAGCTGGCCGGGTAACGACGGTCTTTACCCGTCTTTGGAAGAACTACGACCTTCCCTAACTTCCAGATGTTCGGGAAGTGGCCCGTGCGGAGAATACCGTTGAAGAGCCGGGTCAAAGCGACCATGGCTCCTCTGGGCAGCATACTTAACGCCAGGTTGGTAACTCCATCTAAGCCTGGGGCCTTGCGCTTTGGTAGTCGCAAGGCCACCTTCCGCGTCTCAGAGGGGGCGATAAATCGCACTCCCTCGAGTGACGGTGTCGGGCCATCGATGAAGTCCTGTACGCGCTTCCCGACGTGCTCGTGGTGCTCACGGACGGCAGACGCGGCGGGGTGGGGTATGAAGACCCCCTCCAAGTACTCCCCAAGAATCTCCGCTCTGTCCTGCGCAGAGTATACCCGTTCATCCGCCCGATTAACGAGCGGGCAAACGGGCACCTTGGCTCGGGATAGCTGCCTGGCGAGATGGTGGAGTGAGATAGCCGATTCGCCAGCCTGGTCGATGCGAGTCTCCTAGTTGGCTCCTCGGTACTCCCTCATCTCGCCAGTCAACCTCTCGGGCAGCGCATTTAGGTCTCGCTTGACCCGGGGACAGCGCGTTTGCGCCCAATGCTTGCGCAGGCGACGTTTCTCTAAAATCATATTCCGCAGGCGGACGGGGAGCGTCTCAGCGCGCCTAGGCTGTACCCGGCTCTGAGTGGTGGCCGCCTCCTGTGCAGTTTGCACTGCGGTGGTAAACACCTGGGCGGCGGCCTCCACTCCCTCGGGCGTATTGAGCGGCAGATAGTATTTAACCGCTTTTAGGCGTCGCTGAAAACACTCCCAGTCCATCCTGCGGCGTACTCGCGGGATTGAAACGCATTCTGCCCCCAGGCCAAACGTGACCAGTATGGGGAGGTGCTGTGTGTCCAGGTCATACAGCACCTCCACATCGACCGGACACGGCAGATCCTTGTGGAGAACTATGTCCAGGACATCCGCACAGCTCGCATCCGACGTGGGGACGTGGGTGGGGGCGTCTGGCCCGATCACCTCGTACCCGTGCCCCTCAGCGTCGGCATAGAGCTTACGACCCACAGCGTTGACGATCCTGGAACCCCAAGCCGTGTGCTTAGCGTTGAGATCGCCAGCGATGAGGGTCGGTCCATCCCGGAGGATGGTGTGGATGTCCTTCGGGTTAAAGAGATGACCCGGCGGTCGATAGGCGGCATACAATTTAATGTCCACGTCGGCGACGCGCACCTCCACCCCAATGGAGCGAGTGTACTCGTACGCCGGCGGAGGCAATACAACATGTATCACGTCGTGACGTACCAAGGCCGCCGTACCCCTAAAGGCTTGGCCGGCCGGTGATAATTCGTCACGACGGTAGGCGTGGTAATTTGGGAGGCGGAACTTCTGGCCCGGCCGCAATTTCGTCTCGCCGAGGAGCACGACATGAATGTCCTGCCCCGCGACGAGCGTGCGCAATTCGCCGATCCTGCCGGAC